>VZRS01004113.1:0-12992 GCA_013398055.1 Ifrita kowaldi
TCCCTTCCTTTTCCCTTCCCTTCTACAGATCAAGTTTCCTATCAGTTTTTCCTGAAATAAGGTGAAAGTCAAAGTCAGAGAAATAGACAGTTTTATGACCATTTATTAGATGTTTAGAACATTGCCTATCCACAGTAGTTACTCCATATTGACATGGAAGAAATATTTTCATTATAGTTCTGGTGTTCTAGATGGCTGAAAAGGTGATGCTGACTACTGTGCTGGCTAGCATGAGTTTACCTCCGTCAACAAATGTATGGAACACAAAATACATAGAAGAATATCTGAATTTTGTATATAGCTATTGTAGCAAAGCACCTTATCTTGAATTTTTACCACGGTGACAAATATGTCAGTATGATTAAAAATATCATTGCTATACTTTCCTTCTCTTTCATATATCCCCATAAGAAGAAAAGCAGGGGAAAAATCCCACAAACACATGAAAACAAACAACATAAAACCACAAAACATACACATACAAAAAATCCAAATACTTACCAGTATTTCTATTTCTTCATCTTACTGAACTAAATATGAGGCTGTCTCCATTTATTTCCATGATTGATGAAGTAACTATCAAATCCTGCAGATGAGAATATATGATAACAAAGTGCAATCCCAATATATACATAATTTCTGTTACAGCTCACACAAAAGAAATTGAGCAATGTAGACCGTTCACGGGTTTTTTTCCTACAGCTCCAATCACAATTGTCTTTTATGTGTCTTTTTTGTCTGCTTTGTTGATGGCAGGCACTCTTGAGAAATTCAACTAGAAACCAAAGTAGAAAATAAATAAATAAATAAATAATTTGAATAGCTTTGGAAAGAAGTTAAAATTTCCCTCAAATATTTATGAGAGGTGACTCACATTGCTTTAAATGGCATAAGGAACCTAGGTTATTTATTTATTTCTGTGATACAGTAGAGGAGATATTAATTCTGGTTTAGAGTGGGAGATAACTTACTATTTTAGATATATTTATTATTCATATTGTTGTGTCATAATATTTTTTTTTTTAAATAATGGAAAGTTATAAATTTTTCACTTGATATAGACTTTCTCAAAGATTACTTAAAAGATTGCCAGGTAAACATCTCACCTAAGAACAACCTAGGACACTGAAAGAATCCCTTTACAGTGGATTTGTGTAATTAATTTTTAACTACATTTAAGGTTTGAGAGGGAGCTGTGTGCTAGTGACTTTATCCTTCAATTATTGAGACTTAGTTCATGTCAGGCATAACTGTAAGTACTATAAATGTCTTTCTCCATAATAACAGCAATCTGCAAGATAGTCTTTCCTCAGCCCCTTATTAAAGTTTAGGTGAAATTTGTGTCTAAATGCTGATTTTGAGGGAATAACCCTTTTTTATACTATAAAGTAATCATTTTAAGAAAAAAACTTTTTTTATTGGCTTCAACTTGTACATTAATTTCCATCCTAGTGTCACAGCACTGTGGAAGTACAAGTCACCCTTCTCCACAGCCCTGTCCTTATCATCACTCTTCATCCCAATCTTGTCAAGGGGAAAAACTGTCTCAAAAGCATAGAGTAGACATCTGCATCACTACTAAGTAGCCAAAGCCAGGTTCTGCATCCTTCATAAGATCTCTGATTAGAGCCTGGAGTAGTAATTTAGGCTTCTACCAACAAATTAAATTAGGTGTAGCAATGCTTAACTCTGTTTCAGATTTGCACTTGCATTCTTCATTAGTGTGACTGATAAAAAAAAATGTGCTGCCTTCAGAGCAGTGCCCCAAGCCATGTTATATCTTGTCTCAGGAGAACTGTAATGTCAGGGTTAGAATCATTGTTTTTCTTGATGATTTCTTTTGCCACTAGGAAGTCTTCATGCTTTCTGACACATAGCCTGAAGCAGAAACTAAAGCATTATTCCAAGCACAGGCTCACTTTTCCAACAAGGAAGGCCATGGCCCATTTGGAATTTAATCTGGCTGAGGATTTCAAGGGTAGAGAAGAAGGGCTTCTCCGAATATATCAGTGACATCATTCATAGCTCAACTTTTGTCATGTGATGCTATTATTTTCCAAGCTATTTTTTCTCATTAATTTAAGCAGAAGATAGAAGTGGGTTTTTTTGATATCATGCTCCATCATGCACACAGCATGCAATAAAAACATAAATACTTTAAAGAACTGTACATGGAAAATATATGATCATGAAATTTCTTTGGTGTTGCACTACTATACATACCTACATGTCTTTCCTGTTGAAATTCTCCTTTACTCTATCTCAACAACATATGTTCATCTATTAAATCACAGTTGTTTTCAGACAAGTGGAAGTGACAGAATATTCAAAGGATTCAAAACATTACAAGGCTAGAGAATTTTATTTTACACACTTTTCTCTGCATGAAGGTAGAAGATAAAATTAGATAGCTGCAGCAGCTATTTATTATTAAGAGCAGCAATTTATTATTAAGTACTCAAATAGCTACACTTACATTCCATATAAACAAGAGCCATACTCAAGAAAGAAGATTTGTAAGATTAATACTTGTTTTTGTCTGTTTCCAATAGTTTTTCCCAAAGATGACAAGGTATCTTGCAATCATAAAAAGAGGGTAAAAGCCTGAACCATCAGCTCTTTTTGTTAGATCACTTCATATTAAAAACCACAACTCAAACCAAAAAATAGCAGTGTTACTCTGTGCTTTCTCTCAAAACCATTCATAATTAAGTTTTCAGGAGTAACAGCTCTACCAGCTTATGTCACATACTAGCTATATTTCTTCTGAAAGAAAAAAATATCGATGTAGGTCTCACATTTTGTATATGTTAATTGATATTAATAACTCTCCTGGGGAAAAACATAAGGATGGGGATCAGATGTAACTAATGGCAATAGTGATGCCCCTCATATACGTCTGTCCAGAGATTAAGCTTTTGGCAGACAAAAAAAAAGAAAATGTAAGAAGTATAGGTTTTAAGCCATTTCCAGACTAAGATGTTTGATTCCATATTTTCCAGATGCCATGACATCATTAGGGAGCAAAGAATATAAAAAGCATGCAGACAAAAGTAGTACAACTTGGAGTGTAGCTTTGGTTTAGTAGCTGTGTCTGTCAGGTTCAGGAAAGTTCTTAATTCTTGCAGAGAAACATATTACCACATGGTTTTTAAGGAAATGGAANGGAGTGTAGCTTTGGTTTAGTAGCTGTGTCTGTCAGGTTCAGGAAAGTTCTTAATTCTTGCAGAGAAACATATTACCACATGGTTTTTAAGGAAATGGAACTTGACAGGTCCAAGGTGTACTTATCTATCTCTCCTTTAACTTTCAAAATTAAATGTAGATCACTATGTGTGTGTACACACACATTTATGATGAACATGTAAGTATATATTTAAATATTAGAATCCGGAAGATTAACTAAGTTTTGGGCATATTGTCTTGTCTAGTATTGGAGCATATAAAGGTTGGTTGGGTTTTTTTGCTGCCACCAGTCCTTGACATCATTAAGCCCATTAGATAAGAATCGTTTCTTCTCTACCTCCTAAGATATATTTACCATTTTATTCTTCCTGTAGTGGTAGTGGATACCTTGTGTATGTTTTTCTTTGCATCCCCCTTGCTTGATCTGACAGATCCTGAATCATTAAACAGAAACAGAAAAGGAAAAAAATGTTTTTCATTGGAACTTAATGCACAGGTGCAATTTCTCAAGGTTTTAAGGGGTTTTTTTGTCAATTGCTTCTTGTTTTCTGTTAAGCAGAAAACAATGGCCTTAACAGTATAAGTAATGCTGACTGTGTTCACAAGATGCTGATCCAAACATGACAAGATGTATACTATTTAAACTTTGATCATCAGTATTTTCTGCAACTCCTTCCCACAGGACCTCTACATAACTTCATTCAGTGAAGTCTTTATGATTTTTTTTTTTTTTTTAATAAAGTCTGATTTAGGAAATAATGTGAGACAGACTCATTCTTTTTTACATAGGGAAGAATGATCACAATCCTTCCCACTGCTAGGAAAGCATTGGTATTTCTAGGTTAAAGAGACATGCCTCTTGCTTGCTGACTGATTTAATAAATCTATATACTATTAATTTACAGTAGCTTATATTTCTCAGAAGGGTTGAAAAAAAAAACAGATTTAAGTATCATTTAGAAAGTGTGGGTTAGAACATTCTCCTCATGCAGTAGGATCTGTGATTTGTCGAACTGAAGAATTGTTTCTATGTGTGTATTTCCCTTCTTAAGGAAGTGTTCTATCCACTAAAGCATTATGTAAAATCAGGAATGATTTTCTTCTCTCTTAGAGTGATCTGAACAGGTCTAATGTGCAAATTTATTTAGAATAGAGTTTATTGTAAGAATCATAAAATCTTGAGAGGGAAAAACTTCTGAGTTGGAGTATTTGCAGAGAAATGGAACACAAGGTGCCCTGAAAATGTTTTCTCATGAAAGCAGAAATACTTAAATTGACTAGAGGTAACCAAAGAGATTCCCATTTGAATTGCATTGTTAAAGTTAAGCAGCAAGGTGTAACTCAGACAACATTTTGACATGTCATGTATGACTCAAGTGACAACTCCTCCAGCCTTGCTGACCCAGAACCCTCCAGTCTGGCTACTGTGGCCCATTCCAGTACCAATGATCCCTGTTGGGACCTCTGTCCAGGCTGAGGGATGCCGCCTCCCATTTACAGGTTCAAACATTAATGAAGCTGAACATGTATCCCAGAGACTCACAGACACACTAAGAGGACATTGTCACAGTCACAGCTGTGGCTACACAGATGGCCACAGACCAGGTGCTGCTTTCAACAACACATACATAGAGAACTCAGATTTAATAAGAAGGTATAAGAAGTTAGGACTGACTGCAGCAAGCAAGAATAGGGCTCAGACAAACAAGAATGGACTGGCCCCATTTTACACATGACCAGCCCCATCTATATCACTTTCTGTCTCACCCCCACCAACTGTTCCTTTCTGCTTTCCTTTCCCCTGCACACCCCTTTATAGGTCTGTACAACTTTATTAATTCCAATAAGAGTCTCCCCTTCTTTACAGCCTTACTGGTTGCAAAGTCCATGCTGATCTTCCTGGAAAAGGTGCTTGTAGTGTATTGTGTATTGTAGTGCATTGTCCTTGAATGAGCGTAACTAACAAAGTTTGTGTCTTGACATTGTCTCCCCGCGGTTTTCTTCTATTTTAAGGTCTGTGTCTCTGTACATTTTGTTTCTGCTTTTCCGTTATTTTCCCAATAGACAGGTTCCATGAAAAATTGGAAGGTCCCAAGTCCCAGCTTGGACTTAGGAATCTTCCTAGGTAACTTAAAGTTAGATACAAAATACTCAGCCAGATCTCATTTTGTGATTATAGCTTGAATCTGACTGTATTTCAAAGTTTTAGAACTGACATACAGCTTTTTTTCCTCTGAGACAATAATACTTTGCATTTATAGAATGCCTTTCATCCAGAGATCTCAAAGGACTTTACCAGGAACAAGAAAGCTTGAACTATTCAGCAACATTCTCTTTTCATTTTGGATATTGTTTTCTCACTCTTCTATCTCACTCAGCTGATTAAATTTATGTATGCGGTTTTATTTTCCTTTACAAGCTACATGAAGTCTGTCTACCTGACTTGGGGTTTATTCCTCTATTCAGTATTAAATTTTCAATATTAATTTTAATTACATGAACTCAAATGCATGCATACAATCTAAAATACGGTCTCACACTATTGCAGTCTTTCCATCTTAAATCAATAATCTAAACTGGATAATTATAATAAAGAAAGGCAACCAAAAATATTAGAAGGAATATAAAAACAGTGAAGAGAGTATCAGTGTGCTTATTCTGTAAAGACCAAGGAAAAGCAAAGGTAATCAGACTGCTGACTACAGTCTAGCCAGCGGTAATAATCCCCATTTCATCAGGTACATTTAAAAAATTGTGTTTCACATTCCTCTAAAGCAGCTTTGCACATGTCACAGCACAAATTAGTGAAGTCTAAATTTCAGCTCAAGGCTCCATGTGTCATTTAATGGCATACACTTGCTAACTGTAGCCAAAAGCAGACTTCCATCAGGGACACTGAAACTTCTCATTTACATAAGAATGGGAAGTTAATTGTGCTACAGATATTCTGGCTTCCCCAAGGAATTCATTAAGCATGCTGAACTTGGTGAGAATATAACTTAACTGACATTTCTAGGAAAGCAGGGAAATTCAACTTCAGAAACATCACCTTTGGAAACAAAATAAATTGTTTAATATTAATTTGAATCAAACCTTTCTGGACTGTGTGTGGAATACCTATTACATTCTCATTTCTGGAATAATTTCCTAAATATATGTAGCTAGTTAGAGTAAGTTTTCTTCCTTTTCAGTATAGGATACTCAGCTAGTTTTATTATTTGACAGGAGGATTTACACTTACATTTGCTGCTGAGGAATTAAAAAAGAAAGGCTGGGTGATATTTTGCATCTTTTACATGTTGTTAATAAGCAAGTACTCAGAGTATATTCAATAGTACAAAAAACTATACAAGACATTTATTTCAGTATTATAATAAACTATATAAGTAGTAAAAATATAACACTAAAAATGCTTTTATAGATAAGAAGCAATCTACAACAAAAGGTTGTAACATTTCTTATATCAAAAACGAGCCTTATTGTGAAGACCTTGCTTTCACAATTTCCCCTACAAGGGCTGTGGTCAACTGAAATAGTTAGAAAATATCCCAGAGTAATAATTTTTTTTTCCCCACAAAGTTTTTTTATCTTACAAAACCTACTATTTCAGAGTGAATTTTTATTAGATGGGAAAAAAAATTACTTAATGGAGAGGGATCTGTTAATAAGTTACAAGCATTTTATTTAATTCAAAAATCATTTTAGATTTTTTTCTGGATCATGGAGGAACTATGAAATCATGTTTTTAATTATCTATTCTGGCAGAAAGCTAATGCATTCCTCTCTCATTGCACTTACGAATATATACAGTATATCAAAACATTTATATTTCCAGACATTGAAAAGTCTTTACCTATTTTCATTCAGTTTTATTTTATACATGCTCCTTCACTGCTAAAAGTTTCTTATCAGCTAAAGCATTTTTCCATGCAATACTATGAAGACAATAGTAACAATTTGTTAGTTATTCCCTGCAATAAGATTTTAAGTGTTTTAACAACAAATGACATATCAGCTTAAACTATATACTCCTTATGCTTATTTTTTATAGGGACTTTAACTCCTAATTTAATTTAAATCAGCAGACTTGTAGTATTATTGCTGTCATTAAAAAGAAGCTTTAGCCAGTCATGGCATTAAATTGACTGAATGTTAATAACCCTATAATTTTGCACAAAAAAAAGAGGAAGATTTTTTTTTGTTGCCATTAATTTGTTTTATTGCTATTGTAATTGTGAGAACGTATTCACAAGGGGGTGTGTGTGCATAGTGAGTGCAGAGAAACATAATATATTTATTCTTTTATTGCTTCAAATTTCCAATCATATTGTAAATGGATATGTCTTATAACTCACCGCAGTTTCGTATCACAGTATGCAATCAAATAGAATAGTTCAATATAAGAATAATATATATCATAATATTGCCTTTCTGAACTAAGTTTTTTTGTGAAAAATACTATGGTAGGGAAGAATCAAGTTTACCATGTACATTTTGCTATTTCAAATGCATTTACAACTTATATCTACAAACTTAAGTAGGGAAAGCTGCAGTAGAAAAGTAGTAATATCCTTAATTTAGGGAACAAGGTATATGGATTGAAGGATAGTAAAAGGGCAATATTCAATACAAATCTGAAAAGGTCAGGAAGGGAATAAACAGCACAATAACAATAAATAACAGGCAAAATTAGACTGCAATGTGGTCAACTAGCATGAACACTATTAAGTGACAGAACAGAGAGAAGTCTTATAAGTCCTTTCCAAGTTCAAAGCCTAAAAAATAAGATGGGTAACCACAGTGCTTGACATCAGCAAAAAACTCTGAGAAAACAGGTATCTCCTAAACCTCCTAAAAAGGAAGATAATCATTATGTTATAGAATTACCAGACTGTCAACTTTATAGGAGTGGTGCAATAGGGATTACAGGGTAGGGAATAGTACTGTATATGAAGGATACTACAGGAAAAAAAAAGTTCTTCAGAATCTTTGTGGGTAGCACTCATAAACAAAGTATTAGGATTGGGCTATCAACACCCTCAGCAGGGTGACTATTATACTCAGGAAATACTAAGTGATACTAGGGAAGCTTCCAAATTAGTAGGAGTAGCAGTAAGAGTTCTAGGTAGCCACACATAGGCTGGACTAATGCCTTGCCAATAAGAGATGAAGAGAGGCTGCTTTCTGGAACTAGTCCTGGAACTCCCAGGTAAAGACACCATTCTAATCTGTACTCTGGCTATAACAACCAGGAATCAGTATAAAGATGTTAGTGGAATATTGATGTAATAAACACAACAAAATTAACTTTAGAATTGTAACAGAAGAAAGCAGGCAAAATAAATTGAGGAAGTTTATATTTACTTTCAAGAAGGGTACTACAAGAAAATTAGGAAGGAGAAAAAAATAGCACAAGAAACTCAAAGAACCAGTCTAAATATCAAGTGGTCTAAAAGAAGCCAGCAGGGTGTTTTTACAGAACCAGGTAACAATATGAACCCCAACTCAGAATACAAGTGGAATGTCCCATTCCCCACCCCCTCCAAAAGAGCACCCTATCACCCAAATTCAAGCCCTCACAATGGCAGAGGAAGGCATCTCCTAGCATATTCTTATATAATGCATGTCCTGGAACTGTAGAGAAGTATTTATGGATAGTTAGGATGGATGTGAAAAGTGTTCAACTGTTGGTAGATGAAGAGCATTCCTTCCACCTACTGGTAACTCAGGAATCACAGATACCTAGCATAGCTGTAAACAAAAGAAGTCCAAGATATTGTTCTGCATGTAATCAGGCCTTTATTGTGTGCAAAGGCTATCAATTTTTGAGGAGTGGGCAAAGGATGTTGAACTTGCATCAACAAGTGGACAAGCCTAGTGGATGGATAACGATGTGCCATCAGCTGAGAATAGAACAAAATGCCTCAGTCCAAAAACTATGAGTATATCAAGAAGGCATCAATGGTTAAGGTAATAATTTCCAGCTTTCCCCTGTGTACTGGTTTGGGCTGGTTCACAGTGTCTACTACAGGGCTATGTGTTTGGATTTGTGCTGAAAACAGTGTTGATAACACACAGAATTTTTTATTGCTGAGCAGGTCTTACGCAGTATCAAGGCCTTTTCTGCTATTCGTACTGCCATGCTGGCAAGGAAGTTGGGGGTGCCTGGGAGGCTGGGAGGAGACAGAGCTGGGACAAGTGACCCAAACTGGCCAAAGGGACATTCCAGACCTTATGGCATCATGCTCGCTATAGAAAGTGGGGGAAAGAAGGAGGAAGGGGGGTATGATACAATCATAAAATATGTTGAGCTGGAAAGGACCAATCCGGAACATCAATTCTAACTCCTGGTCCTGGGCAGGGCATCCCAAGAGTCACACCATGTGCCTGAAAGCCTTGTCCAAATGCTTCTCAAACTCTGTCAGGCTTGGTGCTGTGACCACTTCCCTGGGGAGCCTGTTCCAGTGCTCAACCATCCTCTGGGTGAAGAACCTTCTCCTGATATCCTAAATCTCCCCTGACTCAGCTTCAGAGCATTTTCTTGAGTCTTTTCCATATTGTGGTGCCTAAACCATATCTTATGAGGTGCAAATAAAGGACAGTACATCTACTCCTTAAAGCAGATTTGGAAGTTAATAAAAGCTTCCTGAAATTCTCTTTAAGAAGGTGTGAAAAGTCACGATACTGCTTGTTCCATTCTTTCTACTTATATCTAGCTTTTCTATATTTAGATAGAGGCATAGTCGATCCCTCTTTAGGTAGAAGAGATTCACTTTGCTGTCTACCAGCATCTTCAGACAGTTACACTGCAGAATCTAACCCCTAGACACCAGTCCAGACACTTAAAAACTGTGAAATATTGAAGCAGTTTTCCATAATGAAACATAAAATTATGATATATTTCTCTGAGTGTAAAATTATCAGGTTTAATCATCTTTATGTTTTATGCATTATGTACTTGTTTATGAAAATATGCAAAAGGAAGCAATCACCTTTTCTTGCAAATTAAGGAAGAATTGAGTTTATTTCATATTAAAGTGTTCTAAAAATGTCTCCTTTTTTTCAAAATCACATTTCAATCAAATTTTAAAAGGCATGATTGACAGCCCCCAAATTGAACTTTTTCTTAGTAATACAATAGCAGGGTAAATTATTCTTTATCTACCAGATGACATAGTTTTTGATCACAAATGGTTCATATTTAGCTTGAAAAAAAAAATCTAAGTAATTTTAAAAGGATCCTGTATTATTTATCTGCCTTATGAAATAGTTATTTTTGTAAGAACATCATTGTACACATTGAACTTCTATATATGGAAGTTTCATTACTTTTTATTTATTTGTCTTTGTATTAAAGTTGCATTTGAAATTCTACATGTGTGGACTCAACTACATAATTACACAGCTTGATCTGAAAAGCAATAAAAAAATTATATGCATGGGGCATTGCTTCTGTGCACACAGGATGACCCACTGAACTACTGCTGAAATGGGTAAAAATAAATTAGTAATGTATACTCTAAATCATCATACCCTTACCAGGAGTATTAATGAAAAATGAAGAAGGTAAAGAATTTTAAACGATAGTCACTGTAAGTGAATTCTTAATTTCTATGACTATATCCTTCTTGCATTCATGTCTTTTATTATACCATGCATCTTGTTATTCTTGTGGTTACATTAATTCGTTGATTTTTTTCAAAGTATTGTTTGCATGTTGTGCAACAACTTGATCTCTCAAGAGCTGCATTTTTTTCAATTTCATTCCCCATATATTTCTAATGCCGAATGCATTTCACTTCTATAGCAGTACCTTGAAGGAGTGATCATGTTTCTATAGTCCCTTCTTCTTTACATCAGTCAGAATAAGTAGGTTTTGACAACTAATGTTTTGATTAAGCACTAAAACCTGAATTAAAATATATTACTTATTTTGTATTCGTACATTTTGGCCAGTTACGTTTTAGTATTTATTAGGCAAGTGAAAGCAATTCTCATTATACAAATAAAAGCATAAACATGTGAAACAACTCCCAATTTATATATATCTTAAAACAGAGCTGTTCTAAGTCTGTCTCACAAATTTATTTTCCTGTGTTTATTTTACACCAAAAAATACATCAGTAACTCTTAATCCTTAAAGTTATGTTTATTTTGTACACAAAAATAATAAGGTAGGATAGGATAATTCTGTAAATAAAGAGAACTCAAATCTTCTGGTTGAGAAAAATTAAATAAACTGCCTAAACGTAAATCTCCTTCTTGTTTAATGTCCTTGAAAATTAGATATTTCTTGTTCTACTTTACTGATCAGAAAATTTTACATTATGAAACCTTCCTATTTGGAACAGTCTCCAAAATCTTGGGTGCCTCTCTGCTGACAAATAGAGGAAAATCAGAGAGTAAAGTTCAAACACTGGACTCCATACTTTCCATGCTGCTTAATTGTTAACTCATGTCCTAGTTCTCCTTTGAATCTCTACAGCTATCTTTTTTTCCCAACAATTCGGCTACAAAAATAGTCTTTCAGGTTAACAGATGGAAAAAGATCTGTACCATAAACTTTGAACTACCTTTCCATCTTTGTTCCATCCTCTGTTTAATAGCAAAGACCTAATGAGAAAGATATTGAAAAAAAAACCCAAAACACCATAATATTCAGTGACTGAATATGAAAACAACATGATCTTTTCAAACTATATTATAAATTAAAAATAAAAATGAATGTGTTAAAATGTGTAAGAAAACACTGGAGAGAAAATTAGGTCAATTAACAAGTGGAGGAGAAATATGATCTTCCAATAAAAACTAATTTATAACTAAAAAATAATAAATATGTAGTACTCCGAGCATCTGTGTAAACAGTACTGATTACTCATTCAGACAAAATGAGTACATATTGTTTGACAAAACTGTAAACCATCAGACTTACTGGTACTGGAAGAGACTAGAAAAAATATTCAAATGGATTTCATTATAGGATTTCAGTCTCCCTTAGATGAAGAATCCTTTAATAATGATTTCCTGAAAATCATTTTCCTTTTCCAATTTATGTGATCTTAGATGCGAAAAAAGATACTTTATAATTCAGGAGATATTCACTAAAATATTTTTAACTTTTACCTTTTATGTTTCAGTAGGTAGAAAATTTCTGATGTCTTGCAGATTAGTGGATATTTTAAAATCAACATAACAGATTACATGTATATATTCTCTTTATGATGCATTGATAAAACTTGTACTTTAAGAAGTGATTTCTCTCCACTTTCATTTATTTTATCCAACATGGGACCTTGAATTTCCTTACAGTAAGGTGCATTTTTTAAGAATTCAGAAAAATATTATGGAAGTTTGATCATTAAACATTCTATAAATTGAGAGAAATAATAATTTTAAAAAGTAAATTAACAGTAGTCAGCAGCTATGCTGAAAAATTATTTCTTTAATGTTTAAATTCTGTCCTCTTTGAGACACAGAGATATTCTCAAAGAAATACAGAAAATATAACATATACAGAATAGGAGGGAAAACATAGAAGACATCTTGCTAGCAGTGTAATGCAAATTGCTTGGGTAAAAACACAGTTTAATATGAAAATAAACTTGGGAGAATTCTCATGCTGCATTAGTTGATGGATTATAAGAATACCTAGGACTTACATGGGGAGTAAAAATCGTGCTGTGCAACTCCATACAAAATTAATATCACTGTTGTATTGCTATGCTATTTACATTTTTCAAATACCTGCTGGGAATTAGAAAGGATTAGCAAATCATCATTAAGAATGTTTGTCGGGGTCTCCTGGA
>VZRS01004126.1:0-15034 GCA_013398055.1 Ifrita kowaldi
AGAAGGGAAAGGGGAAAAAAGAGGGGTAAAAGGGGATAAAAGAAGGTGAAACCAGGCAAAAGTCCCCAGTTCTGCCCGTTTCCATCCGTCTTTCCCGCGAGGACTCACCCACTTTTTCTTCCTCTTTCCCTTAAACCACACAATTAATATAGGAATCCTCGGTGACGGCTCCGAGCAGGAGCCCAAGGTCGAGAAGGGAGGGAGGGAGAGAGGGAGGGGAAAACACTCACGGTGCTCCTCAAGGCACCACCCTGCCAGGGAGAGCAGGAAATCATCAAATAACAGAAATAAGAGGGGATAAAATAGAATTTAAAAAGTAAAATAGAATTAAAAAATCATAAAATTAAAATAAAATAGAAAAAATAAAATTTAAAAAGAAAAAAGAAAGAAAATAGAATAAAAGAGATTAAAATAGAATCAAACCAGCCCCAGGACTGGACACTCACAGATCCTTATTCGGGATTCCTCTGAAAGGAGAAAATTAACATGAATTAATGAAGAAATTAAGGATAAAACCAGTTGTTTATATGCTTAATTTATGCAATTAATGAAATAAAAGAGTTTTCCCCCAGCAGCCCCAGGACTCACCGAGCTCCGCGTTAAGCTCCACTGGAAAAGGAGGAAAAGGGAGAATTTCCATGAGGGCCCGCGGGGATCTCAGAAATTCCCATTTTGGGAGGAACTGGACACTCACCGATTTGTCTGTCCCGTTGTTCTGAGGAAAATTAGACAAAATCCAGGATAATGTTACAGGTGCAGTATTTAAAATAGTATCACACATGACATACAAATAATATATTATTTAAATATATAACATATTTTACTATAGTATATTTAAATATATAAGACATTAAAATACACTAGAGTATAGAAAATATACCAATATCTAAATGCAGTTTAGAAAACATGAATATAAACAAACTATACTATTGTAATAAAATCGATAATAAAATACAAAAATTACAGATTTTGTATTTATAAACTACAATAAATACAACTATTAGAAGACAACAAATGTGTTATTATTTATAATAAATAATATCTTAAATGTGTTACGGTCCATTTTTCCTGAATTTCCCTCACCGAGCGCCTCCGACAGCTCCGCTGGGAGGGGAAAAACCCAAAACTCCTCAGTTTCATGGGGCTCATGACCAGAATGAACCGAAATTCCCAAATGTGTGGAATTTCAGGGTGGGGGAAGGGGCACACGCACCGATCCTGGCATCTCGATCTCCTGGGATGGGAAAGAAAAGCAGGAAAATCCAAATTATCCCAGAAAAAATCCCCTCTGCTGGGTCCCTTATCCTGGGGGGCAAATCCTTAATTTTAAATGAAAATCTCAGATTTCAAACCAACAGCCTTAGTTTTCAATCCAAATCCCAAGTTTTAAATCCACACCCTGAATTTCAATTGAAAATCCCAAATTTTAAATCAAAATCTCTAACTTTTAATCAAAAACTCTGTTTTTAATTCCAAAATCTCAAATTTCAATTTAAAAAATCCCTAATTTTAAATCCAAATCTGGCCCTGCTCCTCCCACCCCGGGATTTGGGAATTTTGGACTCACCCAGCGCTGCCCTGAGCTCCTCTGGGAAACCAAAAGGAAATGGGGTTAATTTGGGATATTTTTCCTTCCAGCTCCACCCTGAAAACGGGAACTGAACCCACCAAGGTTTTTGTCGACTTCCCCTGGAAACAGGGAAGGAAAAAACAAAGTTAAAATAATTTAAAACAATTTAAAATTATCAGATGGGTTTTGGGACATGATGCTGGTTATTATTATTACTATTATTATTATTATTATTAATTTTAGGAGTAATTTCTGGCCACAAAAGAAACTTGGAAAATGCTCACAAAAGGGGTTTTTTTAAAGGGTTAAAAAGGAAAATTCAATAATTCCATACCAGGTTCTTCCACAACTTTGCCTGGAAAGAGGGAAAAAACAGGAATTTGCATTGGGATCTGGCAATACCCCAGATTTTCCTCCTCCCCTCCCCTCCCTCCTTCACCATTAAACACCCAAACTCCTCCATTTCACCCTTAAAATTGGGGAGAAAGGGAAACAGCAGCTTCTGGTCATGCTGGAAAATTGAGGGATTTGGGAATTTTCAGTAGAGAATTTTGCTGACAATTTTTCCACTGATTTGTTGGGGAAACAGCCCAAGTTCAGCAGGAAAATTGGGAAAGAAAGTGTGGATTTGGTGCTGCAAAAGGGAACGACTCACCCGGCTCTCCCAGTTCTACCGGTTCCTTTTCCTCTTCTTCCTCTTCTTCCTCTTCTTCCTCTTCTTCCTCTTCTTCCTCTTTTTCTTCTTCTTCCTCTTCCTCTTCTTCCTCCTCTTCCTCTTCTTTTTCCTCTTCTTCCTCTTCCTCTTCTTCCTCCTCTTCCTCTTCCATTTCCTCAGGGAGTTCATCTGAAAAGAGTTAAAAAATAGGGAATTGTGATGCTTAGAAATTAAAATGAAATATAAAAATAACCGTTAAAAATTCAAACTAAGGAAACAGAAATAGCATTAATTGCATTCACAGAACTGCTCTAAATTCCATCGTTCCAAACCCTCTGGAAATTCCCCAAACCCTGGAGAAGGGCAGGAGAATCTCACGTACCGACTTCCCCCTCCTTCAGTGCCTCTGCAAAAAAATGAGGAGAAGAAAGTGAAACACAAATTTTCCTTCCCTGTCCTCATTTTCTTTTTGGGTTACAATATTTTCCTTGTTCGCCTTGTTAATTTTTTTCTTGGGAATTCCTGTTGTTTTTAATGATTTCCTTTTTAATTTGCTCCCACCGTGATCTCCAATCCCACATTCCCAAATCCAGTTATGAAAGAAACCCTAAAAAACCCCCAAAATCCCAAATCATTTTTGGAAACAGAATAAAAGCCACTCACCGAGCTCCTCCCTCAGTTTTCCTTAAAAAGAGGAAAATAAAATTATTTTGGATCCATGTTTTCCCTTCCCAAGGACACAAAATCCCCTGAGTCGGGCAGAGACCTCATGTCTCTTAATTCCATTTTTTAAAACATAATTTAATTCATTTTGGGACTTTCTGGGCCAAAATCTGAGCCAAAGTGGCAGCAGTGACATCGTGGTTGTGAATTCCCAAATCCCTGGGGATTGCTCCCAAAATCCAACGGCACTTACTGATAACAGAGTCCTGTTCTCCTGAAAATAAAGCAGAAAAGGGATTAAAAATGGGATAAAACCCTGATTTCTTGCAGTTTTAGAGTCAGGGGAATAAAAAACCAAGCGGTTACGCCCCCCTAACTCCAAAAATCTCTATTTTTATTTTCAATCCAGGATATTTATGAGGGGGAAACTCCAAATTTGGGTAAATTTTGTGTTTAGAAATGGGGGCTTGTGCCCCAAAAATGAGAGTTTAGGGCCCAAAAATGGGGTTTTGGACCTTTAAATTTGCCTCAAGAATTAGGCCTCAAAGATCGGGGTTTGGGGCCTAAAAACTGGAATTTGGACCTAAAAAATCGGGTTTGAGACCCTCAGAAGGGGGGGGTGTTAATTACTAATTAAATCAGACGTACTTTGGGGAGAGAATTCCCGTTTTCCAAAACTTACGCGCTGCCGATTCCTTCTCCTCTGCACACAAAAATGGAAATTATTGCCACGTTATCACCACGTTATTAATCATTATTACCCACTATTTCCCATTATTACCATATTATTAACGTTTTTTCCCCATTATTTGTCTTTTTTCTCCAAGATTTTCCTCCCGCCTCTAGGGATTTTGCTGATATTTCTTCCCAAATTCCCTCTTAATTATAATTTCTCTGCACCTTAATTAATTGGCACTCACCCAGCAGCTCCTTCAGGTGCCCTGGGGGAAGCAAGAGAGAAACTAATTAAAACTAATGCCTCCAAATTTATTGATACAATTCAATGTATAGATTATTTTAGTCACTGTAGATTTATAAACATAAACTGATTTTATAGTTATGGAGTATAAATATAAATATAAATATAAATCTGTAACTTACTGATCTCAGCTTCATTTTCCCCTAAAGGAATAAAATTATTAAAATAAAAAATTATTTTAAAATGTCCAAAATTGAAATAATTAAAAAAAAAAAAAATTTAAAAATTCTAGAAATTCTTTCTGCTTCCTTCATCCCTAAAAGTCCCCAGAGCCGGTCCCGAGTACTCACGGATTCGTGTGTCCCGGGCCTCTAAAGGAACAAAAATAGGGATATTTATTATTATTCCTGAATATTAAAAGTGATGTTTATAATTTTATCTTACTGACGCATTTTATTAATCCATATTTATTTCAGGTTTTGCACCTGCACCTCTAAACTCATCAGATTTTCATGGAAAACGCCCCAAAAAAGGAGGGAAAATTCCTCACCCAGTTCCGCCTCGTGTTGCTCTGGGAGGGAGAGAAGAAGGAGAAAAGAGGGAGAACGGGAATTTCCAAAGTTGGTTCAGAACGGGGTGGAACTGTCAATGAATTATTCCGTAATTGTTAAAAATTATTTCATCCTGGAAATTAAAAATTCAGGCACTTACGGAGCTTTTTATTGAAGACCTCTGGAAACAAAAACAGGGGGAAATTGATAACAACAACAACAACAATAATAATCCCCAATTTTTTATCCAATTTCCACCCAAAGTGAAGATTAGTGCGATTAACTCACCCACGTCGGCCGTGAGTTCCCCTAAAAAACAGGGAAAAAAGGGAATTTTGAGACGGAATTTTCACTTTTCCCACAGCCCCAGCAAGGGGGAATTGGGGATTTTCTCCCCAAAAGTTCACCCCGGGATTTTCTGGGGTGGAAACCGCCCCAAACTCACCGATTTTCGTGTGTCGCTCGCCTGGAAACGACGGGAAAAGATCCGGATTTGGGGTTATTTGGGGTGAATTAACGAGTGATGGAATTAACGAGGGGCAGAGGCAGGAGGGGACTCACCGAGTTCCACCGTGAAGATTCCTGGAACCGGCAAATCCCGTTAATTCCGTGATGGTTTTTCCCCCCTCCCAACTTTTCCCATGGGGTTTTCCTCCTGTTCCTTTTCCCTTTTCCCCCCAAATTCAGGCTCAGCCCGCCCAGCCCCGCAATCCCGGGGGGTCGTCTCCCCAAATTCTGTGGAATTAGGGGATTTTCCCCCAAACTGGGTGGAATTAGGGGATTCCAGCGTTCCCACGGTGTCGGGGGGGAGTCAAACTCACGGATCGTGGCGTCACACTTGGCTGAAGGAAACGCAAAATTAAAATCGCTAAAAATTTGTGTTCTGGCTCCTTTTCCCCCCTTTTCCCCATCACCCACCGAGCTCTGCTCGAAGCTTCCCTAAAGACAGAGAAATAAAGTGAATAAATTCCAGTAATAAAGTCCAACCATAAATAAAATTTAATGATCAATATAATCAATTTTAGTCATTAATAGAATCAATTCTTACCAGAAATATTCACTAAGAACAAATATATTAAATGTTAAGCGTGGATATAATGAATTTTCATAACTAACACGGCTAAAATAATTTTGATACAACCAAAATAGTAATTATTAAATTGTTATTAATTACATTTTTATTGAATATTAATTCATTACTAGGGTGATGTTATTGTGTGTTAGTTTATTATTATTATTAATGGGATCTAACTGGGGGGAACCCTCCAATCCCAGCAAATCTCCCATTCGGAGCCGTGTCAGGGGTGGGACTCCCAAAATTTGGGGCGAAAAAGAGGGATCGGGGCCCGGCAGCTGCAGGGGGATGAAATGCGGGAATTCCGGCACTTACGGAGCCCGGAGTCGCGCTCGGCTGTGGGAGAGGGAGGGAAAAGCACCAAAAATCAGCATTTTGGGGTCGTTTTTTACCTCCTCCCTCCTGCCGTTTTTATTCATCGTTTCATCCCAAAGAAATGAAATTTCTCATTTTGTCTCGGTTTATATTCCCAATGTTCCCGACGAATATTTGTCATTTTCCTGCATTTTCCATTCCTAACATTCCCAATTTACCGGATTTTCCATTTCTAATTTTATTTCTAATCAATAATATTTCTAACTTTATTAAGCCACAGCACCAATTAATAAAACAGCCGTAAACCCTCCTGAAAATGTTAATTAAAGCTGTCCATACCCAGCAGCGCCGTGAGTCTTCCTGTGGGATAAGGGAAAGCGGGGATTAATCCGGGAAAAGCAACAGAACCGACCCAAAAAGGAGGAGTTTAAGCCCAAAATCATCAAACGAGGCGGAAAATGAGGAGCGGGACTCACGGATTTCAGCGGCGAGCTTGGCTGCGGAGTAAAAAGGACATTTGCAGTTATTCGGGATTTTTCTCCCAGGGAATCGTGCAAATTCGGGCGAAATTTGGGGGGAAATTGACTTATTTCCCATTTTTTCCCAGGACGGGATCAAGGAGGATCCGTCTGGCCCAAAACAAGGGGGTCTTGCCCCAAAACAGGCAGGAAAAATGGCACTCACTGATTTTCCGGTCGCGTTCCTCTGGAAAGAAGAGGAGGAGAGGGAAAAAAAGCAGAGAAATGAGAATTATGAAACAATTCCTTCGTTTCCGGGTCGGCTCTGTCGCGGTCCCAGAGCGCCTGGACCGGGAACGGGGATATTTCCCCCCAACGCTCCTTTAAAATGAGGATTTTCTGTTGAAATCATCCGGCGGCGGGGGGTTTGGACTTACTCAGTTTGGCATTGGATTCACCTAAAAAACAGGAAATAAAATGAAAACCAACCCAAATTCACCTGAAAACCCAGGAAATAATAAATATCAAAAAGGCCCAAAGTGGCTCCTCCAGTTTGAGGGAATTTTTATTCCACAGAAGCATCCCCCTCTACAATCCTAAAAATTTGGTTTATTAAGGAAAAGATTGCCTTAAAACCACATAAAAATGCATAAAATGGCCTAATTTTAATTTTTTACAACCATGATTTGCATGATCAAGGACTAAAATTTAATTTCAAAGCCAAACTTCCCATTTTAAACTAGCTCGGAGGGAAAAATTTCCATCTGAAGACCCCAACTGTTCATTTTAGGGAGAAATTGATAATTTTTAAAACCAAATCTTTCATTTTAATCCATGAAACTCCTCACCCAGGTCCGAGGTCAGTTTGCCTGAAATGAAATAAAATGAAAATTCACATTATTCGGAGCTTTTCCAGGTCTGGATCCATCCCTGGCACCGGTGGGAACAGGGAAAAGGGGCCCCAAAATCCCAAATTCCTCAACCCCAAAACCTCCCGGGGATCCCAAAATTACTGAAAAAGCAGATCTAGGGGTTGTAATTCCATCAGGAAAAGGAAAAGGCACTCACTGATCCTCCTGTCCCGCTCCTCTGGGGAAGGGGGGAGAGGGAAAAGGGAATCAATAAAAGGGGAAAATAAAGGGGGAAAAGGGGAAAAGAGGGGGGAAAAGGGAAAATCCAAGGACTCACCAAGCGCGGCCGTCAGGTGCTCTGGGAGGAACAGGGAGGGAAGAGGAGAATAAACCTGGGATTTCCCGGGGAATTCGACCCATCCCGCCCCAAACCGCCCCTCGTCTGTGGGGAAAACGGGGCCATCGGGGCCGGAAAAGGGAATTCCGGGGTGAAATGCCAGGATTCGGGGCAAAACGGAGGCATTCAGAGCGGGATTCAGCCCCGCGCCCCGACACGGCTTCGGATCGGGAGTTCTGCCTTTGTCCCAGCCCCAGTTTCCCTGATCTTAGGTATTTTTAATGTTAATTACTATTAAAAAACAACATTTCTTTTTTTTTTTTTCAGTCAGGCCACGGAATGGGAATAAATCCCCGGAAACTGGTTAAAACACGATACAAAGGGACCTGGGAAAATGCAGTTTGGGACTCACCAATTTCCACCGCGAGTTCACCTGAAACAGAGAAATTTGGGATTGAGAATTTCCCTGGAGGGGGAATTCAACGGAGACAAAACTCAACACTCCCCAACTGCCGCAGTTTCAACCCTAAAATTAAGGGAAGAAAAATGGGTTTAACTTCCTTCTGCTCGCTCCAGGTAATTATTTTACTCCCAAGATTAGGAAATAATTAGGGAATAATCTGTCCTGGCTGGATTTATTCCATTTATCCCAATTTATTGATCCTATTGATAACTTTTCCAGTGAATCTGGGGTTCTTTAAGACCTTCTTCTTCCATTATTTAGATTTTTAATAACAATAATTTCCTTATTTAGGAGAATTTGCACGTTAATAATAACAATTTTCCCATGATTTAGGAATTTGGAACTCACCACTCTCCATGTCACATTCCTCTGAAAACAAAGAGAGAAAGAAATTGGAGATTGGAGTGCAAATCGATCAATTTGGGTATAAATTGATATTTTTGGGTACGAGTGTATACATTTGATATAAATTTGGGATAAATTTCTTGTTCCGGGGGCTCATTCCCGTTTTCAAATCCAACATCCGGGAACTATTTTTACCTTCAGTGGAGCCAAAACCTCCCAACTAACCCCAAAACAACCCGAAAAAACTCCACTTACCCAGTTCAGTGTCACTTTCTTTAGGAGAAAACAAAAAATTAAATAACACTTATGCAAAAATATAAAATTTTATGGCTCCGTCAGTGGCTGCTGCTGGGTCGGGGTGAAGGACTCACCAAATTCCTCCGGTAATTTCCCTTAAAACCCAACAAAACTCCATCAAAACATTCGGAATCGAGGCTTTTTCGGGACAAGAGGGGGGAATAAAAAACTCCACTCACGGATTTGTGTGTCCCATTCATCTGGAAAAGAGACAAAAAGAGGGTTTAAAGCAGATTCGATGATTTCCAAGGTCCTCCCTCAGCGGAATAATTCCACAATTCCAGGAATTCACCCCCCAGCGGCCCCTCCTGGGTGGTTTTCCTTTTGGTTTTCACCCTCAGAATCGTCTTTAAAAAGCATTAATTTGGGTGTTTTCCCAGGATTTGATGATCCTAAAGGTCTTTCCCAACCAAATCGATCCCATAGTTCCATAACTGAGCTGGATCTGGGTCAATTGAACATGGTCTGGAACACTCCAGTGGTGGAAGGAGGAAAATCACTCACCCAGAGCTGCGTTTTCCCCTGGAAAAGAGGCCAAAAGGGATAATCGAGGTCAGTCTGGGCCATTCCCAGAGGAGGAACTCGGGGAATTAAAGTCCAGTTAAATTAAATGTGGATATTCTGGGACAAGCCCAACTCCGGGAAGACCAAGAACATCAGAACAGGGAATTTGGGTGTGGAAATCTGAGAAAATCCACCCAAAAGTGAGGAGAGAGGGGATCGGGGCACCGTCGGGAACCCAAGGCCGGGATTTTGGGGCCAAAGAAACCGGGATTTGGCAGCCAATCCTCAAAAAAATCCATTTTCACCCACCCGGCTCCATCACGGCGTCGTTCGCAGCCAGAATCGGCTCCGGGCGCTCCGTCGGCCTGGGGGGAAAAAGGAAAGAATCGGGACACGGATGCATTTTGCAGGAAAATGTGGGAACGTGGGGAGCATTTCAGCCCAGGGGAGGGACAGCAAGGAAGGTGTTGTCCCAGTTTTCCACGATTTCCCGGTTTTCAGGCCGGGAATGTCCCATTCCCATCCCTGTTTTTCGTGATCCTCGGGCAGTAAAACAGGGATAATAAATAGAATGTTTGGAGGCACCAAAGGCCCTTCATTGCAGGGGCCAGATCATGTTCCCACCACATTCCAAAGGCACCTCTGAAATTCCCATTCCCGGGAATCTCCCCAAATCCGCCTTCCCGGCCTCTCCAGAGCCCCTGGAACGGGGAAAGGACTCACCAGCCCCGTGGCCGCTCCCCCGGTGTCGGTTTTGGGGTGGGAAGGGGGGTTTCGGCCGGGATGAGAGTCCCGGAGCCCGCGGAGGAGCCGCGACAGCTGAGCTGGAACCAATCCCGATCCTAAATTTAGCTGGGGAGGAGGATCCCGAAATGGCCACGGAGGGAACGGGATCCTCGGGGTGGGAGCAGGAGCGGGGGTCAGCCCAGGCCGCTCTCCAGCCACAGCGGGATCGGGGTCCTACGGGGGGATATTGGGATCCTTTGGAGGGTGTATTGCGATCTTTTGTGGAGGGATATTGGGGGATATTGGGATCCTCTGGGGAAATATGGAGATCCTTCGGAGGGGGGGTATTGGGACCCTTTGTTGGGGGATATCGGGATTCTCCGCGGGGTCCTCCCCAAATTACCCTANAGATCGCCACCACTCCGCAGTTCCCCGACATGATCCTGTCCGCCTCGCGCGGTGCGCGCCAGGAGGGACCATCGGGGAGGGCCGGAGGGGGTGTGGAGGAGACCATCGGGGAAATTGGGGATGGGGGTCTGGGGGAGCCCATTGGGGGGTCCGGGGGATTTGGATGACTCCATTGACGGAACTGGGGGGGTCCTACTGCGTTACGTGAGGGGCCAGGAGCCCCCCAAAACTCCGCTGGAGGGATTTGGGGCAGCAGGAGCAGAATGAGGACGAGGAAGAAGCAGCAGCATTTCCCCGTACCTTCCTTGGGATTTATCTTTATTTGTGTCCTCCCATTCCCGGGCTGGACAGGGGTGGCCGAGGGTCCCTCGGGTGACCCCCGCGTGTCCCCACCGCAGACAAGACCATCATCATGTGGAAGCTGACCCGCGATGAGACCAACTACGGGATCCCGCAGCGGGCGCTGCGCGGCCACTCGCACTTTGTCAGTGACGTGGTCATCTCTTCGGACGGGCAGTTCGCGCTCTCGGGCTCCTGGGACGGCACCCTGCGCCTGTGGGACCTCACCACGTCAGTTTGAGGGGGCTTGGAGGGTCGTTGGGGGATGTTTAGGGGTCTGGGACAGCTCTCTGCGGCTCTGGGATCTAACCGGGGCCAGATCATACCAGAACTTGGGTAAATCCCGGATTTTTGGGTGTGATTGGGATGTTGGAGCTGCTCCCTGTCCCTCTCCCGATGATTACACGCGACATTCTGCCGATCCCGCGGGATCTGATGACACGTCCTGCAATGATGATGGGAGAGACGTGGGGGAGCAGCTCTGGAGGGGTCAGGCTGGATTTCGGGGTGCCCAGGGCCGCATTGCAGGGGGTGCAGCTGGAAAAGGGTCGGAATTTGCGAAGCCAAACTCGTCCCAATCCCCACATCTTCCCTGAAACCCTTTTGATCCGATTCCCAGTCACTGAGTAAATTATTCCGTGTCTTTTTTCACCCCAGTTCCTGGATATTTTTCCTAGTTTATGGATATTTCTCCTAGTTTCTGGGTTACCCCCAAAACTCCTGGAGGTCCCCCTTGGTTTGTGGGTTTTCCCCCCGTTCCCGCCAGGAACGCTGACCCCGTTGCCGTTCCCGCAGCGGGACGACTACGCGGCGCTTCGTGGGCCACACCAAGGACGTGCTGAGCGTCGCCTTCTCCTCGGACAACCGGCAGATCGTGTCCGGCTCCCGGGACAAGACCATCAAGCTCTGGAACACGCTGGGGGTCTGCAAGTACACGGTGCAGGTGAGCCGGAGGGGAATCAGGGCTGATCCCAGGGGCTTGGGGTCATTCCCAGTGGGTTTGGGGCCAATCCTCGGCAATCCCCAATCCCATTGATTGCTGAGAGCCCTGGGCGGGCTGCGGCCGCATTCCCACCCCGCCACCGGTGCCATTCCCCCACAGGACGAGAGCCACTCGGAGTGGGTGTCGTGCGTGCGCTTCTCCCCCAACAGCAGCAACCCCATCATCGTGTCCTGCGGCTGGGACAAGCTGGTCAAGGTGAGCCTGGGGCCCCCTGGGGGTATTTCCCCCCGGGATCCCGGGATTTGCCCCCGCTCATCCCGCTTCTCCCGCCCCAGGTGTGGAACCTGGCCAACTGCAAGCTGAAGACGAACCACATCGGGCACACGGGGTACCTGAACACGGTCACCGTGTCCCCCGACGGCTCCCTCTGCGCCTCCGGGGGCAAGGTACGGCCCGGGGGACATGGGGACACCCCGGGGCTCCACCCCAGCCCCAATTCCCGTTGCGGGGTCCCGGGGTTGGTCGTGGTTGGAGTGGGGAGGGGGGAGGCCTCCAGAGAACCTCTTGGGACTTCTGGGGATTGTTCTGGGGCATTCCTGAGCTCCTGGGAATCTTCCCAAAGATCCTTGGGATCTTCATGGAGGTTCTTGGGACCTTCTTGGAGGTGTTGGGGATGCTCCTGAGATCTTCTGGAGCTCCCACAGACCCTGCTGGAGCTTACAGGGACACTTTTGAGCTCCTCGGGACCCTCCTGGACCCCTCGTGAAGCTCCTGGGGATGTTCTGAGCTTGAGACCGTTCTGGAGCTCGGTGTCCCTGCGGTGTCCCCAGGACGGGCAGGCCATGCTGTGGGACCTCAACGAGGGCAAGCACCTGTACACGTTGGACGGGGGGGACGTCATCAACGCCCTGTGCTTCAGCCCCAACCGCTACTGGCTCTGCGCTGCCACCGGGCCCAGCATCAAGATCTGGGTACGGAAATCCTGGGAATGACCCCCGGGGTTGTGGGATCACCCCGGGATCTCCCCCCCCGTGCTGTGATGAAACACTAAGATGCCTCCGACCACTCCATGGGGAAACCCAGAGGCTGTTTCTGAGCCAGCCTGGGGCTCGGGTGGGATCCAGGTGGGTCTGGGTCATTCCTCACCTCTCCGGTCCCGCAGGACCTGGAAGGGAAGATTATTGTGGACGAGCTGAAGCAGGAGGTGATCAGCACCAGCAGCAAAGCGGAGCCACCCCAGTGCACGTCCCTGGCCTGGTCGGCCGACGGGCAGGTGAGGCCCTGGGGACCCTCACTGGGCAGGGGACCTTCCCTCACCTGGGACCCTCACTGGGGCAGGGGACATTCACCTGGGGACAAGGATTTGGGGAATGAGGGTCTGGGGACCCTTCACTTGGTCAGGGGGACCTGGGGATGGGGGATTTGGGGACCCTGCAACCATCCGAGAAGTGGGGATTTGGGGACCCTGCACCTGGGGCCGCCCCGGAAAGGACCTGGAGGCCCTTCCTGCCCTACCCACAGCTGGGGCTGGGGGCTCGGGATTGACCCGGGGGCCACCTGGGTGACCCCCGAGTGATGGCTGTCCTTGTCCGCAGACCCTGTTCGCCGGCTACACCGACAACCTGGTGCGGGTGTGGCAGGTGACCATCGGCACCCGCTGAGCCCGAATCACACGTTTTTAAAAGAAAATACCAATAAATGCCGCTTTATGGAGCTGGGGTCACCGCGTGTCACCTGCTGGGATAAACCCGGGATTGCGGGGCCAAAACCTCGGGAAGGAGGAGAATGCCGCTGACGTCACCGGGGTGGGAATCGGGGGTGTTCCTCACCCTCTTGTCCTTCAAGAAACCTAAATTAAAAAAAAACCCAAACTAGGTAAATGTAAGACACGAGAGACCTCACCATGCTCTGGGGATTTCTGTTACATCCATTAGTGAGGAATTTCCCACACGGCAGCTCCAATTTGGCCCAAAGTGCCATTTTTTACCAGGTTGAGAGGCTTTTGGTGCCTTTTCCTGGCTGTCGGATGTTATTCCGGAAGAGAAGGGCGAGCCGGGACCTGGACACGCAGCTCCAGGTCGTCCCTAATTAATTAACAAGGATTAAGGAGCTGGGGTCAGACTCACGCTTGGTTTTGGTGATGTTGGGGGGGCTCTGACCCCGATTTTGGGGTAATTTACCCCAAACTCATCCTAGAAACTGCTCTTCCCAGGATCCCACGACCTGGAGCCTTGGATACAACTTCTTTATTCTTTATTATTGACATTTCATAAAACTAAATCTCCATTTAATTCTCATTTTAGCCAAAAATATCCCGAACGAGCTCTGTAACGCCAACAGGAAATTCCCAAATCCACCAAAATCCAGGGAAACGTGAGGGGGAGGGGTGGGGGGAGCTCCCGAGTGGGACAGGATCCAGTTGGAAATAAAAAGGGGGAAAAATAAATATCCCCAACTCGGGGAGCTCCAGAGCTGCAGGGGGGAAGCGGCTCCTCCCGGCCCCGTAAAGTGCCAGAGGGGAGAGGAAAATCCAGGATTTTCCCCAAAAATGGCAGGGAAAGGGAGGGGAGGAGCAGGAGAACAGCAGGGGAAGAACAGGAACGGCGGGGCCGGCGGGGCTCAGGCAAATCCCAAAAAATCCAGGCACCGAGAAATGCGGATTTTGGGAAAGGAGGGAGTTTGAGAGGATTTGGCCCCAAACGCAGAAAAACTCCCGGGGGTCCGGGAAGGGCCCAAAATTCAACTGGGACACGGCCGGGAGAGGGAGGGAGCAGCTCCCCGCACCACAAACTGAACTGAGAACCAGATCCAAGGGGTATCCACCCCAATTCCAAACCAAAATCACCTCCGAAGGGGCGGGTCCTGCCCCATTCAAACCAAAACTGGCTCCAAAGGGGCGGATCCTGCCCCATTCAACTCAAAAGCAGGTCCAAACGGGCAGATCCTGCCCCATCCCAACCCAAACTCAGTTCCAAGGTGGATCCTGCCCCATCCCAACCCCAAACCCACTCCCAAGGGGCCTCCCCATCCTGAGCTGACCCAGCGGCAGCGCCGCATCCCGGCGCAGGCAGAGCAGCAGCAGCGGGAGGGGGAGGAGGAGGAGGAACCTCATGAGCGAAGCAGGTGCGAGAAGCCGAGTGCAGCCCCCCTTCCCCTGCACCCCACGGGGGCGGCCGGGCCCGTCAGGTGCAGATCTTGATGCGGGTGCCCTTGGCCAGGATGCGGAAGAAGGGGAAGACGCGCTCGCGGCAGCAGATGTGGAAGGTGTGGATGTGGCTCATGCTCTCGGCGTTGTAGAAGCACAGCTGGCCCCGCTCGTAGTCCAGGTAGACCCCGAAGCGCCGCGGCTGCTCCCCGGGAGCCAGCGCCGTCTGCTCCGTGGCCGTCAGCGCCTGGTACTTCTTGCCGCTGGTGCCCACGGCCCAGATCTCCCGCTTGGGCGCCGGGGAGGAGCCGCCGGACGCGCCCTTGTGCCGGTGCCGGGCTGTCTCGCGGGCGGCCCCCACGGCCCAGCCGCGCCGGCCGCCCACCTCCACCTCCCAGTAGTGGCGTCCGGCGCTGAAGCCGGGCGCTCCCAGCACGCACAGGTCGCCGTCCGAGCGCCGGGTGCTGCCC
>VZRS01004127.1:0-17273 GCA_013398055.1 Ifrita kowaldi
AAGACACACGGTCCTCAGGACAAATGTCCTCCTGGGCTGGTAGATAGTGTCAGGATGAAGGATGGTCCCCCTGTTATCCAAGAGGAGGCAGCCAGGGAACTGCTGAGCCCCTTGGATATTCATAAATCGATGGGATCCACCCCAGGATGATGAGGGAGCTGGCAGATGAGCTTGCAAAGCACCTCTCCATCGTTTACCAACAGTCTTGGCTCACTGGTGAGGTTCCAGATGACTGGAAGCTGGCCAATGTGACGCCCATTTATAAANTTTATAAAAAGGGTAAGAAGGAGGATCCTGGGAATTACAGGCCAGTCAGCCTGACCTCAGTACCAGGGAAGGTTACGGAGCAGTTTATATTGAGTGCTATTACACAGCACCTGCAGGATGGACGGGATCAGACCCAGCCAGCATGGATTTAGAAGGGGTAGGTCATGTTTGACCAACCTGATCTCCTTTCATGACCAGGTGACCCACCTGGTGGATGCGGGAAAGGCTGTAGATGTTGTCTATTTAGACCACAGCAAAGCCTTTGACACTGTTTCCCACAGCACACTCCTGGAAAAGCTGGCAGCCCACGGCTTGGACAGGAGCACTCTTTGCTGGGTTAAGAACTGGCTGGATGGCCGGGCCCAGAGAGTGCTGGTGAACGGTGCTGCATCCAGCTGGCGGCCAGTCACTGGTGGTGTCTCTCAGGGGTCTGTGCTGGGACCAGTTCTGTTCAATATTTTTATTGATGACATGGATGACGGTATTGAATCTATCATTGGTAAATTTGCGGACGACACTAAGCTGGGAGCGTGTGTCCATCTGTTGGAAGGTAGGAGGGCTCTGCAGAGGGACCTTGAACGATTGGATGGATGGGCAGAGTCCAACAAAATGAAGTTTGATAAATCCAAATGCCGAGTCCTGCATTTTGGCCACACTAACCCCCTGCAACGCTATAGGCTGGGGACAGAGTGGCTGGAGAGTGCCCAGGCAGAAAGAGACTTGGGGGTACTGGTCGACAGCCGCAGACCAGCAGCTGACAGGCGCCGGCCAGGCCCGCAAATAAGCTGCATTCAGAGGTCTGGCCAACGTGGGTGGGAAAAATCTGCACAAAAGCAGCAGGGAAATCAACATTTGGTATTTGGTGGTCTGCAGGAGAGAGGTGAGTAAGGACACAAGCTATAAAATACAGGAAGTAGGATAGAAATGTTGTCCAGCTGAATTCCAGATCAAGAAATTGCTACATTGCCTTTCTTCAAATGAAAAGCCATCAGTAAAGATGGGGAGGTAAAACTGCTCTCTGAGATGACCCTAGCCCAAATTTATAATTTCTCATGCTCCAGACACTTTACAACCCTGAGGCATGATATTTCACAGTAGTTTTCATACAGAAAAACTGTATCCACATTCCATATTTCTCTACTAGATAAATGCAGTGTACACTCCAGCAAATCCAAATGTTGCCACTAGGGTATCCCAGCTCCTCACAAGAGGAATTGTCAGCGGGACAGGATCTTGGCTAACCAAATGCTTTCTACAAATATTAAACCTGTGTCAAAACCAATATGCTCGATCTTTAAACTATATACTCTAGAAATGATTATAATCTTAGCATTTGGGGATTCTTTGCTGGCCTTTTAAAAATGTGCATGGTTTCTGTCTGCAGAGGAGACGGGGCCATTTCAGACTGGAAGCGTGCAGGGTGGAGGGATGCCCGGCTGGAGCATCCCCAGGGCTGAAGCTGCAGCAGCTCCAGGGAGGCACAGCTGGTCAGTGCTCCATGGAGGAGCCTCCTGGGGAGCTTGGCAAGGCTGGACTTGGCCTGATGGCTCAGCACAAAGCAATGTTTTGGAGAGCTGCCTATCATGCACACTGTTACCGGCTTGTTAAGCCACCTCAGAATTAATAATGAAAAGGAGGCTTTCATCTAATGCAAAAATGCCCAAACTTACACTCAAATAAGATGCTGTCTTCTGTACCAGAACTATTTAAATGATGAAAAGTATGTAAGAGTGAATTGTCAAAAATCTCTAGGCACGTAAATCAACTGTCTTAAATTAATAATTAAGAAAAAATACTCAGCAGAAGTTAAAACTAAAAACCCACAAAAATCAGTCCCTGAGTTACCAGGGGTGCTTAGGCTGTAGATGTGAAGGTCAGCCCAGCCTTGGCAACCTGGAGCTTAGCACTGCTACTGCACACTGCTCACAGCAAGGGTAAATAACCCTTGCCACGAGCCTGTGCCGCAGAGCAGGAGCCAGCCCCTTCCAGCTTTGGTGTCCCCAGCACGGACAGAACCCGCAGCAGATCAGCCTCTGTGGACACTGCTCCCAGACAAAGGCAATCAGTGTCAGCAGCACGTTAATGAGTTATTCCCTTGTCTCACTTTCCCATTAGTAACTTACCGTGTAAAACAGTAACAACAACTCCAAACAGCATTTCATGCACTTTCTATCTAAAAACATTAGTAGCTGATGCTTACCTAAATTAATGTTGCACTAATAATGGAAACTACTGTATGACCTCTAAAACACAGAGCTAAAGGCTAATGAGCATTTCTACTTGAATACATGGAAGGGATGAGGATGTGGTTGGATGCACTACAAACATCTACACACACTCTGTGGGAAAAAACGTTTTTAAAAAGAAAATAAAACGAGGATTCACAGAAAGCACAGAGTTATCACCTTGAATCATACTGGGGGAGTGGAGAGGAATAGCTGCAAAATAATTTAGAAAGCAAATGGGAAAATTAATGTAAGATAATTAGAGGCAAGCAACAGAGAAAATATCAATAATAAGTGCAAAGAAAAAGTAACAATCAGAAAAATAACAAAAGCAACATGTTTGAAGGCCAGCTTTAGAAATTGTCTGGTTTTTGCTTCACATATCGTGACATATGCCATATAAAATATTCTACACATGGAAAAAATTCTGAAAGGGAGGTTCATTTAATTAGTCAGCACAACTCCATAATTTCTCTGGAAAATGCAGAAGCCCATGGAGAAAAGCAGTTTACTTAGTCAGCAGAGAATTTATTGCAACACAAGCTCTCCACTGAATTCCCCAAACATGCTCCTCTGTGTCATGGAAAACCAGTTCTTGCACTTTTCTAAAGCAGTGTATTTTCCAAAGCATAATGTATAAACAGATGTATGGCAGGATGCTTGAAAGGGGCATCAGTCCATGCCACTCACTGCACTGCTGTCAAAAATGAGCTCTGTGTGTACAGCAGGTGGGAGTGAACTATAGTAAATACAATTTAAAATATAGCAAACTACAATGAATCTGATTTATTCCACCTTGCAAGACTGGATCCAGTATTTCTGAGTTTCTCAATATTGGAAGGCAGTGTGGCACACTCCTTTCTTTCAGCTAAGGAAACGAAGGAGTTAAAAAAGGCAACATGAAGAGAGCACACCCACACTTTACTTTGGGAAAGCTGCAGGAGTAAGCTCATATCTGACAGCTGAAGGTCATTTTGGTGAGGGTCTCTACCCTTCCAGAGGCCTCAAGATTCATGATGCATTTCAATGTACTGCTTACAATGGACCCTGTTCAAAATATATGCTGGCAAAACAATTTATCTGAACTCAAGAAGAAAAACATGAAACATTATCTTGGCTTAAAAAAAGGAAAAACCAGAAGAGTTGAAATCACTGCCAACAATTTCCACTTTCTTCTCCTTTCACTGATACATTGCTGGATCTCCACATCCTGCTCCCAGAATTCCCCTTCTGCCTGGGTTAAGAAATGAGATTGATGCTCTCTTCTGACAGTGGGCAAATGGGGAAAAGAGTGACCTGAGGCAGCAGTGGAGCTCCTGGCACGGCACATCAGGGAGCCCTGTGAGGGTGGAAATGGCAAAGAGCAGTGGGGTCAGAGCCTGGCCACAGGGCCACCACACCATGAGGGCTGACAGCCCCTGCCCCTGGCCACAGAGAGAGCCGGGGACAAAGACAGGGATGAAGCACCTCCAACAAGCAGAAAAGGATTTGCTTTTCAGGAAAAGACTGGCAGGAGAGATGTGAAAAGTCATGATCCTCTACATCAGAGGTACTGGAAGATTAGAGGGGAACGTCTGTTGATTGCCTCTAGGTGAAGATAACTGGGAAAATCAAACAGGATCATATTATAATATGGGGCCACAACTGAAAAGTAAATAAACAACGAGTAAGGTTTGGGTTTTTTTCCCAACAAATGAACTGAGTCCTCAGAGCGTCATTTCTGGGTGGACTTTCTATGTCAAATAAGAAATGTAATGGGTCAGAAAAGCCCTGCATGTTTGGAGAATATTTTGATTTATGCCCATTTGGAGATCCATACCTGTTTGAAGCATATCTGTCCTCTGCCTGCCATGCAGCTCCACAGTTTGCTCCCCTCTGGGCAAACCTTAGACCACCTCTGCATTAGAGAGGGCTCATGTACCAAGGGAGCAGATCTGATGTGAAAGGTCCCATGTTCACATATGTTTAGAGGGCTGGAACCACTGGTGAGCATGCTGAAGACCTAAGGGCAGGCAAGTGCTGTCCTAGAGGACTGGCAGGATGAAAACATCAGACCTATCTTCTATCAGGATGAAAAGAAACCAGAAAATTTCAGACCAATCAGCCTAACCCAAATTACCAGGAAATATTCAGGAATAAATTATTTAATCATCATCAGCACCTAAAGCATCAAGGTAATTAATCAAGATATTACACCTTGCCTACCACCAGTCCTCAAAATAAAAACAAACCAAAAATATAAGTGGCAAGAGCAATTGATGCCAAATGAATTTGAATTCCTTCTTTGATGTGTGGAAGTACTGCCTTGGTACCTGAGCAAGCAATGGAGGCACAGCATAGATAAGGTAAGTGCAGGATCACCTGAGAAGCTACCTCAAAAGAGATACCATCAGAGCTTTCCTGAAAGGGAAGCTTGAAAAGGAAAGGGAACTTGTCCTGGCACAGGTACTAGGCTAATGTCTTCATGATTTCGACACAGAAAAAAAGGTCTGAAAAGTCTCTGGAAAACAGGATCAGAATTAAAAGCTCTTTCACTAAAAAATGGAAAAAGGGGCTGGAACCACCAAACTGAAATACCATAGAGACAAATGCAAACAGAGGGGAGAAAACAAACACTTAAGCACAACTCCAGTAAAAAACAACCAAACTTCAGGATTTCAGAAGAGAGCCAAGAAATTCTAGCAGATCACAAACATCCACCAACAGAAACTGAAACTGCCAAGAGGATAACTCTCATTATGGGACTGTGTCAGGCCAAAGAGGTGGCGATCCTGCCTTACCAACAAGCTCTCATCAAAGGAGAGAGCTGGGGCAGAGCAGCAGGAATGTGCTGAAATGGGGAAAGAACCACCTAGGAGGGTCTGGGGCATTTTAGTCTAAAAGACAGGATTCTGTGCCTTCTGACATAGAAAACAGCTGTTAAGAGACCAGGAAGATATTGTTCTCCATGACCACTATGGATATGACAAGAAATAGGCTTGGTCTGCAGCAATGAAACATTAAACTGACTATCAGGGGAAGAAATACTGTAACAAAAGACAGTGGACTCCTGAAGCTGGGGTCCTATGGAATATCTTAATTTTAGTGATTATTAGGACATTAAATGCATTTCAGGAATTCCTTGACAACATTTTATCCTACAGTAAAGCCAGGGGTTGGGCTACCAGCTCTCCGAGGTCCTGTGCCAATGCACCATTCCTTGATAACCAATACTCTTTATATACTGCAATTCTTGACATTTTAATGCCAGCGCTGACCATGTGCAGGGTTTTATCAGCTTGGGACATAAAAATCCACTGTTGTATAGATCTGTTCAGCAGATGTGGGTGCTTATGTGGGATTGTAGCTTTAGATTTGTGGGGTTTGCTGTATTGGAAATGAAATATTTTGTTTGGTATGTGCCACACTCATTTTTATGATAAGAATGCAATTAGTCACAAAATGGGGAAGTAAATTAAAACGGATATGAGATTTTATGTCCTGATCTCAAAAACTAAGCAACAAATATTTACACTAGACAATCTAATAATAAGCAAAGATTACTTACACATTCATTTGCAAATTTTTACAATATGCATTCAGACATCACTACTACTGCATTTAAATCAAGTCTGTGGCACTGTCAAGAAGCACCTAAATTACAGAGATGACTCATAAGTAAACAAATAGCACCACTAAAATCAATCTACAGATACTGGAGACTAGGCAGGAGCTTAAAGGTATAAATAAAATAAGAGATCAAATTAAAACCCCCCATTTTTTCCTCTATGAAAGAACAGAAAGCATAATATTCTAGCTCTGATTTCGTATGCCAAATAATACGATGCAAACAAAATCATCTCATGACACTTAAAGCAAAGCACAAGCAACAGAAAAAGCAAAACAGGACTCTTAAAGAGAAGCCTGTGGGATGACAGCGTTTTGGCATCCAGAAAATTAAGTGCAGAAGCAAGTTTTTGGTTTGATATGCAAGAATTTAGACTGACTCCTGTTATCATGCACCCTCCTTGAAGTCAGTGTGAATTTTGCCACTGGCTTCAAGTGGAGCAGGAACAGACATGTTATCAGCCATTACAGCAGGCTGTATTCTGCAGCTAACAATACAGTCCCACATCTAAAGATAAAGGAAAACTGTTAAGTGACCTACCCGGAATGGATGGGACTCGAAACAAGGTTAACATTGTCCAAGGTGTCTGCAGCCCAGCTATAGTGCCTGAGAGAATCAGAATCGAACTCCCTTTGAAACGTCAGGTGCTTCAAAACAAAACAAAACAGATAAATTGAAATTTAAAATTAACATTAGAAACACTTCTCTTAAATACAAGCTTGTTAATATAATTATATTAAACTTAGCTCTGGTCCTTTCCATTTAACAGTGCTGATATCTCCAGAGTTAAATTACTGAAACATGAAATACACACACAAACTCTTGTCTCTTCAAACATTCTTTTTGCCCACTTCTGGCACTTCCTTCAGTTCCAAGTATGTCTGTCCCCAGTCTTTACTTACTTTTATGTGCCAGGTTAAAAAGATTGGGAAAAAAAAATTACCATTTGTAGTGCAGTCACACACCATACAGCCAGGCAGTGTAACACTCCCCCTCAGAAGATGCCATTGGATGGATCCTTATTCAAGCAGAACCTGTGAATAACTTCCCTGGGAGTTTCACTGAGGCAGTGAACGCAGGAGGGGGTTGGTTTGTCTTTATACACAACCAACACGGGCACTGTTTTGTGGAGTGCCACTGTCCCTACTCATGGGGACAGAAATAGCTTTAACCCTGTGAGGCTATAATTAACTCCCCTTGGACAGGCACTGAGGTATGATTTGTTTCTCCTGCTGCCCACGCACACGGACACTCCTGCATCCTGTGCCCCACAACATCCCTCACGCTATAAATCCTCTTACTGGGCAGCAAAGCCATTCCTGCAAAATACTTTTTCCTTTGTTTCTCTTGTCTTAGGAAATTAAACCAACTATACTTCAAATACTGTTTTCCCCTATTTCCAGGGTGATGTGAAAGCTTCTCCACAATTTAAGAAGCACCATCATTAGTTACATCGACAAAAGTAAGTCAAGAAGCAACACACACAATCTTTGCCCAAGATGGTGTTAAAGATGTCAGTGTTTCCTGTAAGTAGGTTGTTTGCTGCTTAGAGGCAAATGCAGCTAGAGAGAGCAGCCTGTTTGGACTAAACATGGGCTGTTTTCAAATCAAATTCAGTGGGTTCAAGTCAAAGCGGAGCCAAGCACACGCTTCTACACGGGGAAATCCTATTACTTCCACCTGGGTTTTCTTCCATGCTGATACATGCAGGTAGTGCAGATTAATTATTTTGAATAGAAATATCAGCATTAGATCTGGCAAATTCAGTCATAAACACACAAAAATGCTTCTCTTGAGAAGCTTCCACAAGATGAGCAGGCAGATGGTTGCTGTGTGGCTGGCCAGAATGTGCAACACTCCCATCACTCTGGGGTTTCCAAAAAACTGCACTCTTTAGGCATTTCTTTTATTAGCAATGAGGATCCCAGGTTGCCTTCCAAAAACTATTGACACTGCAATTTACTGCCCATCGACAGAAATCCCTGCAGAGCGCAGCTTTGCTCTGCCACCCGCCCAACCTCCTGGCTCCATGCCTCCTCCTTTCCCTACCTCAACACTTCCATTAAGGAATCTTTTGTTAAACTTTGTGCTGTAACACCTGTGCTTGAGGCCTGATGGTTCAAGCACAGACAACAACAATGAAGGGCAAACTTGCATGTGTTAAACAGCAAAATACATCATCAGACATAAAAGAGTGCTGTCAAAACAACGACGATTAAGCCACCCAGTGGACTTCATTAGCACCATTTGAAAAATGTATTGTAATTTAGTTTAATGAAGACAGTTTTGTTACTCTTTCCAGTAAGATACTAGGGATTCTCCTACATTTCCTGGAGAGCCTGTGGTTTAGGCAGGAAAGCCATCACTGTGGATTTCTGCTATTCCAAGTGATTTATAAGAGCTCATACTGAGCACGTTATTACTTTCGATACCAAACAGTGTAAGATTCAGACAGATTGTTTCAGGCACTGTAAAAATTTAGATAAACAAAAATGAATCTATTACTTTGCTCAGTGATAAACTTTATCATCAAAGATAAAAGCAGAGAAACTTAAGAAATGGGCCAAAAGGAGCAACACAATTTGGTGTTGGCCCTTGAAAGGCCTGCTAAGCCGTAACAGTCACTACACCGAGGCCCAGGCATGCACCAGGACACACATCAACAAATAAATGTGGGGTCAGGTTTCCTGCAACAGAGGAAAAATGCTTATGCTCCCTTAGCAGTGGGATATAGAAAACTAAACATAGGACCATACAAATTCCAAGGAAATACCATCACTCCAAAATAACCTGTGCTAGACAGAGGTGCCACGGCGCTCGTGGATTTAGGTTTGCTCACTGCTGTAGGTTTGCCTACACACGTAGGTGGGGTTCCTCAGCCCATTTCCTTGTCCTGAGACATGGTCTGTACACCAGGTGACTGGCTTTTTTCAGAGCATTTCCCTCTGACCAAGTGCACTCAAACAGATCTTTTGGACATATTTAGAGCTAGCAAAAGCCCAAAGCCTGCAGCCAATAATTTTGGCGCAGAAGCAGAGTAGGAAAAGCTGATAGCTGGACACACTCATCTTACACACAGCACACATCTGTGGATCTCATTTTTCCAGGCTGTTGAGGTGCTGGATTTTCCATGCAGGCAAAAAAAAAAAAAATCTTCCCATGTAAGTTGCAATATAAGCAGTCCAGAAGATAGTACAGTGACAGTGACATCAAATCACAGGATCCATTCTGTGTTGGTCAGGTCCCAGTGTTCCCTCCCTGGACTAAGGGAGATTAAAAATGCATTGCTAAAGGGTGTGGCAGCCTGAGATGCAAATGTGTGTATAAAAATACTGAGGGTTCTGCTGGCAAGGATCGTGCTAGTTGCGTAACTGAATATCCAGGCTGTGTAATATCAGAGTTCAGCAAACAGAATTTATGCTTCCTCCCAGATGAATTTATCCAGACAGAAGTGATTCAGCAAGCTGCTATTTAATGGACAGCCCAAGTCATCCTCCCTTTGGCTGATTAAATTCAGAGGTTGCTGTAAATTATTCCATGGAGAAATCATTTGGATTTAGTCCGAGTTGCTGCATCCAAGGTAACACGCCAGGACACAGAAATTTTAACTTTGTTCCAGCCAGGTTATGAGGTACAGTGTGGCCTGGATTCAGAATTCCCTGTGAACAGGGTCAGCAATAAAACACCAAAGGCAAACAATGGAGAATATCGGGATTTCTAAGGAATTATTAGAAACTCTTCTCTAGCACCCCATGTGTTATGCTGGCAGTGAGGTTCAGTAAAGAATGGTTTCAAATCATCCTCCTTTGACTCCTTCCAGACTCCCAAGTTTACCAGGGATCCTGGGGAGAGGTGGCCATGGGGTCTTCTATCCTAACTTGACCAAGAGGTTGGCAAATGCTCCTTATTCTTTCATATACTGATGTTTGTGATAAAATTAACTCCCAATAACTGACTTTGCTGTTGCCATGAACTCCAGACAGGTCTGAGCTCTACACAAGGAGAGGAAATGGCATATACAGACAGGTAATGGAATGCTCTGTTTCAAAGCAGTGTGATTCCCAAAACAGCCTTAACTCCTCTCAGTTCCCAGATGGACTTTTACAATATTGGTTTCAACCCACAGTGATCTTTGTTCCTGTGAATTCCATCGGTGGAACACAAGTTAGTGCTTTTTTCCCCTGCTTTCTACTGCCATAGCAGAGATTATTTAGGAGCCCATTAACGTACAGAGGAATGAGAAAGAGGGGCAGGAATATTCTCCATCTCCCAAATGCAGTTCTTCTGCTTCAGCCAAAAGCTAGGGCTGGGCAGAAAACCACAGGAATTCCAGAGGATGGATATATTTTTCTCAGGACATGGAGATTTGCAGAAGCCATGGCAGAGAGTTTTAGCTGATCTCCCTTTCCCATGAAGATAGTTTGTTACTTTCATGTTTGTTCTGCACAGAATCACAGCTTTACTAACCTCTCAAGACAGGACTGACATTTTTTCCCACTACCACATTCTTTGAGATTTGTTAAGCATAGAGCTGGTTTTAAGTTTTGTTATGTGACAAGATGCACCCTAAAGCTGCTAAATCCATGCCATCTACTTTAATGGGAATCACAAAAATAGCCAGAATCATACAACAATGCAATATATTCTCAGACTAAGGAGTCTTCCTCTCCTCTGAAATTTCCATCATATCAAGAACACTTAAAGAAGTGTCAGTATTACTAGGCATCAAAGCAACTTTAGGTTCTCAGCCCTGACACAGAATTTCTTGTCCCTAGTGCCAGCAGTTGCAGATTTTGTTTTACAACTTCAAACCAAACAAAACCACAAAATCACTGCTATGCAAGCTTTGGAAACTCCCCCTAGATGGCTGTTGCAAATTATGGTTATTGGAGGTTTACAGCATTTAACTTAAAAGTAACAGTCTAATAATAAACATTCCGTTGCGAAAGTCAGAATCCAATTTCTGCCGTTCTCATAATGCTACCAGAACTGTGTGTAAAAGCTGTAGTAAAACCGTATAGCTTGTACCACACTAGAATTTACAGACCAATACAATCAAGGTTTAAAATGTACAAGTCCTGATCTGTGGACCCTTTCCCCCATGAAAAGATCCTCTGAGATCAATAACCCCCCAGTGCAGAACGGTCTGTGAAAACAGCAGCAGAAAACCTCTGTTTCATTCCAATCCACCTTATGCTCTTCCAGGACATAAACAACAGCTCCACTCCACAGTCCTTTCCAAGTAAGGATTTTTATGTGAATTTCTATTCAGTTTCCTAGCAGATCTTTGACTTCCGTGTGTCAAGAAACTCTTCAGTACTTCAGTTAGATTTGGAAATCTGAAGCAAGTCTACCAAGGAAAATGCTGAGGAGCTCACAAACAAAGCATACAGTACTCCATTATCCCCAGCTTTTGGAAAGACTTTCCCACACTAAAACCAGGCCAAAAGATGCTGCTTTTGTTGTATTAGTCATTGCACAAGTGTTTGGAAGATACAAAAACTGAAGAGTCTATAATAGCTTAATCTTTACAAGGCCAAATTCTTCCCGAGAGTGGAAAAACAAGGACAGCAGTTGGAGTCCCCTCCATGTGGACAGAACAGGCCAAAGTAATTCCCAGTCCATGCAGTACAAAGGTTGCTTAGCGTAAAACTCGTTGCTCCCAGCTTATCAAAGCACTCTAAAGATACACGAGGCCTGCAGGAGCACCCACTGACCTCAGCCAATAATCAGCCCCATACTCAGAAATGTAATTGCTCCCTTAAAGACTCTTTTGGTTTGGGACCCCACCACCTGTTCCCTTGCAGGATCAAACCCACAAAGTGGTAACCCCACCATCTCCTGTTCACAGCTCCGTTCTTGCCCCTTTTCACCAGCTAAGAGAGCAGCCATAGAGCCTGGAGGGAGGGCTCCACACTGCAGTCCCCTGCAAAAACAAAGCACAGCTACCTGGTGGCAGAGCCACAGCACATACCTGATCCTTTGCTGGGACCAGCAGCTCTTCAATCATCATGCTGTCTCGGGCATAGGAACTCCTGTTCAGCGTGTAGGACCTATCCGAACTGAAGGAGCGGAGGCTGTTGTATTTACCATTTATCACAGAAAGTGCGGGTGACAATGAGATGAACAGAAAATAAAAATAATAAAATTAATACATGCAACTTCCAGGGATAGCATAAGATGGCAAAATATACATAATCTGTGAAATAAATACAAGGAGGAAAATGGAATTAAAAGTATTTGACTATAGTTAAATATTCCCTTCCCTACAATATGCATAAGCAAAATCTCAACAGATGCTTACTGCTTTGGCAGTAATGTTGTGGTTTTAGGATAAATCCAGAAAAGTGTATTCAAGTATTTAGATGAACTTTGATAAATATCTCCATGCCCTAATCCTGAGGGTGACCCACGAGGGCAGGTCCCAGGGGAGCTGTGGGTAGGTCACAGTGCCTGCCCACACAGCTCAGGCTGCTGAAGCAGGTTTAACTAAGAGCAAGTTTTATGTCATGTCATTCTCTGTGTGGCTGAACCATTTCTCACATTCTTATAAACACCGTAGTTGTCCCTATTGTTAGAAAGGAAAGGATAGTAAGTTTGAAATGAAAGGAGAAATAAATTTGCTTATGGACAACTAAGTACAGATGCTGATGTTTTGGGAATTATTTTGTGCACATTAAACTATTTAGAAATAACTATGATCACTCCTAACGTGTTGCAATTAAACCAACGTAGGAGTGTTTTACATTTAACCCTGGAAGGTACATTATGGTATGTGCTAAAAACATGCTGCAGGCCTAGACATGCTTGCTACGTGACAAAAAATAAAGTAGTAAAAAAGGTGAATTAATACAAAGCAACATCCACCAACATATTACACTTTTGAACTAGCAACACTTTTCACACTCAAAACTCTACGTGTTTCATGCATTTAGTAGTTGCTAATTGAATTTCTCTAATCCCTTAGCACACGTTCCTTCTTGTGCTGGAAGCAGAACTGGGATCTTAATTACGCACTGTAGGCATATGTTAAGCAGACTTTTACATGATAAAGGGCATAAAGAATTTAAGTTGTATTTGTTATAACAGAGGGATATTCTCTAGGGCTGAACCCACCCCCTGCTCCCCAAAATAAAAGCATGTCACTTTCCAATGCTGAATAAAATGAAGATGAGCAATGGCAGCAGCAGAAAGATGAGAGAGATGTAACACGATGCCATGCCTTCTTACCTGACTTTTGGACTAAAGCAATTTACAGTGGAAAAGAAACAGGAGAAATAGAAAGCAAAGAATCAGACAGGAAAAGCAAGATGTTATGGCTGGATGGCTTATATATTTAATGTGTCCATTTCTTAATGTTACACTCAGAATCAGCAGTAAGATACATCCACAGAATACTTTTTTTGCTAAATAAAATACTTCACAGAAACAACCACTGTATTTGTCTCCTCTGAGCATAACATGGGCAATGCAAAAAATGAGCTACGCAGCAACAAATAGTAATGGCACTGCCAAAACCAGAAGCATGGGAATATTAGATTTCTCTCAGAGAAAAGATAACATGGGGTTGAACCCTCAGATCTCCCTAGCAGATTGTGACTGAGGAATTCTGCTCTCCCACCTGCCCAGGGAGCACTCTGTGCAAGAAGAGAGCTGCAAGGAGTGAGAGGTGTCAGGTGAATCAGTGCTGGGCTCTGCACACAGAGCACGCTCCCTCTGCACCATCCCTGCCCTGCTCCAGCACTGACCACAGAGACCGGGCCGTGTGATCACCCCGCTCACACCGCATTTGAAAGCAGCATGTCAGCTCTGTTAGTTCAGTTTACAGTGACACGAGATTCTCCCTGCAGATCTAATTTGCTGATTTTCTGGCTAATGGACTATTTAAAAGCATTTTGGCATTTCTCATGAATGTATTATCTCATAAGTACTTATTAACCTCCCTAAAAATTGTAAATCAAGCACAGCATGGCTGGGGACTACTAAAGAGCAAATTTCCACTGCATGCTTGCATTTCTAATGCAGCCATAACAAACAAGACTGAAGGGTAGACATCTAGGCTTTACCTTATGGGAGTTGCCATTTGCTGTTAGACAATGAACTCACTTTTTAAAACAGATCTTTAAACTACAGCATAGGAAAAAGCCCTCAGGGCTCCAGCTTATGAGGTTTAATTATTAGCTTCAGTACAATTCAACTGTCAGTAACTACACTGCAAATCCACAACTATGGAAGCAATCTCTGTTCACACAGCTTTAACTGTTTTGAGCAACACACACTGCAGGCTTTAGCAACATTCAAAAAACGAAATCTAAAATGTTGATCTAGAGATACCTGCGTTGAAATTAACATTAGTCAGACAACATATTAATTTTACAATGTTTTATCAGGTTCACAGGAACTTTGGACTGTTTTTTGTAGTAGGTAATCTATTCCCTGTCAAATTAAATCCTGCAACAAATTTAAGGGAAACCTGCTTTTGTTTTTTCTTTCTTTCTTTCTTTCTTGGGGGGAGGAGCATTTTTTTTTAATGTTGTCTTTCTCAGTTGGATTACTCACGAGCACCTTTAAAGAAATAAAAGCACCAAATAGCAAAATGATTATCATTCAGTTTTTCTGGCATTTACATTCCTCAGCAAAACACACCCATTAAGGAACCCTCTACTGTGAGTACCAGTCTGACCAGCAGTAGTCAAAAGAAACCTGCCTTTGCTGGCTGCTCTAGATCAGTTTCTAGACCAGCTGCAGACCTCTAGCAAAGAGGCACCTTGGAGATGTTCAGAGCATGAACGGAGACCAGAAAAAGTGAATAGTCAAGCTTTCTGTATCATTGCCATAAGAAGCCAACATGAATAAAGAATATGAAATAAAACTGCAATGAACATATGCTTCAAAGGAAGTACACCCCCTCTACTTCACTTCAAAACAGACTCCAGTGCTGTGTGGAAGAGCACGCTTGGTTTGTAAAAACTTGTACCTGTGGTGACACACGAACACGAGAAACAGCAAATACAATACCTGGCGGAGCGGGCTCCCAGGCTGAAGCCCATGTATCCTTCAGCAGGCAGAGAATCATCTCCCAGCTCTTTCAGATCCTGGGGTCCGAGGTATTTGTCTGTATCGCCTGTCATTGCATCCTCACCTGCCAGTACAAAAGCCAGGCTGGAATCAGAGCTACACGTATGGCAGATGTTTGTGCGCGTAGTAAGTCATAACGCCCTTCCCTGCTCGCCAATAAGGAATCAATCCAGTCACCCCCACTTTCCCTAAGGCTCTTTCTACGTTCTATCTTAATTATCCACCCTCTGAATGTGCCTGAGAAAATAACTTTATTGGGGGGCAAACGAAAGAAGCAAAACTCCACCTTGACGTAAACCCAATAAAGTTATACGAGGGATGACTTTTGCCCAATCGTTTCAGCAAGCTAAAGAGTTCTTTTGTACTTTGCATCATTGCACCCACTTTTGCTTTCCTTATGGAAAAAAGGCCGAGCTGACAAAGTTGGATCATTCTGAGCGAGGAAAAAAAAAAAAAAACCAAACCAAAACAACAAACCAACCAACAAAACCAACCCTACCCCTGGCTGTGAGAGACAGCCTGTTTGCCCACCAGTCGTGAGAAGGGCAGCAAGCTTGAATGGAGGCTGAGGGAAGGAAGAGGCCCGCCTTCCACCTTGGGTGTTTCTCACTACCTTTTGGAAGTTTGAATGCAAGACGGGATTTTTTTTTTCCAATTTTTTTCTTTTTTTTTAATGAATTGCTCCCCACTGCAGGTTGATTTCCGAAGGTAAGTGCTTCCCGAAGCCTGCTCTCCCATCCCCGCGGCGCGAACAAAGCCGGGCCCGCCGAGCCCCCGGAGCAGGGCGGGACCCCGGGCACCGCCGGGACACGNCCGCCGGGACCGGTGGCCCGGCCATCCGCACACAAGGAGAGCCGTAGCTGTTTATCAAAAACTGTAGCTGTTTATCAAAAAAAAAACCCCAAGAGGAAGGAAAGTTAAAAGCCGGGAGAGGCGGGCAGGCGCCACAAAGGGTTAACGGAGCAGCTGCCCGGCGGGGAGCATTTGCATGCCATTACATCATGCAAACCTACATTCCTGCATTGACAGAGCAAGTCCAAAATATGCCTTTTGCGGCTTTTGGATTCCTCCCCCCCCGCCCCCCGTTCCCTCACCCGCGCAGAGCAGAGAGCGCTCCCTGTAAGCTCATGGCTTGCCGACATTCACTCTCCCCCTTTGTTGTGGACGCGTTTTAGGTGTGTTAAGTTTAAACTGCACAACAGAGAAGTTTAACAACAGCGCGTTCCCGAAGGTAAGTGACTCCCAAGCCCAGCCTCACGCTTCCCGCTTTCATTCAAGGAGTTTAGATCAGCTTCCATTCACTAAACTCAGGAAACCACAGGCGAGCTCTGGTTTTAAACTAACAATCAAGTCTAAAAATACCCCTTCAGCTACTGCTTTGCAAACGGCAAACAAACAGACCAACTTTCTCCTCCAGCCCAGCAACAACCAGTACTTTAAGCAGCAGTTAAAAAGCTAAAATGTCCACAATACACCAGAAAGCATTCAAAAACCCGAAACAGAAACATCATACATCAAGTGAAACTTTAAAAAGTCTTACTGTTTTGGAAAGCCATTTTCACCAGCCTGGTCTATAAGATTTTTTTTCCCTGGTGTTTCCAAGAATTCCTATTAGTCCTATTAGTCCTTAAGCAGTGATTTAGACTTAATCTCCAAACCAGCACAAGCAAACTAATCCCTGTGGGTCATATTCGCTTTCCACACAACAACTGAGATCTTCTAAACATCTTGATCTCTTCGTATGTACTTTAGGACATGTGCATCTTAGTCCTCTCAAGTCAGATTAAAGTTCTTTGCAAATATGAAACAAAACGAAAAATAGTAAGTTTAAAAAAAAAATAAAAATCCCCTTTTAATCACTCTGCAGACATCCCTTTAAAGCTTCTGCTGATTGGATTACAGCCTCCCTTGGCAAGCCTCTTGAATGGTGACATAAATGCAGGCACTCCAGTTATTTGTATGTAAATAGGGGTGCTGCGAGGGTGTAGTTTTTCTGTAACTCGATGCCGGGGCTGCGCAGGGAGCGCGGGGCTGCGGGAAGGCGCTGCCTCCGCCCGCCCTCCCCGCCCGGGGCCGGCGCCTCCCCCGCGCCCACC
>VZRS01004128.1:0-315713 GCA_013398055.1 Ifrita kowaldi
GGCGGCGGGGCTGGAGGGGCCGCGGGCGGAGCGGTGCTCTCGGTACGGCCGGGACGGGTCGGGGCACCCGGTGTTGGTGCCCTGCACAGAAAAGAACGCAAACCTTTATTGGCTTCAACAGTACCGCATAGTGCGCGTCCCCAGCCTCCTAAATGCTTTGGCACGCAGTCATCAGTAAGGTGCGGGGACATCAGGAAGACCACGGACGTGAAGGATGAATGATGCTCTGGTTGCTGCATGTTACCACATAATCACAGAACCAGCTAGGTTGGAAAACACCTCTAAGAACATCGGCGGTGCAGCTCTCTCCGAGGCAAAAGAAGAGTTTAAGCCCAGTTCTGATGTGTTTTGGCAACTTCTGTGCTACCGACTGGTAACCACACATCTGACACAGAGGTTATATTCTCAATTAAGATTGTTAGTTTGACACAAAACAGCACTTCTGTTCCCTAACATCAAAGCCACAGTCAACTTCTGCGAGGCCTGTATAACATAAGAATGGCTCTCAGTGAAAATATCAGAAGAAAAATTCACAAATAATTTGAAAGGAATTTTTTAGAAAATGGTTAGATTATTCTCTAAGGTTAGATTATTCTCCCTCAAGGTTATCTGTTGCATTGGTTTGAGCTGAAAGTAATGGAATGCTGACAAATAAGAAACAAAAATATATGTAGACAAGTCTGTCTAGTATTTTTACCAGTTTTTTTCATTTAAAAAGATCAGGGATATATTGTCTTCAGTTTCACCAGCTAAAGCCATAGGCAGTTTATGACATTCAAAGAGCCTTGCCACTGCCTGCATTGAATTGGTGGAAAAATAGGCACTGCCACTTTCAAGAGTCACTGAAAGCCAGAAGTGACTCGCTGTATTCTCTTGAGCTGCCTACATGTATACATACAAAGGGAAGATCAGTCAGATCCCAGAGAACATGTGGACTGCTGGCTTTATCCGTGACCTCTCTGCAGCAACTCTTTTCGAACAGCACATGCAAGTATTTGTGACGTGGCTTTCGGCTCAGTACACTCTAGCCAAGATGGGCTCCCATGTCTGCTTGCTGCTGAAGTATCCTAAGATGAGGTAAAAGGACCTGTAGGACCTTTCACAGGGAGGTCTTTCAGTCTGTCTCCAGGTGACCATAGGTGATGACATGAACCCAAAGGCAGTGTTCAGTCTCCGCTTCCCATTCCGTGCTTTCGGCTTCATCTAAGGACAACTCGCTATTGACAGGCTGGTTTATTATTGATGTTTTGTGATTAGTAGTCAGCTATGAAGGGCCGTCACTCCACCCATGCAGAGCTTCCATGGACTTCAATGCAAAACCAGTGTGAGGGTAGAAATGAGAAAAAAATCCCTGATTTGTATCCTCACAGGCTATTGAGATGAATAGAATTGCTTCACTCTCACCAGGGGGTGCTCTGCAATTCACAAGACTGGGCTTGAAATGCCATACTGAATTTTATCCTGTAGGAGTTCATAGATAAAAACTCCCTTTGTATTAGTGCAAGCAAGGCCCACAGCATTTTTTGACTGCCTGTACAGCACTTTTCCTTTTATAACTGCCAGGTCGCAGAGCTTGGCTGACAGGTGAAGTGTATCTCAGTAGCAGGCTGTCCTAGGAAACTTCTCTAGCTGTGTGTTAGCTCCATGTTGTGCCCTAGACGTGGGACCCTTAGTTCTGTGTACAGTGCCAAGTCTGCTACTGCCCAAATGAGAATTAGCCAAAATGCCTCTCAATTTAATGCAATCTGCAATGAGATCTCCTGAGATTAAAGAAGCACGTAGTAATTTATTTTGATGCTGACCATTCTGAGTGTGTTGATACTGTGAAGCATCTTGCTTTGACAAGACCTCACCAGAGGTTTCATGCTTGGTGTCAGAGTATCAGGAATATCACATCCATTCTCTGGGTCACTTGACTGTGGTGCGTAATTGCCAGCACTGTTCCTAAGCCCTGAGTTTCATGCAGGTCGTCTAAGGACACTGAGGCATGAGATCACAGTGTACGTAACACAAACGCTCTCACAACGGGCTTTCGGTAGCCCGAGAGACTCAGTCGTGGCTTGAGACAAAAGGAACCCATCTCATCTTTGTGAAATCATTTACTGTCCTATGGTCTCAATCTGTTTTAATAACGTATTTTTCCATACTGGTATCTTAGAAGCAGGAAAAAAGCAGAAGATATCTCTTAAAGGACATACTTAAATTTGCAGACACTGCTTTTGATTGCCTTTCAACTTGCAAGGCTTATAGAGCCTGGCTGTCAAATTGAGATGTGTTTTCTGTAATTGCCTGAAGTGGTGTCTCTAGCTTTCAAGGTCTTCCATTAAAGTAGAAGTAGTACTTGGGCGTTATGCAGGTAGCATCAGTGCCAAAGTCATAACTGGGTTTGATTCAAAGCAGTTTGTATCAGCTGCAGATTATGCTGAAAAATGCTTTCCCTAGCAAATTTTTGAAATAAATTTTCCCTTTTGAAAGAAACATGACATCTCTGGGAGGTGTGTCCAACACAATTTACTGCTGGTCTTCGTGTGGCCTATCTGTTATACAGAAAATAATAAAAATAGAATTCAGTTAGCTTGTATTGGGCTGCCAAATAGGCTTACCACCTTCCAGTTAGTGTGACAGGAGTTCTTGAAAAGGTTAGCAAATCTGTGAAAACTGCCGTGTTCTCTGACTTGTGAATTTTCTTCCAGGAAAAAAACTAGACAGGAGTCCTTGTCTCCAGTTACACTTCTTCTAGGATATTCTAGGTTGTTTTAGTATGGGACAGTCTAATCCCATGAGGGGTGGTGCATGGCAATGGTCTCCAAGAAATGCCAGAAGGTTCTCTTGGCAGCATTTGTAATGTGCTGTGAGGTCTCCCAGTGAAGGTTACTATGCAAATGCAAATCATACAGTAATAGCCTTGATAATGGCCTAATCTGCATATCTCATTTCTCACATGGAATTTTGTCCAAACCAGAAAGCAATTCTAGCTTTGATCATGAAGCGGAGGAATAAGGAAAGTTCCAGTTTAGAATATATTGCAGAAATCAATAGCAGCAAAGCCTACCACTATTGAAATATATTTTTTTAAAATTTCTTAAGCCTAGTAATGAAATACAGTTTTAGCAAATGGACCTGCCTAGTCAGCTATGTCTTTAGCCATTATAACTAAGAAGGTTCATTTAAAATGCATTCAACTTGCAAATGCAGCTGCTTTTGCTGCAAACAGTAGTCAGCTATGAAGGGCCATCACTCCACCCATGCAGAGCTTCCATGGACTTCAATGCAAAACCAGTGTGAGGGTAGAAATGAGAAAAAAATCCCTGATTTGTATCCTCAGAGGCTATTGAGATGAATAGGAGTGGAAATTGCTTCACTCTCACCAGGGAGTGCTCTGCGATTCACAAGACTAGGCTTGAAATGCCATACTGAACTTTATCCTGTAGGAGTTCATAGATAAAAACTCCCTTTGTATTAGTGCAAGCAAGGCCCACAGCATTTTTTGACTGCCTGTACAGCACTTGCTCTGCTGAAGGGTAATGTAGAAAGTTTGAGGCGGATTTCTGGCAAAGACTAATTGCTAGCACTGGACCATTTCAGTTTCTCATTGATTGTATCGCGTGGCAGAGAGTTTTTAGAGAGAGAGAAGAATCTTTGGCATCAGCTCTCACTCAGGCTCATGGATCCTACAAAGCCCTTCAATTTATATGTGCATGAATGAAAATGAATGGCTAGTGGAGTGATAACATTAAAATTAGGACCTCACCAGAGACCAGTTGCATACTACTCTGTACAACTAGATCTGATTTTATTAAATCAGTGGCAGCACCAGCTACAATATTGGAAAGAAGTCACTCCCTTGTTCTGGAATACACTGTAACAAATTCATGTCCCACACAAGGCGGAAATACTTTTGAAACAGTACACAGCTCAAGCCTTATTGCCACAATAGGCACACAGGTACAAATGGATCCTTTTAGTGCTGGATAATGTAACTTTGAAAAGATGCAGTATCTTGAATCCAGTAACCCTAATGTTTTTGTCTGATGGTGGGGACGAACATCACTAGTGTGAGCAGGTTGAACGAACATTTCATGTAAACTGCAGGCAGATATAACTGATGCTCCTTTGCACAATCCAGCTCTAACTTTGTGGGTGGTTCATCTTACTACTCGCATGGGCAACAATGAACAAGATAAACTGTGAACAGCCAAGGGCGAGTAATAGAAACTGAACCTCAAAACAAAAAAACTGCATTCTGCTTCCACTTACATGATGCAGCACAGCAAAACCTAAGGAGAATTCAAGGAATGCAGTTAAAGATGTGATTTAGATTGTTTCATGCCTCTACTTTTTTTCTTTAAATGAACATTAGCTGATGTCACAAGACTATAAGAAGACTGCTCAGGAGTAATTAAAAATAGATGAGTATTCCAGTTGTTGTCATTGAGATTAACAAGACTATTCATTTGTTTAGATTTACTCAGTGTGTGTTTTCAAGTCGTGATGTGACTTTAGCAGGACCAGGGAAGGGATCATCCCCTTACTTGGCACTGGTGAGGCTGCACCTTGAATCCTGTGTTCAGTTTTGGACCTCTCCTTCACTACAGAATAGACATTGTCCTGGAGCTTGTATCCAGAGAAGGGGAAGAAAGCTGCTGGAGAATCTGGAGGACAAAACATACAAGGAGCACTTGATGGAGCTGGGGTTGTTTAGCCTGGAGAAAATGAGACTGAGGGGAGAATGTATCACTTTCTAGAACTACCCCCAAAGACTTGCAAGACTCCTGGCATCCATTTTCATAAGAATCATTGCCCCTTTTTACCCTAGTCTCTCAAGGATTTCCTTGAGCTGGGGATGCAAGGGCAGAATATTGATGAATGATGTGCTGGAAAACTATTGCTCTTGCTCTGTGTTTGTGTTTGTATGTATAGATAGTATATCTTTTCTACACACACACACACACATGTATTTGTATGTATTTGTGGTCTGAAGCAGATAAAACATATAGTTTTGGTCAGTTTAAAATATGCTATCTGAGGAACAGGTAAATGGAGAATGGGTGAGGCAGCAGAGCACTGAAAGGTGGAAATTGCAGTAAATCAAGATAGCATGTTTTTTGCATTTGTATCTTTTGGAGAGCTGGGAAGTTTTCATTGGAAATTGTAAATATATGTAAAAGTGTCTGGAATTTATGTCATATAGTGATGAAAAGTATTCTGATAGGAAATTAACTGTTCATTGAGGGGTGCCTACCATTAGGAAGAGTGTAAATGAAGTCCAGCTGCTTACTACTAAAATCTATTGAATTCAGTGGACCACACAGAGCTTGTATGGAAGGGCATCTGCAGCCTGTATGGCAAGTCAGAGTATACAGGCTGCAGATTCACTGATCCCCTTCCAGCAGCTGGCAAAACATGTCCACCCATCTTAATTCTGTTTTGTTCCCCTCCATGACTTCATAAAAATTACTTTTAGCTTCCTCACTATGCTGTGATTACTGGCTGACTCCCATATGTTGAGCAATCATGCTTTACAACTTTCTTCTTTGTGAAAGTTGCTATTTCTGATTCATATGACTTCTGTTTAGAGTTCTGAAATGTGCCTATCACGTTCCTAAGGCCAGATTCCTGAAAATATGTATGTAATATATTCCTTAAACTTTGCAATGTTCTTTCAAATGGCTCATCTGTCAAATCATTTCTTATTGATTGTTGAGCTAGCTGTGTATTTCAGTTTCTCTGATCTCCAATACTACCTTTGCTTATATGCTTTTTTCTGTTTCTTAATTTTTTCCATTTTTTTTTTCAGGGACAAAGTTTCTTCTCACTATATTTAACTGCTTTTAACCCTCATGCTTTATCTGGTTGTTCCTGGTTAAATAATTTAGTTTGTCTCTTTGTTTCAATTCACCATCCATAAAGTTGGGATAAAACTACTTTCTGAATCAGTGAGGGCATAATCATGAATTCATTAAAGATGAGGACAGTTAAGACCCAGTGGCTACATGAGTACTTACCACTAATTAAAAAATCTGTTTTTCACCAGGAGTTTTTCACCAAGGTGATGTTAAGCCATTTCAGATTCTCACTCATTTTCTAGTGATACTGGGAATAAAAAAGATTTGGCTGGTTTATGGCTCTCACAATACAAGTGTGAGGATAGTGTAGTCTTGTACCTTTCTGATACTCTTGTGATGAAGCTATGGAATAACAAGTATTCTATGACCAAGACATGGTTGTCATCTTATGCATAAATTCCTGAATTGGATAATGGTCAACTTATGTAACTAACAGTAGTGTATTGGGATTGTATGGCCAGGTTTTTGGTAGTGGGGGGCTGCAGGGCTGGCTTTTGTGAGAAGCTGCCTGAAGCTTCCTCCATGTTCAGCAGAGCCAAAGCCAGCCAGCTCCAAAATAGACATGCCACTGGCCAAGGCTGGGCCAGTTAGAGATGGTGGCAACATCTCTGTGATAACATATTTAAGAAGGAAAATAGAAATTGTTGTGCAGATGTAATTGTGGCCAGAGAAGAGCAGGGTGAGAATATCTGAGGGGAACAANATGCACTGCTGAGCGGAGAAGGTTGAGCTGGGAAGGAGGAAGGGGTGGAAATAAGGTGTTTTTAAGGTCTTATTTCTCATTATCCTGCTCTGATTTTGTTAGTAATAAATTCAGTTAATATCTCTAATTCAAGCCTGTTTTGCCCATGATGGTACTTCATGAGTAGTCTCTCTCTGTCCCTATCTCAACCCATGAACCCTTTGTTGTATTTTCTCTCCCCTGTCCAGCTGCAGAGAAGAGTGAGAGAGAGACTTTGGTGAGTGCCTGGCATCCATACAAGGTCAATCCACGACAGTGTTTTTGGTGCCATGACTTGGATTCAAACTCAGGTTGCTGCCACCAGAAAAACCTGATGCAGAGTGAAGATGGTCACATAATTGCTTTATGCTCTGACTGATTGCTAATGGGGAGATTTCCTGTCAGGCCAGGAACTGAAAACACTGATTTCAGTGAAGTTACTCCCTAATATCTCCCTTGCACGTGTGATTGGACTGTCCTGGCTATGGCTGGGGAAATCCAAAACAAGTTCTCTGAACTTAGTCATTACACACATCTAAACAGAGTACAGAATTTGACTTTATTTCTTTGACTAACAGAAGCGTTTACACTAGGGGCACCAGCATTGTGAGGAAATAAACCCCTAAATACTTCCTTGTAGGTCTTTCAACAAGACTTTTCCACTCTCAATGAATTTCTTTATGTGTCCCTGGAGGCCACTAAAAATTTTTTTAACCTTTTATGCTGTAATATTGTGCATAGCCAAGACCCGTTTTTGCTTTTATCTTTTGTTGTTATTACTATGTTCCTCTGAGGTGACCAGTAGTGAGTTATAAACTGGTTTATATTGTTTTCTAAATCATGCAGCCCTTGGTCTTGCAGACATTTTCTATTGACAAGGGGGTTTATAGGTTTCCAGCTAAAGTTCTTATTTTCTATTTGATTTGCGATTAGAAATTGACAAGCCAATAAAACCTCAAAACTGGCACACATTTGGCTCAGGCTGCTTGGCATTTGTTCATCCTGTGTAGCTAACCAGAGAAAGCCAATCCAGACGTTCTGCCATTAGTTCCTGGCAGCCAGAGCAGTATTACAAAGAAACTTAGACATATTCCTTGTTGTATGTGTGAGATCAGATGTAGGGTTATTTTAACTTTTTGCTCTGGTTAAGACCATTGTAATCAATATCTGGTTTGGATCAAGATTGGCTATGATTTTTTCATTTTGTCTTCATAAGGAAATTAAAAGATCTCAAATACAGAGAAATTCAGACTGATGATGTATTTAAAAGGCACTGTGGTTCCATTTATAGCCAGTAATATTAGCTTTTTCAGTTCATTGCTTTTTTGAAATATTTGAAAACAAGACCTATTTAAGAGTCAGTCAATATACTGGGGTCACAAAATTTGAACTTCAAATAGAAATTTAAAACAGCTGTGTTTGAAATATTGAAGACAATTCAGTGTCTCCAAATGAGCTGCAAAACAATCTTATTTTTTTGTGGCATAAGATATATCTGTCTTGTGTAAGAAAATGATAAAGGAAGGCAGCAGTTCCTTTCCACTGTGTGTGGAATCACCAACAGTATAGCTATGAAATACAGCTCCTGTTAGGTGAGATGTAATGCTGCGCTAACACATCTATGCTCTGTACACAGTTAGCTGTATATGGAGCAGAAAGGTTGACCCGTGTTCCATGTAAGTCAGGGATCTGGGATCTATGCATCACATGTCGCAGCGTGATGCAGGTATGTCTGAAGAGGTCTGAACACAGGGACTGGTGCCGTCCAGGAAGCCTACAGCTGTATCAGTTATTTCAGCACACATAAGAAGTACAAGCATTTTTAGCATTGCAGGAGTTGATTACATGAACACTTAGGTTGTTAAATATGTCTAATAACATAACTTAAATGTCTCTTATTTTCTAGCAGCTGAGTAACTATTCCCTGGTAAACCTTGTTTAAGCAGTACTGGATAACACGTGTAGAAAATTGCCTTCACCTTTGCAATTCCGTAGTTCTTTGAGCCAGTGTCTTTGCACATTCATATGCACATAATTCCATCCATCTGCTATAATGAGATCAAAGAATGTTTATTTTAACTGTTAATCCAAAATCAAGTAAATGTTGCACCAGTTTGTCACTTAATGGCTTGAGACTATTCTTTGATTATGCTCCTGTCAGCCAAAGATTATATTTGGAATTAATGAAATTTTTAGATTTTTACATCATGGCTGTAACTGCATCTCAACCCCTTCAGCTTGAATACAAATGCTGCGTTTGGGTTTTTTTGTTGTTTAAAAATCAACATTGCTTCACAACTGACAAATGTCAAACAAATTCCTTTTCTTTTCCAGATCTGAGCCTGAATCAGCAGATGTTTCTGAGTAATGATTACTCAACCGAGCGGTCTCAGTTAAGTAGCTAAAAAGACACTTAGAATAAATGAGGTTTGGTAATAGAAGCATTTTCACTGTGACACTGATATGTATTATAGGAAAACAGCTTGTAGTGATTCAGTCCCATTTGAAGTCAAGAGGAAAAATAATTTTGTCCAAATACATAAGAAATAAGTCAGTATAGAAGGACTCCAGAGGACGATCCAGCTCCATTCCTTCCAGTAGAATCCCAAGTTATGAAGATGATGCTTTGTTCAGATGAGTCCTGACAGCTGGAAGCCCACTGCATTAAGCTCGGTGGTGGTCCAGCCCCTCTGTACTTGCTTGCATAATCCTTACTCAAGAACAAACTTTTGAATTTACCAGATTCAGCTTTGGTGTGTTTATGGACTCAGCAGGAGTTCTTACATTTACTGGCTTGCCTAATGCAAGATTATTAGAAGATATGTGAAGTTTCAGGAATGCACATGAGAATTTTAAAACATGGATATTCACATACATTTCACATTCAACATTTCAACAGTTGTAACTTCTGGAATTTTTACAAATTGTATTAATTCTTTTTAGTTCTTAGTATTGATTTTATCAATTAGGGATTACAACATTTGTAAGAAAAGGAAGATGCACCTCAGTAGTTTCGAAGGAATTACTAAATCATGCTAAACTTTCGACAATGTGCGCTCATTCCCGAAATGCGAAGAGAGAAGATAGAAATCGTGGTCTACTGGAGAGGTCAAATGAGGACGTTAGCTCTAGGACTCGGCGCGCCATCTCTTGGTGACACCTGGAAGTCCCAGGGAGGGTGTTCCATCTGTGTGTGGCATGCTGCGCTCGGAAAGGATTGCTGTGCTGTGCGTCCAGTCACTGGGTTATCACTGCCTTCGCAAAGATTGTCCAAGATATAATCAGCGAACAGACTAAATGAGTTTTCAACGTGCCAGAAGTTACTACCGGCAATTTTTGACAATGTTACGGCTGTTGGAAAATTGTCATCTCACGAACGTCAGCACCGTGACTTAGACATTCACAGGAAATCACTTCAGCTCCTCAGTGGCGTATTGCCCTGGCAGGAATCCCCGCGTTATCTCCTATAGTAGGGAAGAGATACAGAAATGTTTGAGGGACTAACCGTGTTTTAAGAGACTCTCAACCCGTTACAGGTAAAAATAGCAGCTGGTGCTACCAACATGAGTTAAAGAATCTCGTTTGTTATTTCCTGCCTGCTGTGTGCCCATCACCACCTGCCATCCCTGTGCAAGTCGGGAATTCCCTTCGTGTCCTCCTCTCTTTGTTTTTGCAAGGGGGTTCGTCGGGGGCTTTTCGGAGACGTTGGTTGGTGCCGCTGCGCGAGTGGCGGGGGCGGCGCGGGGCGCGGGCAGGGCTGTGGGCAGANAACGGAGGATGCCTGCCGCGCGCTCGCCGCTTCTCTGCGCGCCCGCCATCTCCTCCACGTCCTCATGAATTAGGGCTGCGCGGTGGGGGTGGGGGACGGCAGCGAGCGCCCCGGCAGAACCGGCGCCCCAGGCATGGCCGGCTCGGTGAGTGAGTCCCGGGGGTCTCCTCCGGCCCGCGCTGCCCGGCGCCACCGGGAAGGGGTTGGCGTGACCGGGAATTTCTCTTCGCGTGCGGCTTTCCCTGCCTCCCGCTGCTCCCGGCGGCGGCGCGGCGCGCGCACGCACTTGGAGGGAGCTGTGGTCCTGCAGCCGCAGCGCGGGCACCGAGCGCGGAGGCGCCGAAGGCGGGATGGAGCGTTCCTGACAGCGAACCCTGGGTCGCCTCCCCGCGCTCTCCTGGTGGCACCGAGAGCTGTTCTACGCCCTCGCCTCTGGGGCCGTTTTTTTGTTGTTGCAGCGGTGCCTTGCTGGTTTTGCCAACTCTCCCCCCACCATATGCTTTTTGCCGTGTTTATGGTACCGCTGTGTCCGTGCGTCTCTGTACCGCTCGCGATGGGGCCGGTTCCCTCCGGCCGCCCGCCCCATCTCCACTTGTTGGGGCGCTCACCAGCTGCTCCCCGCCTCTTCCCCCGCAGTGTGCCGTCCAGGTGAAGCTGGAGCTGGGACACCGAGCCCAGGTCAGGAAGAAACCCACCGTGGAGGGCTTCACCCACGACTGGATGGTGTTTGTCAGAGGGCCTGAGCACAGCAACATTCAGCACTTTGTGGAGAAAGTCATCTTTCACCTGCACGAGAGCTTCCCCAGGCCGAAAAGAGGTAATGGGTTCTCCCCTGGCATGAGCGCTTGGAGGCGGCCTGGAGCGGGCGCAGGCGATCGGTCTGTGCCGGTCTCGGTGGCGAACAAAAGCGTCCTCCAGTGCGGTGGTGGACTGCCGGGGCTCTTCTCCCGCCGCTTGTAGGGCTGTCCGGGGTCGGGAGGGGCTCCTGTCTGCCCCGTCACGCACTTGCTGCTGCGGGATGTCCACTCGCGGTTGCCCGTGGTCGCAGAGCTTGGTCCAGCCGTGGGTGTGGGTCCCGACTCCTTCTGGTCTCTCGGTTGTGGGCGGCACGGAGTTAGCTTCTGTCCCAGCGTAGGTCCTCACTAGCGATTTTTGCCCACGTGTTGCTTTCTTCTGGCTGGTGTTGTTTTCTCCCAATATCCTGTATGAATGGAATAGGGATACCTATTGGTACTTGTGTTTGGACTCCCTCAACACCCTGCTTGTTCATCTCTTGGGCTTCATCTTTTCATCAGTACATAAAAGGGTCTCAAAAGGTGTGTATACGTGGTGCATATGTACCCAGACAAGTTTGGTTGGGAGACATGTAAGAAGCCTTTTGTTTTCAGATTTATTTCCTGAGCCTTTGCTTGTTTTAATTATTGTCGTGGGATTGGTTGAGGTAACAGTACAAATACAAGAAGTGAGCAGGTTTATTTATCTGTACAGACACAATGCATAGGAGTTATCTTTCATTTGATCTGCAATCTTTATTGGCATCTAGTACTTCTCCAGTTCCTTAGAATAGCATCATCATAAATCCTGTCTGCTTGGAACTAGATGGGGATAAAATTGAATGTTCACAGAGCAAAAGACAGGAAAATTTTCAGTGTTGAGATAAAAAAGCTTTGTGGAAGGGTAAAAACATACGGTTTGATTTAATCTTTCTCAGTTGGAAAATACCAAGCTGTGACTTTTTTTATGTCAATGACTGTGTTTTCTCTAGAATACTTTCCTTCCCTCAGAGTGTAAGAATTAGAGTATTTCAGCTCCGGAGTTTATCTTCTGAAGTACAGGCTATTAATTCCCTTTTATTTTCATAGAGTGAGTGTATTTTTTGGATCTATTGTGAATCAGTGCAGTACTACACAAACAGTTTTCAGTGAATCGTAGGAAATACTGCAGCATTACTGTTGAATTAAATTGCCTGCCCAGCTTGCCCTGGCGAGTCTTCCTCTTGCTTTCTTCTGTTTCTTGTGCAAAAAGCCATGACTTTAAGTCAATCTAAACAGTTTGGCCGAAAAACTCCTGAAGATAGGTCTAAGTAGCCTAAATAGGTGAGATAGTATTATCCATATTCAGTGAATTAGATATGTATGAAATCAGTGGTAGAAAATATGCTTAATCCTTGAAGCCTGGTCTGCATAGGAGTTGTTGGTGGTCCTCTCTGCTTTTATTATCTGCTATATTTATTTAATTGCTGTCTGGCCTCCAGGAACATTAGTCTGCTGCCCAAATTTGGTTGCTGGTTGTGATGTGGAGCTTGCTAACAAGAAATAGTCCAGGACTTTTAGAAGTGAGGGATACATCACTTGCCGCTTGCTTTTTGTCTCCAGCTGCTGAATTCAGTTACACAGTCATTTAAGTCATTGTTTTAAAGTGTTTATTTTGGGGTTTTGTTTGTATGCATCATCTTCACGATGTGGCAGCTGCTGGGAAAGATGCCCTCTTATATGTGCTGGGAGGGAGCTTGTACAGTTCTTGCACATGCCTTGGATTGTAGGAGAACTCTGCAACCACTCTCATTCAACAGATTATAACTTGGATGGCAGGCACTCCATTCAGTTCTGGGCTTTGCTTAGCCTCCTAAAACTGCTGATGCTGAAGAAAATTCGGGTCCTTGAAATCGCATTGTGGGAATGATCCATGTATGAATTACCTAGAATGTTTTCTTCTGTTGAAAAGTGTTTAAAAGGGTGGTGGAAATGTGTGCCTTGTAAGTGGGAGCAGTTTGTCTTTCTAATTTAGAAATATTGTTAAAATTTTTGACAGAAGTATTCTAAGGTGTTTTTTTGGTCTCTGTAAATCAGTGCTGCTAGTTTGGTTTGATACCTCAAGTGTTGCATATTTAATAGGAACGATAGGCATGTTTGAAGTGTTAGTCAAACTACCTGTTTTCCATCACTTTGTCTGCAGTTATATACTTTATTATTTTAGCATAGGATAATTTACCACTTGGAGATACTTGGTAATTTTGCAAACTTTTCCATGGGTTTGGCATGCTGAAATTAGGTGTACAATATTAATCAAAAGCAAGAACTGGTACACCGCTAGCCATAATACCTAGTTGTCTGATAAGTATTCTTTTTATCTCTGCATTTATGATAAGAGCGGCTGCTCTAAGATGTATGCTTGTTAGGAAAAATTTTAGTTCATTAGGTCTATCTGTGAAGCTCATGGATCAATTTGAAAATAATAAATCAACAAGCTAACACAGGTGTTATTAGCTCATAAAGTATTTCTGTTGCTAGATACCTTTTTATTAGGGGCACAGTAATTCCAGCTACCAGGGGAGGCAAGGGAGATAAATTATTGCCAAGTCATTTGCTCAGCAAATTTATGAGAATAGCTGGATAAACTGTCAGTTTGCCAGCTACAACTGTGGCTTTGCTTATCTGTTTATGCTAAAAATTTTGGAAATACTAGATGTTGGCAATGAATTTGCAAAGGTGTGTCCAAGTGTTTGTTCTGCTAATAGCTGCTACAGAGCAAGCAGGGTCCTATATCCCAAAGCTGCATTAGTTTTAAGGTGGCAGCGTAGCTAGGAGTGGTGTTCAGTCATTGGAGTACAGAGCGGGTTGGTTTGTGTGTGTTGGTAGGATGGAAGGGTGATGGTGACTAACAGGGGCAAAGTGTAGATAAGCTTGAGTGACCTAATAAAATAGCATTCTTCATCTTTCAGTCTGTCTCACCTTAAAATCCTGAGCTTGGCAGTGGTTTTATTGCTTTCTGTTTGCCTTATGATGACTGAGTGCCTAAGTTTATCCTTGCATGGTGGAGCATACAGGAGTGTGCAGTGATTGGTTCTTTTTACTTCATCCCATTTAATGGCCTGCTCCTGCTGTCTGATTTCCATAAGCAGTTTCATGGGGGGGTGGCAAGCAGGCTGCTTGTCACATTAAAGAGAGTAGAGTCATACCCAGACTCAATTTTGAGTAGCATTTGCTAGACAAAAGCTCGCTAGGATCATCATGCAATCACAAATGCTGCTGTTTGCAAATCTTGTCTGTGATGCTGATGTAAATTGATTAAGAGAAGATACAGAGAATTTTTAAGATTCTACCTTTATTTCAAAGCATGTGCTACTTACCTTTCATTATTCATGTGAAGAAAATAGTCCTGTGTGTAGAAGTGAAGTATTTTAAAGCATGTCTGTGAAACAAGGTGTGTCACCAGGTTGTGGTTAGTTTTGATCCACTGCTATGCTGCCTCCAAAAGAGGAGCTGTTGTTCTTACATCATAATATGTCTCATTAATTGTATGGATGCTAGGCAATGTAGAAATGTTTTCTTCTTCTTGCCTAACAAATGCTGATGCTCTTCAACAGTTGCCTGACTTACTCTTTCTCTTACAGTATTTCAGTTGGATAGGGAAACATATCTTTTGTGTTTTGATGACCCATAAGCACACCTCAAAAACAGCATTGGAACTAGTGTGTTCCAAGTAGTTAAATTTGTTAATCAGCAGTACATTTTGACAAACTAAACTTTTGCTATTAAAGAAGAAAAAAAGGGTGGGCAGTACTTCTGTGCTAATGGCTTAGTCAATGTAAAAATGTTGGTATGGTGACTGGAATGTTGTAACTTTAGAAGTGGGAGACATTACTTTTCTCTGTGGAGCCGAGAGGAACGCTGCTTAGTGCATCTCTTAGCTCAATAAGTTTTACAATGATATGGTAAAGTGGTGGAAGTAAAGCTGCTTGGTATTCTTCTACAGGAAGGACCGACTGTAATAGTCTTGTAGAAAGTTCCTATTTCCAGCATTGGTTGTTTTCATTAAGGTTATCTGTTAGTGCAGAATGAGATTTTAGTGAATCATAACAGTTTGAAATATATTTAGCTAATGTAAAAGATGCCTTTTGCTATTCTTGCTTAATAATTTTTCCTTTCTATGATTTTTAACTGTTAAAACCATCTTTTTGTGCTCCATTTAAAGTTAATGAGAGTCTTAACTGTTGATTTTAGTGAACTGAGTGGTGTGAGGATAGGGACCCACAAGCAGATTCTTCCCAGATGACTGAAGTTTTCCTTTCACACCAGTTAGTGCAGGCAGACCATCAAGATCACTAAACAGGCAACCAGTTTTATGCTATGTATGTTAGTAGAATATTTAGCTACACTTGTAAGAACTTATATTGGTTTTAGGTCCATTTTCTTTGCTTTTTCCCCTCTAAAATTTGCCTGAGCCTAACCATCTAAATATGATAGGCACACAGGAATTTCTTTTTCATCCATCTAACAGATACGGGTTTGATACTGCATCTTTTAGGGCAGTTGTTGCTCTTAGTTGCAGAACAGCCACATGAAATGACTGATATCTAGTGAAGAACTTCATTTGTTTAACAGGAAACTCTTGAGATTTAATTTTGCTACTTCTTAATAGAAAGGTGAATGGCTTCAAGAATACACATGTGGTTTTAGGTGCACTTTCTAATTCAGCCAGATGCAAATCAAAAGGGCGTTTCGCAGACTTAAAAGAAAGTGAAAAGAGTTTGAATATAAGGAAGCTGTTATGTTTTATATTTACATGAGTGACATCAGTAAATAATTGGTGGCTTTGATTTTAAGATATGATGTGTGCAGGAAACCCAATTTGCAATAAATAATTTCCCCTTGCTGTTATGGCTCAAAAATTAATCACATTCAAAGCCAGTATTTAGGCTTTATTCAGAAGTAAAACATGTGAAAAAAAGGGAAATAATAGGGCTGCTACATCCTCCAGTGTCAAAAACCTTTTAAAGTCTACTTGCACAGTTTATGTGGTTTAATTGTGTGATTTATGTTCAATGTGTGCTTTTTTTCATTTTCCTGCATGGGAAGGGTGTTACTTCTATTTACATTTCATCTCCCTGCAAACATGTTTCTGCAAGGGCAGATGCTGATTTCTGTCAGAAATTGTGAATCAAATCTGACTCTCCTAAGTTTTAAAAGATTAACCATAGTTATTTATTTCACATTAGGTTAAATTTGTATAGCTTTTAGTTGCTGAACAGTATTTTTAGTTTCAAGAAGCTCTAGTTACTTCTTACTAAAGCTACAATATTAATATACTCTGATTGTAACTCTTCTAGATTTTAGATGGCAGGAAGTGTAGTTTCAGGGCTGTCGTACAAAAAATTTTTGGATAGCTGTAGAATAATACTGGCTTGAATTAGAGAAAACCAGATTACTTGTGTAAGATAAAATCTATGATTTTTTTTAGTAAGATGAGGGAGAAGATACCTCAGTATTAAAACTGAAGATAGTTGAATTTGTTAGCATGTATTTGAGAAAATGAAAACAACTGTGTTGTTCGGTATTTATTATTGTGACTCTATGTACATCTGTGGAGTTTTTATCCTTAGAAAAATAAATGTGTCAGAAATGTTTAAACCATGTATTTTTTGCAATTACCAGTTAGGCAATATGAACTGCAGGCATAATTATGTCTGTTAAGATTGAGTAAGTTGTAAAATGCTGAACATAGATTGGTTACTACTTTTTTGTGGTACTGTTTAAGTATGAAGACTATTCTTGTAACAACATTGTGCAGTATGGTTAGGATTGGGTTTTCTTGCATTTGGTTTGAGCTTGGTTTTGGGGTTTTTTATAACTTTTCATTCAAGTTTTGGGGAGAAATGTTGAAGGGGATTAATCTGTCCTTTGTTCTGGTATAATCTGTAAAAAAGACAACTTGATAGTGGCAGCCTGAATGTAAAGCCTGTTGATGATGCTTGCAATAGTTGGGGAAAACACAGTTAATTTATAAATTTTTAATCCAGAATTAAGTCTATGGGTCGCTGAATTTCGACTATGTAAATTTTTGTGAAATTTTTGTGATGAATACCTGCAATTTTAAATCAGCAGAATTTAGTTGATAGGCGATCATCATCTTTCTTCCCTTCCTGGGAGTGATTGATAGGCATATATGAAGGCAAAGGAGCAGTCAAATTCTAACACTTGTATATGTTTGCATGAAAATTACGATTTCTCATTTTGTCATAAAGCATGTAGCTTGTAATTCAAGATGTTGTTTGCTTTTTGTGTGACTTTTGCATTTTTGACGTGCCTTTTAGTATATAAGGGGCTGGAAGAACAGACTAGTATATAAAATATTTGTATGCTTACTTAAATATCTGTGTGGGAATTGATTTTAAAATTAAATCTATATATGTATGTCATCAGAGAGTTTCTTATCAGTATCTTTGGCTTAACTCTCTCCCTTGCTTGCCAAATATGGGCTGTATCACACTGTTCATCCTGTGCCAAACTTCTGCACTGACTGGCTTTCTAAAGGAGTACAGGTTTGTTTCTCTGAGCCCCCTGGATGAGCCCAGTGATGCTGTATGAGTTTGACTTTAAAATTTGTGCACACTCTATTAACAGAGGTCTTGACAGCTGTAACATCATCTAAAAGATAGATCAAATGTCGTTTCTTCTAAATGCAATTCAGACATATTCTGAGCAGCCAATGCATACAAATTGCAATTGTATGACTTCAGTGACTTGTCCATAATTCTTTGTAAAGCAACATATGACTATACACAGTAGGATGGATGTATTTTTTCATAGGGCATCTTGTTCATAAAGGTAAATACCAGCATAGGTGTTTCTATTTTCAAATGATTACAATGACGAAGTGAATTATTATACATAACAAAGCCAAACAAGCAGAACTGAATGAACAGGGTGACATGGATTGATTTTGCTGATGATTCCTGTGATATGCTGTGGTTTGCAGTAAGTCTGAATTTACTATTTGTGCCTGGTATTCTAAAGCTTGTACAGAAGAATTCCACCCAATTCAGTGAGACACTAATTGTTTTGCTCATTCTGCATAGAAGTAACGTGAGCATAACATACATCTGGAAATAGGGGTTGACAGATAAGGTGTAGGCTTGTAGGGGACATCAAGGACTATGTATACTTAGAGGGAGATAATATTTCACCTTTTGTCTGCAGACTTTAAAGGGCAGTCCAGGAAGGAATAATGTGGAGATTGAGTGGAAACAGAACTATTTGACATTGTGGGCTAGGGGCCAGTAATCATGTTGTTTTCCATCATCTGTGTGGAAAAATCACAGGTTCAAAAATGTTTGCTGTTACTCAAAGCAGCCTTTCTCGTAATGAATTTTTCTTGGGGAATTTTGATTGATAGATATTAAATGGATAAGTGCAATTTTAATTCCTCTTGTTATCCAGTATGAGGCTCTATGATAACAAAAAATGTGCACATTTTATTTTACATAGTGTGAGTTCTAAGTGAGTATTTTATTGAAGAACTTGGTAAAAACAATTTACACAGTGGGAGTTTGTGTCATCGCAGCACTAGCACCATGCTTTACTGAAAAGCAGGAGAGAGGTGGATTAAACTTAAAATCTTATGTGCTCTCTGAACACAGAGATGTACAGATCTGGTGTAATATTCAAGGGCAGGTATTTTTAGCTAGGATACTGCCAGATGATTTTTATTTATGTGGCTTTTTGTTTTGTTTTGTTTTTTTTTTTTTTGGTTTTTTTGTTTTGTTGACTTGTTGGGTATTTTTTTGTTTTGTTTTAGTTTTGTTTGTTAGTCTTTTTCTTCTTGCCCAGCCTGGGGACACACTGTAATTCTGAACACTCTTCATGTCTTAAAATGACTTAATATGGCTACAAGGAAAAGCAAAACTATGTGGAAGAGTAAAGTATATTGAAATGTGTACAGTCTCCAGCCTGTTTCTGTGAAAAGGTCTTAATGAATATTGCTTTGAAATAGTTCTAAAGAAGTGTTTCTTTAAATATCCCTGAACATAAAAAACTGAAAACCTTTCACTTCTAAAAGAGTAGTGCACCATTTTTTTGAGGTGTTGTTGTGTTTTGTCTCTGTGACATAAGCTTTTGCTAGGGGAAAGAAATGGACACTATTAAGCAGAACAGTAAGATTAGTTCTTTTTAGCCCGATCCAATGCCTAGCCCTTTGCACCCAGTATCCAATCGCTGCCTTTCACTAGAGGAGTGCTTAGTAGGCAGAGGTGCTGCGTAGGGTCCGTGTCCTGCACACAGTGTGCGCTCACTTGCCCCATCTGTGTCTCACAGGGCTTGGGGGTTTTGTTTTGCTGAGCACTGGCCCAGCAGGCACTGTATTCCAGAGCCTGGCTCCTGTGCGGCACAGGCAGCATGCGAGGGGGTGACCCCAGTGCACAGGCCGACAAGGAGACGGAGGTGGACGTCTACTGCCAGTGGATAACTCTGTATAGGATCTGCACTGGAGTGTTTAAGCAATGGGGAGGAAGGCAGTGAATGGGCTTTGTTGTGTTTGAAGGCTGAATGTGGAAAGTATTTGTGTAAATTGTTCCCTGAACTTAGTAGCTGACAAGAGGATGGAAGTGCAGTTGTACTAGTTCTGGGCAAGGTCAGTTAACCATACAAAAAAGTCCTCAAAAGGTAAATTTCAGATATCTAAAAAATAATGAGCTCGCATTGGCAAGAGCAATAGCAAGGAATAAAGAGATAATGATAAGAAAAATACTTAGAAAGCATATATATTTTTTTGAGAGTTAAAAAAACCCCCAAAAGGTATGTTTTGTAAACATATTGTTTTGTTAAGTCTTTCCTTTACAGATTTCCAAAGAAATCTTTGTTTGCTATACAGAAATCAGAAGATACTGTTTTTGTGAATTCCTCTGTAGTATGTGAAGGTTCCTAATCTGTTTTGTTGTTGCTACTCTTAAGGTTATGTCTCTTAGAGTTGCTGCTCCTGTCTGTGATAAAATTCCTGCACTATTAAGACTAAATCTATTTGGCACTCAAGTTGTTATTTCCTTGCCTGGCTGTCACTAATGTGTCTGAAGTGTTTTTTAATTAAGTGTGTCTCTTCTGTGAGTATTGTAAATGCTTCCATTTGTACCTAGTAAATATTCTAGAACGAAAGGTCCCAATTTAAATTTGGTGAGGCTTTTTTGGCCCCTTTCAGTTGTGCCAGGTTTTAGCCTATTTCTGCAGAATATTGCTGTGATGTCTTTTCAACAAAAAATATTCTACCCGTAACTTATCGTCTACTCATTAATTCATTACAGTTAGGTTAATAGAAGTGGCCATATAGCAATACATTTGCATTATCCTTACTATTTGAAGAATAGGGATACTTCAGGAAGACTTCTCAGGCTGTAATTTTGTTTTTTTGAGATTGGTCTTAGTGTGAGGCTCTTTTTCTTAAGAAAAAGGCAACCAGAACACATAAATATATTCCCTATCTTGTGGTCTTAAACTCTTCTCTGTGCAAATATGGGGAGGTAGTAACTCTCCAACCAGTAATTGCCTAGTATCCTTTCTTCTAACGATGTTGGCTTTATTATTCTCTGTATAAATCTTCCCTGGGTATTTTTTTTAATAAAAGTTATTGCAGCTGACTGAAAAATGCTGTAAGTTATTTGTGTATCAATTACTGTGAAGGAGCTCCGTCCAAGCTCTTTAAGTGTCTTTGCCAGTCGTGTGCAAATACACCAAGACCAGCCCTTGAACCTAAATCAAGTAAGGCAGCCAGCGTCAGTAAAACACACGTTTGGTTCTGCGGGCGCAGCTGTCCCATCCTAGCACTGCTCTTCTAGTGGGTATTGCGTGGAAACTAAATAGAAACAAATTGGTTTCTATGAAGCAGATCTACATTAGGTTACTTCCTTGAATTTGTGATTTAATAGAGGCAAAGTTAAACAGTTGCTGCAGACCTTGCAGGTATTGAAACAAAAGTTTATTTGTGTTAGATTACTGATCTTGGACTGAGGAGATATTTCCTTACATTTTTGTCTTAATGCCTGAACTGAAATTTACTTTAGTTGACATACTAATACACTACTTGTAGATTGACATTTTAAGCATACAGTCAAAAGTAGCTATTGTGTTTCAATATGGAATATTTAAATTGTGGCTTGGGTGTTTGGTTTTTTGGTTACAGGGGGTTTTTTTGTTTGTTTGAGTTTTTTGTTTGTTTTTGTGGGGTTTTCGGGGATTGGTTGGTTGGTTGTTTTTGTGGGTTTTTTTCAATTTGTGTTTAGGAGTAGTTTAGATCTGTCAATATGTGTATTCTAGACAATGAAAATTTTTACTTTTTGGTTTAAGTTCCTTCCTTTGTAGTCTGTCCTTAGATCTAGACAACAATATTTTCTTGATTAAAATCTAAATTAACCTCTGGTTTTTGAAATCAGTTTAGTGAGCATTTGATATGCATGTACTATTTTAAGATATAGAGCTAGCACACAATCTGTGAATGTGGTTATATATATTGTGATTTTATAGGCTTTGTTTTAACTTTTAACAATAAGTGATTTTGGAACCTAATGCAGTGATTATATCAGTTTGTTTGCCTTGAAACTTCAATCACTTATTCTAAACTCAGAAACTTTCTGGAACATTCTTTTACTGAACAGTTTTATTCTAAAATAAAGAAAACTGGCATCTGTGTCTTTGCATGAAAAACACTGAAAGAAATTAATGGTGTTTAAGACTGGCATGCAATCCAGCACTGAAGATAAGGCTTCTTCCTGCTCTCTGGAGAGAGTTATTTTCTTTCATACATTTTTATCCAGCCTGTTGTACTGTACATTAATGTTGCTTAGCTGGTGTCTAAACCACTTCTCTAACAGTTTTCACAAAGCCGGTGTGGGGGCCCATTGGGGGCCCAATGATTTAACTGCAGATTAGGGATACACTACACTACCTACAAAATGCCTCCAGCAATGGCCAGGTATGGGATTGAAAGGGTTTTTGCCATTTTCCTTCCCGAAGTTAAGAAGAGTGGACTTCATAAAAATTAGGGAAAATTCTAAATGATCATGAGAAGCATGTTTTTTCAAAAGTGCCACAAAAGGATGGAAGGTGGGCTCTAATCAGGAAAGGCCAAATATTAAAGATTACTCTCCCTTTTTTGATATTCACTTCATTCACCAAACCATTTGTTAGAGATCACCAGATTGGTACTTATTCTTAAGAGGATGGATTTAGAATGAAATTGTCCTTGTCTGTTGGTTTTCGGTTTTGGTTTTTTTGTGATTTGGTGGTATTGGATGTTGCTAATTTTCTGCAGCATCTCTAGAACCTGCAAATTCATTCTGTGAGGAGAAAAAATGTCACATGGGTGCATATGCCTCATTTATACAAATTATGCATGTACTCATTTATACAACCCTAGAATAGAGAGCCCATAAATCTGATTTAATATTGACTCTGTGTATTTACATTCATGTGTGCCTGTGCACAGTAGGAATTACTGGCAAAAAATTTTTTAGCTTTCGACCAAAAAACAGCAGACACTTGAATAGCAAGGAATTTAAAGATGCTTTGCATTTTTTGTGTGTCTATACCAATGTGAATTATATTACTCAAATAGTGTTTTCTTTGACCAATATGAAAGTTTCTCTCATGTAAAGAAATATAGTAATCAATCTTCAAGTTGTTCAGTTGAATCTCTTTGAAATTCCAGGTTAAGAGGCAAAAATTTTGCTGGAGTTATTTAAAGGGGTTATAGTGTTGTCCCCTTGCCTTTCTCAGAGATTTTTTTCATGGTTATCAGAAATCATGTTGGTACAGAAAGAACCAGCATCCCCAGCTTAAATGAGGGGGAGACCCTTCCATGTTAAAAATAATAATGATAGAAATGTAAAACACATGTATATAAATTCTCAGGTTCCTGTCATTGTTGAATCTCTATGTATTTGTAGTTTGCTACTGGCAATACCAGTACCATAAGGAGAAGAATCATATCTTTGCTTCCTCTGCAGACTTAGACAGTTTCTGCATTTCCCTTTACGAGTTATGATTATTTATCACCCCTTTCTTTGCTTCCACACAAGGTGGGGTAAGAGCTGAATGCTGAAGCAGGAAAATGTGCTTCCCAACTTGCGGAAAGTGCTGGATAATCAGGTGTAGTGTGCCTTATGCCTTCTTTCTCAAGGTGTCTGTATCTTTACCTTCTGTGAAGCAGTGTTGATTTGAACCATTGCTGTATCTTATCTGAGTTTGTTCTAAGTGACTTTCAAACACAATCATCGCAGTGCTAAGGTTTTGGTGTGTTCATGTTTGAACATGTGAGAATTGGTATGCCTTATTTTCCTTCTGTGCCTTCTGGAAATTAGATTTTTAACGTTGCCCTAAGATGGCTTTGAAGCCCTACAGGCAAACTGGAATATCAAAGGGCTACAGGAATTCAGTCATAATTGTTTTATGGCTTGCCAGAAATCAGCCCTATTTGTATAGGTAGCATAGAAAATAGCTGTGATTTGACAATTTGGTGCGATTTATATCCACCATAAAAATAATAAAAAAAGTTAAAGGGGTATTTTGGAAGCAGGAACTAAGCTGTAAATGCTAATTGCTTCTCCATTTTCTCAAAGGAACAAAAAGGAAACAGGGTTTAGAAAGCTTTCTATTGAGGAAAAGTTTAAAAGGACTTTGTCTATTTTAAGGATATTTAATACTGTACTTGCTCTGTGAAATTGCACTTTTTTTTTTTTTTCATTTAGTACATTAAGATCATGCCATCCAAAATGTACCTATTAATATGAACTTAATTGCTAGGAAGTCAGCAGGAGAATTCATGCAAACTTATGCAGCAGTATGAGTAAGTAGTCCAAGTGACCTCAGTTCTGGAAAATTGGGATTAGTTATTTTTCTTTTGTGAGTATAAGCTTGATACCCTTGCTGTCTTCTGGAAGTCTTGCTCCAAATTACTTGTTTGGGTACCATTTGTGACTGAAAAGTTAAGTGTGCCAAGCAGAAGCTGTAGTTTGATGCCTTCTTGGTTGCCTGGGGAAGCCGTCTTGGAAATGCTGGTGATCTTACTTGGAAACCAGGGGTTAGGAAGCACTGGATTCCCACAAAGGAGTGTTTCTTTCTTCTATGCTGATAGGCACCTGGTGACACTAACTTACTTGCATTTGTCTTGTTTTTCACTTGGCAGTACAGAATACTCTAAACGTGAATATATATGTAGGGTTATCCCAGAGCCCAGTGTAGGGGAGTGATGTAGGGAAGGAGTGTTCTCTGGGTTACCCTTCAGTGGCTTGTGGTAATAGCAAGTGCAGGAAGATAGCTTCTTACAGGAACGTAGCATTTGAAGAGATGTGACTTGGCATTAGAACCTAATTGCCATGATTAGGAGACCTGTTGTCGTGTCTCTGTGCATGTCTGAAGAGATGTGGAGCTGCAGGTCACTTGGTGAAGTAACAAAACCAGCTGGTAGCAGATGAAAGTTCCAGTACTTAACATTTACAGGGGCATCAACCAGTGTTGAGCATTTAGTTGGCAATTGTCTATACTCTGTAAATACAGTAGAGCATGAAAGAAAAAAATGATCCAACTTAAAAATGAAAATTTGAGACCCTGAAAAATCAATGACCCAGTACAGCATGCTGAGCATAGCAGAGGCTAACAATTCTGTTCTAGTAATCATCCTTTTGCTGATCTGTGTAGGCCTGCAGATATCCAAGCTACTTTTAATAGATTAGGCACATCTGATTTCTTAGTCTCTGATTTCTTTCTGGTTTTAAAAAGCTGTTGATTTCTTTTGGAATGTTAATATTGTTCGAGAAGCAATGAAACTTGTGTTTGCTGTTGGACTTAACTTGATACGTGAGCAAGGCTGGGCACTTCTAGTACTGGCCTGCCCTACCAAATCTCAGTATTCCTCTTAGCTCTTACTCTGCGAATCTCTGAAAGAGATTTTTATCTCAAGAATTAATGCTATTCATCTTGCTACCAGTAGCACTCCTGTCGCTAAAAAGACTGATTTCTTTATTTTACCTCTGTCCTGTGGTATCTGGAGGTGACTGGACATTTTAATAAGCTGAGGGATTTGTCTTAAATTCATTCCTTCTAGATCTCTTGATTTAAAGCTGTTTGTTCTCAATGGCTTTTAGCCTCTCTGGTTATACCTGTAGTTGGTTTCCAGCTTTCACATTCATCTGTTAAAGATGGAAGAAACACTTGAAGATTTGTAGGTGTGCTTGTCATATAGACTGTGGGTCTTTTTCAGTAAAAAATCTTGCTTTTAAAACGTAGCTATTTCTCCTCAGTTTATGGTTTTTCGATGTTATCTCCTGATTTGTCTTGCTAGTATCTGTAATTTGGCCTGACAAGTATTGTCCCTCTTAGAAAGCAGTGTTAAAAGGTTCAGTTCCTGAATTGTTTAAAAGTAGCTGGTAAGGATTTGGATTCTGTGAATTTTGTATTGCATTGAATGTGTATTCTATTTCCTTTTTTGAAAAGCATTGCCAGAAATGGAAACCATACAGTTGATCCAAGATGAAGGACAAATACCTGATGCAAATACTTCTATGCAATGAGGTGTGAGAAATTGCCCAACTTAATATTTAGCCTGAATTGAATTGCCATTCAAACTATGCCGTTAGAGGATTTATCACTTCAGGTAACCTGGGTGCAACTTGACTGTGTAGTTGATAGTTTAAGCATTGTATAGCATAAGTTGTTTCTCATGTAATTTGCATTCCAGATTGTTAGAAAGTCATTCAGTTGTGGAGCAGTAACAGGGTGGAGTCTTTGGAGTCTCAAGTAGCTTTCAAACTTGTGGCACACTTAACTGGCATGTGAAGGGGGACTCTCCAGCCATCTGGTATAACATCATGGCTATAACGATTTCACTTTCCACAAGCTGCTGGTAGTAAATAAGTTTGAGATCTTATATGTGTTGTGAAACAGAATTAAATTAAAAGTTGATGTGGTTTGTTGTGATTTGTGGGCATCTCTGACCTGTGAGCTAGTCCACAGGAGAAGAGGAGGTGCATTTGCTGTTTATCTTCTCCTTTATGTGCTTGTGTGGTCTCATTTGGTTGCACTTTTCCCCTTGGTTGTCTTTGTGCAAAGGAACTGTATGCAGTCTGTGGTAGGTGAAGTGCCTCTGTGAGTTTTTCATTCCATACTGTCCTCATTCTCAGCTTCTAAACTAGCAATCATGTGGCATTTCTGATTATCCTGGTCTCTGTGCACTAGTTGAGGCACCCAGAGGAGTTTTCCATTTGCTAATATGTGTATCCTGCACTTGTGCATGCATTGTAGCTCTTGGGCATGAATCTGAAGTGCATCCATTCTTTCTGTGAGCGCTAAGAGTGCCTGAGGGACTTTAAAAGGTAATGGGTCCTTACAAGAGGTCTTGTTTATACCGCTTCTTTGTACTTGCTGCTGCTATGTCATTATTTCCTGTGTAAAGTTTATAGCAAAAAAAACCTGAACATGATCCCTTTTAAACATCTATAAAATAAGGTCTCTAGCAGCAGAAAGTGATTTGCAGCTTTTGACCTCATCTACCAAGCTGAAGTGCGTTATGACTAATCTTACTGTGCCTTAGTTAATGATGAAAATAAGCTCTTCTGGAGTTGCTCAACAGCCCACTTAAATGCTTTGTTCTCATCTTCCTCTTTCTCAAGGATTGCTGTCCCAGTCTTTAGACAACAAATTTTGTTCTCAGAGCTCTTGTGAATACAGTTGGATTCATGCATACAGCAAACAACTTAGTAGAGTGCATGTGTGACTTGAGAGCTGTGGGTGCAGCCTGCTGTCAAAATGGATGGCTCATCTCGTTCAGTGGAAGCTTGTCACGTAAGATGAGATACTGTGTTAAAACAAAAGACATCCTTGAATTCCTTGAATGCATAAGTATTGCTTTGGTGTTGCTTCTGATGTATTGTGGTCTTGGCTCTGACACTTTGGTACAAGAAGCTTTAACTTGCTGTAGAACTGTACTTTTAGTGAATTTCACTTACTACTGAGACCTGCAGACTTTGCAGCATATTTGGGAGTTACAGGAGACTGCAGTATTAATTTTTAACATCCAAAGGAAATTGCAAAGCTTAGGCAAAATTTTCCGCTCTAGCTGACAAATGGTTATCTGCCAACTAGGAACCATACAGATCTGTAATAAGAAAAGGGTAATAGAGAGCTTTTCTTTTCACTTAAAAAGAGAATAATGTAATATTTTAAAAAGCTTTTTTCTTCAGTTTTTCCAGTGATACATTTTGGTTTTTTTGAAGTGGCCTGTGATACTCTGTTTACTCAGTGGATAAGGAAGGCCAGAAAAGGGAGCTGTCGTAGTATATTTAGAGTTTGTACATTTCTGACGAGCAGTGAATTCCCTTTTTATTTCAATGCCTGCAGGGTTACCAGTATGAAAGTCATGTGGTACTCCAGGAAACTTCACTGCCCAACTAAGCAAGGGGTTTAAATATTAATAGTGTGGTCATGCCAAAGTTGGGCTTACACCTTCAGGTATCTGTGGTATACATGCAACTCATGTTTATGCTTTTTATGTACTATGTACATTCTTGAATTTTTTACTCTTTATGTTGGTTTGTTTTTGTGTGAGAGCATTTAAACTAATTGGTTTCTTGACCGGTAATCTTAAATCCCCAAGTAAATTAATCAGACTACTACTTGGGTTTGATATTTGCAGGGAAAAAGGGAAATGAACTCATAATGTCTTTTCTTCTGTGTTTGACCAAAATGAGCAAGCATTTTTTTCTTTTGCCTCCAGATCTGATGGGAGTGATGAAGGTTGTTACAGTGACACTTAAAGATATGCCACTTAGTTCAATGTGGTGTTTTAAGAGCCTCCACTTGGCACACTGGCACAGTGATAGCAGTGTTCATCAGCTGAATGGTATACTAGTGATGGGGCGTAAGCTGCAGTCTGTCAGTGGTGTGGGAGCTGAGCTCTGCCTGCCCAGTGCTCAGAATTCTCTCTACTACAGGCTCATAACTCATCAGGCTTTTATAACATTATGGTTGAAGGTGGACATGTAACTAAAATGTGACAGTGTTATTGATTTGGTATGTCTGTGACAGATTTAACTGGATGCAACATGTTACATTTCGCTAAGGATAAACAAAAGAGGTCAGCACTGACTTAGGCTATTTCTTAAGGTTTTGACAGTTGTATACCAAGACCATGACTTTAACACTCTACAGAGGTGCTGATCCATACTGAAGCTGAACCACCTGCTCATTTTCCCAAAGAAATTCGTAACTTGACAACAGTCCTGACTTCATAAAAACAGTGGAAACTTTTATTTCTCATCGTGAGTATGTTTATTTATAACTCATCGCATCCTGATTCATGCCATCAGCCTGAGTTTGGTGGAAATTTGAAGTTGAGCAGTTTTCTGCAGATGTCAAGTCTTTCTTCTGCAGCAGAAGACTTTCTTCCTGATCTAAGAAAGGAAAATAAATTTTTGATTCTGAATGGGCAGGGCTTAAAGGGTGCAGTGCTTGCAGTGGTGCTTCTGGCACTTGGTACAGCATGTCAGACTTCTAAAGCACCATTCCACAGCATCTAGCCAAGGAACAGCATTGTTAGGATCACAGGGTGTTTTTTGCATTCCTGACAATGGTAGAACATGGTTGGGCTAAAATGCTGTAAATGCTGTTTCTTCATATAAGCCTGAAGACTGGTGCCAATTGCTTGGCAAAAATGAAATACTCTTGCCAAATTGTGGTGCAGCAACTGGTTACTACATCTGTCTAGAGTCCTCTCCCATGTTTCTGCTGGCTTCAGCGTGCATGACTTTATGCTCATGTAAAATAATTTAAAAAAAATTGTGGCCTTTGTTACTTGTTGTGATCTTTCAGATTACAGATTTTGTTGCCTCACTAACAACAAAGAAAAAGTTCTTGACTTGTATTGCTGAGAGTAGGCACAAGTAATAGGACTTTCTGTCCACTAAGGACAACTCTTGTCTTCACTGAATGTCTGAAAAGGTAGAATAGTCTGCTGCCTTCTCCTTTTGCTTATTCCCAGGCCAGCAGTGTTCAAAAGATGGGGTGTGACATCAGGACAGATTTTAGCAATGGGGAGAGATTTCTGTTGTCATCAAGATAGGGTTAATAAATATGGAATACAGAGGTGTTTCATTTAAGCAAGGTGAGGGAAGAAGCTTTTAAATCACATGTCCAAACATTTGTCTCTTATAATGGTCAATTTGTTTATCTTGTATCTATAGCCATATGAATGGGGCCCGATGCAAAATTTTTCTGACAATTTTTTTCAAAAGACCTATTTGAAGTGGTTTTATTAAGGGACCAGTTGAAGTCAATAGTGTTGTGCTGCATGCTATGCCTCTCATGTTGCAGCAAAGTAATTTGAAGTTTCAAACTTTTGTCATACAAGCCCTTCGAATCTACCTGTCCATACGGCATTTTATTAAAAATCTTAAAACTGTGTATGACCTTCTCTAATGGAATTGTAGTTATTCCTTTTCAGCATAGCATATAGTTGGAAACAAATTGATTGGATTTTTCAGAAGTTAAATACATGGAGTGTCAGTGCAACTGAACTCCCTTCCAAGCTTTTGAATGGGTTAACTTGAGAAGGCATGGCCTTGAAATCAGCAAGAGTACAAACAAAAAAAAGGTAGAGAGGGTCGTGTTCATCCAAAATATGGCTAGTCCATGCTGGTTAGCTCAAGTTGGTCTTCCACTTTTCAGATCTTAAATGCTTTTTGCAGGCATTTCCTGGCTTGTAGAATTGCCTTAGGTCAGGTGAGGGAAGTGGTGGGTGTTTTTTATGAAAGCGTGTATAGTAAATGCTTGGGCTTTCTCTGTCTTCATTCTGTGGAGGGAAGATGTACTGTGGGCATTTGTCAAGAATCAAATTTCAGGGGAAGCGGGTGGGACAAGTGGTGAGCACAGGCTCACCGGGAGTTTTAGGTTGAGTACTTTCCCTACTTCAGTGTTAAGCAAAGCAGTCTTACCCACAAGTCCTTAAACAATTAATTGAGTATCCTTTGGCTTATATGCCTGCAGATGCAATTCTGTATTAACATTCCTGTGAGATGCAGAAACTGCCGTGGCTGTCTACAAACATTGGTGAACTTGGTTCTCCTGTAGCATCACAGCTTGGAGGAGAGAGGGAAATTCCTCCATGTTGTTAGAAATTTGAAGCCTCAAAGAGTATGAGATTGTAAAGGACAATGAGTAAAAAACTAAAGTTAAGATTTCTTTGATTAGATCCAACAGGTTTTACTTACCCCACACTTTTACCGGCTGTAAAATAGCTGATGTAACAATGAGATAAGTTGTTCCTAGAACCAAGGGGAGAAAACTATTCTACAAAAAAAATTAGGAGGTGCAAATTCACTCTTCTTAATCAGGTCTGAGATAAGTATCATGAGGAAATCCTCCTGAAAAAAAAATTTGAATAAGATTTTGTTAGTCATTTAATACATTGTAGTTCAAGCAGATTTTTCTTTCACTGGCTTTGTTCTAGATAGGTGTTGTAATTTCAGCTTTTTATTGTTTGGGGTTTTGTGGGTGTCTTTTTTCTTTTTTTTCTTTTCCCTCACTCTGAAAAGCTTTGTTATTGTTATGTTATTTTGGGGGTTTTTATCTGCTTAAGAAAAGGTCAAAACTGTTAACATCTCTGTGTGATGTCAGTGATAACACCGTCTCCTACATGAAATTGGCAAGCAAGTTGTTCATGCTGTGTATGTAACTAATACTGCCTTCTGATGCTTAAGCTTTTCTAAAAGGAGAGTCTGAATTGCCTTTACTGTGGTTATGAGCAGTTGTGGACCACAGTTTGAGTTCAATGAGAACTGTGCTTTAACACCTGGATGTTGTTTTGAAAAAATAGCAGCCCCCTCCTCCCCTCTGGCACCCTCAGATATTTAAAAAGTCTAATACATTGGCTTGTATTTTTTATATGTTTTGAAAAATTTTTCGAAGTTTGTTAATTTATTTTTTTAAAAAATTAGCTTAATGAAACCTTTTGAGTCTTTATTAACATAGTTTGGTTTGAAACATGAGGTTTCTTTTAAAAAACATCAAAAATTCCAACACCTCAGGCCCAAAAATACAAATTCATTGAACACAGTGGTAAACCATCTGAGGCATGTGAATGAAGCTGCATACTTGCCTAAATGTTTGCAGGCCTAAAGCCTTTGGGTTTTTTTAAAGATCTGTCATTCTCTTTCCCCATTGCCTTGGAAAAAAAGAGATTCTACCAATAATGGCACCTTTTTTTCTCACAGTACACTATTTGGGTATTGACTATATTGTTTGATTTCTGTAAAATATGTAAAATGGTGCCGATTACTATAATTTGAAGCAGTTTGTTCTTAATGTCATACTTAGAATAGTTCAACTTTTTTTTCTGAGCCGTTTTCCAGTACCCAAAATCCTTCTTTTAATATCTTTCTGAAATCTGTTTTTTGGGGGTAGTTCTTTTTCTTCCTCTTCCTCCCCTGCCAATACTCCACTGTTAGTAGGAGAAAAGTAGTAGATTATTGCTAACATTTCGTAGAGAGAAATTGCACTTAAGAGGTAACTAATTTTGTACTTAACAGGCAACTTTGGATTTCCTGACTTTCTGGAAGTTGTGTGGGGATGACTATGATGCAAATAAATTTTTTATTGGTGAAATATTTAGAGTTTATATTGCTGATTTAGTTCATGGCATGGCTCATTTATTCCAGTCAGCTTTCCCCAAAACAGATAGCCAGGTAGTTGCTATCAAATGCTTATGATGTTAATTTAAGTTTTGCCATTATAATACTGTAACAAATATCCACGTCTATTATGTTATGGGTATGGTTTCATAAATCTTAAAAAATAACTGACTTCATGGGAGGTTACTCGTTCTGGAAAAGCTGAAATAGGTGTGTGTTAAACTTTAGTTCGTGGTCTTGGTGTTGGAAGGTGTTTGCATGAGATTAACATACTTAAACATAGTAGTTGACACACCAATGTATGTATTGTAACTTAACATCCAGCACTAAATGCATTTTGAATGGTAAGCTGAGGGAATGTTACACATGCTTAACAAAGAAATACTTAGGAAAACTTTGTTATTTTGGTGCTAAGTTCAGCATTGAGTTACCTTGGGTAAGAAACAAATGTAAGGAAGGGGAAACCAGGCTTTTTTTAGTAGTGTCCACTGATGGTACTCTAAGAGGTAATGGGCACACGTGGAAGCGTAGGAAGTCCGGACTGAACTGACCAAACTTCTTTTTCTCTTTCAAAACTGTGCAGACGGTCAAATGGTGGATGATATTACTCAGAGTCTCCATCCTTTAAGATGCTCAAACTTCAACTGCCCAAGTGCTTGAGAAACCTTTTCTGCTCCAGGTGTGAAGTGGTGAGAGGAAGGGACACTGAAGCCAACTAGAATTCAGGACAAAAAGGGGAATTTCATGGTGCCCTCTATCCTCAGCTGCTCTGTTATGTAGCAGAAGATATAGCTAGAGGCCTGATACTAGCAAAGAAGTTATGCATGCAGCCCAAAACTGTCTTCCTGATTTGCACTCTGTCAGAAACTGTACTGTGAAACTGACAGGTGCAGCATGCTGTGGATATCACAAGCTTGTGCATTTTCAGGAAGTAATGAGAGAAGTTTATGCTAGGAAAGGTGACCGAGGAGTTAGAATGTAGCAGTTTACTGCTTGTCACAGAATGGTTTGGGCTGGAAGGGACCTTAAAATAATGTAATTTCAAACCCCCTGCCATGGGGATTTGAAACAAACACCTTCCACAAGACCAGCTTGCTCAAAGTCCCATCCAGCTTGGTCTTGGAACACTGCCAGAGATGGGGCATCCACAGCTCTGGGCAAATGCTCAAATTTTGCTTGTATAAATTAGTTCGTAATTTTCAGTGATGCATGATTTCAAATGGAGAAAATGTGTGTGTGAAGCCTGAATGTATTCTTCTTTCTTATTATTGTTTTCTCTTGACATCCATCCTTGGCTATGGTCGGAAAAGAAGTAATGAGCTGAGAGGCCATTTGATTTCATCAGCTTTTGGATTTTTGTATGGGGTGTTCCACTGCATGAACAGAGATCACTACAGAAACATCATTTTTAGTCCTTTGTGATTTTGAAGATTTTCTTAGAATGTTTTGACTTACAGTGCTTATGACTTTGAATCTGAAGTGTTGGCATTTCGTGTTACAACTAACAAAAGAGACTATTCCGCTTTGCATAGGAAAATTTAGGGTCTGCAAGAGGAACAGAGGATAAATCTGTTGCTGGAGAACTGAAGGCTTTTTGGAAGGTTTTATAAAGAAAAAGATAAAAAAAATTAAATACAAACATGGAGAAACTTGAACTAGCTGAGATTTCACATCTCTGAGATTAATCAAGAGGCACTGCTGTCTCAGGAAACACTTGGGAAGTAGATTTAAATGTGGCAGCATCTTAATGATACTTGAGACAAATTTCTGTTTTTCTCTCTTCATCTTTATCCTTCCCTATAAGTCAGTTGAATTCATCCCTGGATTGTTTCTTTGCTGTACTTGATGCTGAAATTCACTTTCTAAGGAATGAAAGTATTTCCTGTCTGAAAAGGAGTTTTCCAACTATTACAAATCCAAACCCTTCTCATCCTCTTTTCTTTTATTAGTAATTCTAGTTCAGGTTTTTTTTTCTTCCTGCCTGCCATGTTTAAGTGATTTACTGTATATGAGAAGCTACCCTTGAGATTTGCAGAGATTTGCAAAGATTGATCCTTGAAAGAGGCAAATGATTTTCAGTCACTTTACATTAAAGAAAGGTCTAAGGATCTGAAGGAAAAACATAGTGTATAGGATTACAACTCTGTGCTTGTAAGGTACAGTTTATTATATTGGGAGTGAAGATAAATCTGCCCCCAATTTTTGATTTTGTTTTTCTGTGTTAGGTAACATCAGAATACCTGCAATAATTTGAGAGTTGTCTGTTGGAGAGTCTTTTGTCTTGTTGCTGCTCACCTGGCTCAGTTAGTTTATTGTTAAAATGAGCTTTTGGCTGAATTTGGGGAGAAAAGGGAGGAGGAGAGAGCAAGTGAATTTTAAAGGAGTGCTTCAATGCACTGCATGTAAGTATAGAAAAAATTTAAATAGATGCTTAAATGGTTAGAAAGGCTAAATCATGTCTTAGCCACTTGGTGGGAAAAGGGGAGAAATAGTTTATATATACATATATATCTTTTGGGAACGAGATTGAATTTATGCAGGACGGGCTAAGAAAAACAAAATGGTGTAGAATTTGGATGAATGTATCATCGGAACATATGTTTTAATGTACAAGGCAAAAATTGTTGAATGATTTTACGTGCAGAAGAAATGGAATGTTTATTCTCAGAGTTTGTAAGTAAAATGGTCTGTGGCAACCTCTGTAGAGGAGTATACTCTGAAAAATCTTAGGCTGTATTGGATAATTGGGTTTTTTCCTAGACAGTTGGGAGCTACAGCAGTTTTTGTTGCAAATCTTCCAGGGATTTTTTAATGGTGATGGTGCACAGTGAAATACAGTGCTGATGTTGGCATCTTTCAAACAGACAGGATTTTTAGGCTTGGTGTTAGATAGTTTAAACTTAACTTTTTGTGAAAGATTTAAAAATTCATCAGTTTATTCATCAGTTCATTGATGATTAGCCTGATTGTTTTCAGTGTTTATTAAGTCTCCTTTCTTCCTTTTGATATGACTATGACTGACATCTGTGTCCAAATAATGTAAAAAAAGTCTAGTCAATATATGTGCTTAAAACATACAGGCGTGTGTTGAAACTTCGCTTTGTTTCAGGCAGACGTACTTACTAAGGGGCTGGTATTTTTGCTGGATATTCTTTTTAGCTGCTTCTGAAATACGAGATGTTCCTTGGCTTCTCATGTGAACATTATTGCAGGATACTTTAACTAAAAGTGCACACAAGAGTAAGAGAATGTGTGAAAGGCTCTTTCCCTCACCCAAATGTATTGTGGTAGAGCTGGTTTGAAAAGGTACGAAGATAGCCTTCCTAAAGACATGCTGTGAATTGATAGCATAAATATATAAGAACTTACGGAGACTTAAAGATGTCCAATTTTTCCGGTTGTAGCCATCCATGACTTTGGGAATTGCCGCAAGAAAAGTGGGAATGTGTGCAGTGTTTCCGTTGGTGTGTTCAAACTTCTTAATCAAAAAAAGCAATGGTTCTTTCCAACCTCTGTGTTCCAGCCTTAGCCTATGTGTTAGGGAAAATGTTGAAACTTTCCTGGTAGTCAGGGAGCTGTTATGGATATGGTTTGTCTTCAGGCAGTACCATTTGCCAGGACTGACAAATAGAAGAAAGTGTGGGCAGCCTTGGTCTCCGTGGTCTTGGTCTCAAGAGCTGTGTCTTGATTTGGTAGTTGAGGCGAGAAGAGCAAGTAAAATTTGCATGTGAACAGGAGATAACATGTGAGGATGCTGCCAAGCAGTGTTGTCTTCTCTCTTTATGGCTGGTTTTGTGCTCTACGGAGGTAGGCTCAGGTCTGCTGCCAGTATATGTACTAGTGTGATTTGGTTTTTTTCAGATGTGTCTCAATGTTCAGGATACATGTACACACACACACAGACACACTTCGGCATTATATGAGTAAAAGGGCGGAAAGTGGCGGTAGTCCATTTTGCTCTTAGTGATAAGTAGTACATTTACGAGCATAAACATAGCTCAAGAGTTGAAAAAGTTCCCATGATGTTTCCTTTTCTGATTTGGTTTATATCCTGGGATTTATTTAATTGTAAAACAAACCTAGTCTTTTTACATTTGATAGAGAAAGTGTATTTGAGGCATTTAGAGAAATTACAGGGTTTGTGAGTAGCAGATTTTTGTGTTAACTTTTGGATACTACTGCTGAGGTTGAGCCAAATGGGAGGAATTTGGAATGCAGAAAGTTTTGTCTGGAAGGCTAGAAGAGTAAACCATCAGAAGCTGGGGACAGTTTGTCTACAAAGGGGTACAGTATCTTCTGGGAAGAGCATGTACTGCTTGGTACTGATGTTACAGATGCCATCTTTAGTATGTAATGACAGATAAGTACAGAAAATCCATGATCCTGGCTGGTAGCAATTCCTTACCTCTGCAGACTGTAGGTGTAAACAAGGCTCTATATGGAGGAGAGGTAAAATCTCCAGCAGGCTTTTTGCCCTGGCAGGAGCTTGGAGACAGCAGGAAGTGTTCAAGACAGGGAAATACAGGCTTAGGGAATCAATCCAGAGGAAACCTGAGTTCAGATGTTAACAGAGCTGCTACGTGCAAGCACACTTTGTGGTCTGTACAGATCCTTCTCTGAGCTTCGAGAAGTGTTGAAAATGTAGTAGCAGTATTTTAATGTTGTTTTCCTGGGCTGCATTAATTAAGTAGCAGAAAAATATGGAATTTTACTGAAACAAAGAGATGTAAGAAAGATGGGAGCAGACTTATTAACAGGGCTTGTTGTGATAGCACGAGGGGTAATGGTTTTAAGCTGAAATAGATTAGGTGTAAGGACTTCTTTGTAAAGAGAATGGTCAAACACTAGCAGAGGTTGCTCAGAGAACTGGTGGATGCCCCATCCCTGGGAAAATTGAAGGTCAGATTGGACAGGGCTCTGGGCAGCCTGCTCTAGTTGAAGATGTCCCTGCTCATTGCAGGGGTGTTAACTAGGTGACCATTTAAAGATCTCTTCCAGCCTAAACTAGTCTGTGATCTTTTTGTCTATCTAAAAACTTGGGTTCGTAACATTTTTCTTTGGTGATCCGAAGCACTTCATTTCAAGTTTTGGGTGAAAACAAGGTGATGAATAACCTTAGAGGATACAAGAAGAGAGTTTATACTCTCTCCAGGTGGAATGGCAAAGTCAGTGACCACCACTGTTACAAACAACCTTTACACAGATAAATTTAAAAATGAAACTCTCGAGTATCTTTCATGTTGTTTTTGGCAGTAAATTACCAGTCTCAGTATAAGCAGTGGGTATAAAGCAGGCTCTCTCCCCTCTGCCCCCCATCCCACCAAAAAAAGCCACTAGAACTGTTCCCCCCAAACCAACAACAGCCTAGGAGGAGGGCTGGAAATGGAAACTTATTTTGATGCTTCTTACTGGTTTAAACAAAGGCATGAGTTTTTGTATACACTCTGAGTGCAAGTTCTGTCACTTGTGTCTCTGAATAGTTGTATCTATTGATGCATTGCTTTCCAACACTAGAGAGGAGTTACCACTTTCAGTTTTGAATTGATTTTCTCTAATATTTTCTGAGTGAACTATATGGCTATTCTTACAAATTACAAAACAATGACTGTAACTTCCTGACCAATTTCATCCAGCAGCTTTGCCTGTCATGTAGTAATCACATGTTGTAGTACTGTAAATTTATTTTAGGTTTGACCTGTCCATGAATGCACACATGCAGGAATCCATAGGCAGTAGCACTAAATCTAATGCATGAGTAAGCTCTGCCATGCATAACCACTGTATGTCCTTGTAAATACAGAAGTTTTTTAGCTTGTCAGACAAATACGTGGTATTTCAGAAAAGTGTCCATGTCCACGAAATCATTCTCAAGACTATTTATGTCAACTCCGTCCCAAACAAAGCAGTCTCTGTTTCTGTTTCTTGTGTTCCCCTTCTCCAGTGTCTGGAGTCAGCTGCATGTGGGCTGCTCTAGGTTCAAGTTTACTCTGTCTTCACAACCTCTCACTCATAGCAGGGAGGGCCCGTGTGCTTGTGCTGTGTGGTTAATAAGACACCAGAATGGTGCTCCCCAGATTTATGTGGCATTGCTTGCGCAGCTCTTTTCTAAACCAAAACAAGGAGGGCTCCTTTGGAACACTTGAAGCTTTACCAGGCCGCTCTCATCTAGCCTTTTGTGTTCAGTATGTTTAGCATGGGGAACCCAGCTCCTCTGCTGGCAGATGATTACTGCTGGGTTCTGCTGGCCCTTGGGAAGGAAGGAAGGGGAGGCGAGGGGAGGAGTAGTGGGGTCTTGGCACATACCTTTCCTTTTTCATTCCTGATCTTCATGATTGTGAATGTTTCTGATTATGGTATTCTGGAGAGAAGGTCTCAGTGAGATTTGCTTGTAAGTTTTAGTAACAAGGTGGATTTTTTNCTGTACAGATCCTTCTCTGAGCTTCGAGAAGTGTTGAAAATGTAGTAGCAGTATTTTAATGTTGTTTTCCTGGGCTGCATTAATTAAGTAGCAGAAAAATATGGAATTTTACTGAAACAAAGAGATGTAAGAAAGATGGGAGCAGACTTATTAACAGGGCTTGTTGTGATAGCACGAGGGGTAATGGTTTTAAGCTGAAATAGATTAGGTGTAAGGACTTCTTTGTAAAGAGAATGGTCAAACACTAGCAGAGGTTGCTCAGAGAACTGGTGGATGCCCCATCCCTGGGAAAATTGAAGGTCAGATTGGACAGGGCTCTGGGCAGCCTGCTCTAGTTGAAGATGTCCCTGCTCATTGCAGGGGTGTTAACTAGGTGACCATTTAAAGATCTCTTCCAGCCTAAACTAGTCTGTGATCTTTTTGTCTATCTAAAAACTTGGGTTCGTAACATTTTTCTTTGGTGATCCGAAGCACTTCATTTCAAGTTTTGGGTGAAAACAAGGTGATGAATAACCTTAGAGGATACAAGAAGAGAGTTTATACTCTCTCCAGGTGGAATGGCAAAGTCAGTGACCACCACTGTTACAAACAACCTTTACACAGATAAATTTAAAAATGAAACTCTCGAGTATCTTTCATGTTGTTTTTGGCAGTAAATTACCAGTCTCAGTATAAGCAGTGGGTATAAAGCAGGCTCTCTCCCCTCTGCCCCCCATCCCACCAAAAAAAGCCACTAGAACTGTTCCCCCCAAACCAACAACAGCCTAGGAGGAGGGCTGGAAATGGAAACTTATTTTGATGCTTCTTACTGGTTTAAACAAAGGCATGAGTTTTTGTATACACTCTGAGTGCAAGTTCTGTCACTTGTGTCTCTGAATAGTTGTATCTATTGATGCATTGCTTTCCAACACTAGAGAGGAGTTACCACTTTCAGTTTTGAATTGATTTTCTCTAATATTTTCTGAGTGAACTATATGGCTATTCTTACAAATTACAAAACAATGACTGTAACTTCCTGACCAATTTCATCCAGCAGCTTTGCCTGTCATGTAGTAATCACATGTTGTAGTACTGTAAATTTATTTTAGGTTTGACCTGTCCATGAATGCACACATGCAGGAATCCATAGGCAGTAGCACTAAATCTAATGCATGAGTAAGCTCTGCCATGCATAACCACTGTATGTCCTTGTAAATACAGAAGTTTTTTAGCTTGTCAGACAAATACGTGGTATTTCAGAAAAGTGTCCATGTCCACGAAATCATTCTCAAGACTATTTATGTCAACTCCGTCCCAAACAAAGCAGTCTCTGTTTCTGTTTCTTGTGTTCCCCTTCTCCAGTGTCTGGAGTCAGCTGCATGTGGGCTGCTCTAGGTTCAAGTTTACTCTGTCTTCACAACCTCTCACTCATAGCAGGGAGGGCCCGTGTGCTTGTGCTGTGTGGTTAATAAGACACCAGAATGGTGCTCCCCAGATTTATGTGGCATTGCTTGCGCAGCTCTTTTCTAAACCAAAACAAGGAGGGCTCCTTTGGAACACTTGAAGCTTTACCAGGCCGCTCTCATCTAGCCTTTTGTGTTCAGTATGTTTAGCATGGGGAACCCAGCTCCTCTGCTGGCAGATGATTACTGCTGGGTTCTGCTGGCCCTTGGGAAGGAAGGAAGGGGAGGCGAGGGGAGGAGTAGTGGGGTCTTGGCACATACCTTTCCTTTTTCATTCCTGATCTTCATGATTGTGAATGTTTCTGATTATGGTATTCTGGAGAGAAGGTCTCAGTGAGATTTGCTTGTAAGTTTTAGTAACAAGGTGGATTTTTTTGACTCATTTGTTTTTCTGAGCACAATATGGGGTAAATGCATTGGTAGCTATTTCAGTTTTCAACTAAGATTTGGTGGGGTTCAGCTATGACAGTATTTGGCTCATTAATTTTAACTGTGGAAATCAGTTTCATAGAAGAGAGATATGTATCTCTCTTTACAGGTCTAGAGAGGTGCCAAATTGTCCTGAAGGGCTGGTGGCAGAACCAGGAAGAGAGTCCAGCTCTGCTGGGCACTGAGTCCAGAGCTCCTACCATGAGACCAGACTGGATATAAGGTCTCTAGCTCATTCCCTACTTCAGTTACTGTTGCTGGAGAGTAATACTCCAGCAACAGTAATACGTGGTTATACTTTGAGATTGTTCAAGGGAAAGGGTTGAAGAGCAAACATGAGAATTTTTAACCACATGTAAGAGTTGCCAATCTTACATGTTTCCTGGAGAGAATTGCTCCCTTTATGCATGGAACTAAGCCCAGACACCTTCATGGACTGTCCACAGGTAATCCCTTAGATTCCTTTTTCGCACTTTTCAGCTTGGCCCCTTTGCACAATTAATTACTTACGTTTGAAAGAGCTCTGCCTACTGTGTACCCCCAGTTCTCCTAAGCATTGTAGAGTTCTTCTGCATAAGAGCGTTTGTGTGTGTGTTTGCACATCTAAATGAAAGAGGGAGTATGGAACTGGCATGTGATGAATTTCTCTCCCATCATCTCCTCTCAGAAATTTTCCTCCCACTGTTACTGCCCCCTCTCTGTATTTTGATTCCTCTTCTTTCAATAGAAAATTATTTAACTTATCTTTTCAACAGCCCAGCAGGTAAAATGTATTTCTCTTGGAACACCAGCAGGCTGAGTGGGCTGCTTTGTTAGTTGAGGTCAGCATGTGGTGTGCTTGTGCAGTGAGACTGGCATGTTCTGCCTCACATACCAAAGCTTAAAAGCATGCACACAGTCCTTATATGGGCCTTAGCTGATTTATATGATACCCGGGTCGTGTTTCTAGTCCCTCAGGTGACATTCATTCCTCTTCTTTTTTGTTTCTCTCACTTCCAGCAGTGCTCATCACAGTTGGACCTCAGCAAAATTTACGCTGTTTTCTCAGCACATTGAAGACTACAGTGTCTCATTGTAGGTCAGTTTCAGTGACTACAATATTTTTTTTTGAGCTACCAGTTCCATAAATACCCCTTCTACTGACCGACTGTCACGAGAGTTCACAAATGGAGCAATCTCTGCTTGCACTACAGCACCTTTTTTCAGACCCAAGGAGACAGGAGGTGCTGAGATCGCTTAGTGATCTGAGGTTGGTAAAGGTGTGCTGATAGTCTGCTTTCTACATGCAGTTAAGTCTGTAAAGAGCAACAGGGTTGCATTTTCTGATCACCTTGGTGATGATCACTGATCACCTGGTGGTGACCAGTTTGGATCACTTGTCACACAGAGCAAGGAGAAGTAGGCAGGGAGATTTTTCAAGTGCTCTTGTTCTTTGAACAGTGACTGCTTATCAACCTTGACTACACCAGATCTGGTGCTTTCCTTAGCACTGCTCTGTTACTTCTCAACTGCTGCAGGAAGTTACTCCTCTAACATTGATCTCTTTCCTGTTTTTATAGAAGCATAGCAACTTGCTAGTTACGGACAACCTGACTACAGCTCTTCTATAATAAATCTTAACTATGCAGAAGGTACTTGTGACCTAACTATTAAATGTTTAGGAGTTAACTGTAGACTTTCAAGCAGAGGAATCTCTAGATTTCGGTGGGTACTAAGAATGTATTAAAACTGTAGGACTTAAGTAATAGTTACTTACCATCAGGCAATTTCATTTATATTTTAGAACCACTGAAATGCAAGTTCTAAAGATACGTTCTTCCCATTATATATTCCTTTCCTAAAGCCTCATTAGAAGCCTGTACTATGTTTCTAGTCCTTAGAAGAGACGCCTGTTAACTTCCTATATGGTGAATAGTCTTTGCTGTTTCAGTGGTGTTACACACAATTCAAGACCTCCTCTTGAAAAATTTAAAAGCATGACCGCTAGCTGCATTATCCTAGTGCAACTTGTGACTGAAGTGAAGAAACAGCCTCAATCAGTATTAGTTAACAAGCCTTGCACACTATGGGATGGAGAGGCAGACTTTGCAGTTAGTGCTTCTTGGGAGCCTCTCTTGATGTCCATGTACATGTAGAGGAGTTAGGCATAGTATCTTTGTGGCCATCTTGGACTAACTGAAAGAAATGGTACAAGATAAACCCTTTTAGTGTACAGATGGTTAACTGCTCACTGGCTGCCCAATCCATGAGATTTTGTCAGCTGTGATGTTAATGTACAGTGACACAAAAGTGAAGTCAGTGATGGGACGCTTTCCTTACAGTAGGGAAAGGTGAGAGCTTGACTCAAGCAATCTTGCATCACTAAAAAGGTGCCTGTTGTAAGAATTCTTTTGCAGTCATGCTCAAGAAGCCACAGGGCCACCCAGAAAGCCAAATGCAGCCCAATTGCACCAAATAACATTTTTTTTCCACACATTCTCCTTTGTTTATTGAAATCACGAAGATTTTATCTTAAATATTTGTAGCTAAGGTATTTCTGGGAGCTGTGACATCTTCTTAAGATGGAATACCTTTTCAGACACTGATATAGAGCTCAAGTTTGAGGTAAACCAAGGAAGATTAAAAGTGGGATCACGTTCAGTTAATACACTGAATGTGAAAAACCTTGATTCTTTCAGTTATTTCCTTTTGTATGTGACACATATGCCAGGATTGTCTATCTTGTTCATGAGCAGTGCCAAAAATTAGTGTTTTCTGTAGGTTATGTGTCTGTATATTTGGAGTTTATTGTTTAGGTTTTTTTTCTGTGTTCTAACTCTGGCAGAAGTTTAGCTGGTCAGAACCAACAGGGTTTTTCTATCAGTTTTCGGTTTTCAGTGTATTAATGGCAGCCCTTCCAAAGCAGGGATTTTGTTTGAGATGCTTTAATTTTAGTTTCTTCTGTGAGTGTTTCCCTTCAAAGTTCTTAGTTCAATGCTGGGATGATCGATGCAAACCTGAACAAGCACAGCTGACTTGAGCATTTCTGCAGCTCTGTTTCAGCAGGGATCTTCAGGGAGACGGTGAGTGACAGAACTGGCAGGCTGGCTGTGCACCAGCCACGGGAAGCTCTGTGTTGTTACACGGAGCAGAGGCTTTCTGAGGCGAGCTGGAAACTGTACTGTACACGATGCTGAGCAGGGAAGCTGGGTCAGGCTGATCCTAATGCCCCTATAGTGAGGATGTTACTCAGCAGCTGTGATATCCCTGGTGTAGTGCCAGTTGTGACATTTCAAGCAGCTAGCAGTTGGATTTAAGCAGAGGGGATGGGAAGTTTCATACAAGACAGCAATTAATTGGATCATCTGAGAGAATGTGGACTGGCTGAAGTACTCCCTGGTATAAATGAGTTGAATAAAGTTGCCTTTAATACAAACCTGGAGAATGTGGTGTTTATTAAATAATTTGACTGGGGAACTGAGTTCTAATGACAGACGTTGTTGGGCCAGATAATTGTCTGGCCACTCAGTTTCACTTTCCCCTGGAATTACTGTACCCCTCTTTGCTGTTGCTTTGGAATTAGTAAGTACTTCTTTCTGTAATGTATTACCAGTGTCTTTCTTTAATTCCAAAATGAGAGATCAAAATAAGGACTGTTATACATACCAAATTTCAGATTGTAGGGGTGTGTGTCTGAATTTCTTTGTTTTGCTTTAGTTGCTTTAGTACTTACTCATGTGTCCACAAACTCTAGTGATTGTTAAATCAGTGTGATAGTGAAAATAAAATTTTTCTAGTGGACATAATTCAAGCACCATAATTTCAGAAAGCAAATAGTACTGATTTTCACTCCCCTTCAACACTTCTCATGCCTGAGTTTCTGAACTAAACATTTAAAATCATTACAGTGTTTAGTTCTCAAAACAAGTCTCTAGAAACATTAAATTGTTAGATTAATAGAGACAACTTGAGGTAATCCTCATGTGATCTTAAACTGTTTACAAACCAATTAAAATTCCTAGTTAAACTCCCTCTTCTTGCTTTTGATTTGGACTTAAAATAATGGCATGCAAATAAGACCTGTTAACATTCTGAACAAAAACTTAGCCTTTTTTTTACCTGATTCACATTCCTGAATGTTATTTTGCTATTAGTGTGGGACTTTTTCTTAATGGCATGTAATAGGAATGTTGCAGATAGTGGAGTTACTAGGCAGAAGTGCTGCCAACAGTGTCATGAAATACTGCTCTTTCAATTTGCGTAGTTGACTTGTTGTTGTTGTTGTCCCCACTGTACCATTCTTGGTGGAGAGGGTGGAGTTTGGTATTTGTGATGTGTGTGGTGTATTTAAGGAGCAGCCTTCAGTGTCAAACAAACCTCTGGGTTCCCTTCTGGCAGCAGTGTTTGTGAAGGAATGCAGTGTCTCACTGCTGCCTGTCAGGACCCGTTTCCTTTCCCACACCTTTGCCCCTGAGTACAGGGGTGGAAAGGGGAATCACATGTGGACTTGCCACCTAATGAAAAGAGGAATGGAGTGGTAAGAGCATCTCTTTCTCAGGCTTTTTAGCTCTTAAAGAAATTGATTCTCATTTTGGAGTCTGTTTCTAAGAAGGTGGATTTTGTACCTAAACTGCTGATTTGCTTCTAGAACCTGCTTACTAAAATTAGGGTGTGCGTGTGTCACATCATGGTGATTTACTTGGAGATGAACTTGTACTATATATTTCTTTCTGAGAAATTTCTATCTGAGAGATTCAGTGTGCAGGTGTGTTTTGGGGAAAGGCTGGTTTTGCTTACCTCTTTTAGTCCGTGGAAGGTTGGTTGAGATAGATGCTCTTCTGTTACACAAAAGTCTTTGGTAGAGAGGTTGAGGGTACCATGAAATTAACAGAGTTGGGTGAAACTTTGAGAACCTTTTCTGTTTTTTAAAAGAAACGTTTTTAAAAAGCTGTGGGCTGATTTGTGAATTTTTTTCCATCTTTAGTCTTGTGAAAGCATTGAATATAATCAAATATGAAGTCTATGTTAGGTGGTTTTCAGAACAAATTTTCTTAAGGTTTGTAATTTCCTTTTGTCGTGTCTTTGTTCCTTAGTGCATCAGAATTACTGTGTTTTTGAGAAAAATGGAAGTCCTTCTATTTCAGGCTTTGGTCTCTGAAAGACAGAACAATTGAACGGAGGAGAGGAGTGGACTGATTAAGTCTTAAGGGTGTAGAGGAGTGGGATCAGAAATGTCACCTAAAGACATCAAAATACACTCTAGAAATGGTTTCTAAACTTACACTTTCCAACTAATGCTTTCCCATGTTTCAACGGTTCAAATACTGTTTCTATATAAAAACTATTACAAAAATGATAGATTTTCCGCGAGGTGTCCATAGTCACCACTGTGTGCTCAGTGCTATAATCTTTGCATGTGCTTGGAGAGACAAACCCTGATGTCTAACAGGAGGAAAAAGAAGGTGTGTTGTGTTAGTAACCCTCAGTTCTTGTGGAACCCCTGTGTCTTTTAAATGGATGCCGCTTCTCTTAAATGCGCTGCCTGTAGTCCTGTAAGAGGTTTGCTACAATGTGCTAGTGGCCTAAATGTCTGTGGCATTCTACACATCATCTTCCACTAGCCTTTTTCCTTCAAACTGGGTTTGATGCAAGATACTAATATAATGAAGTACAGAGATGTCAGGCATGTAAGGAGGCCAAAGATCATGGCATCAGTGCCTTGAATTGTTAGGTGTATATTGTGCTTGTGGAATCTGAACAAGAAATGCTAAAACCTCTTGTAGTTATTCCATTTAAAGTGAGAAATTTGGAGTAGGGTGTCTTAAGCTGTAGACTAATCTTTTTTTTTTGTGGTCCCTCACTTGTTTAGTTTTATGCTTGGAATATGTTTTCAAATATTACTTGAAAAATAGCAAAATCATTTCACAACTAGGTCACAGTCATGAAGTAAAGTTTGAACTTCGGAAGCTGTAGATGACAGGTCTTGCTCGCAGGTAGATGTTTTTTGTCCTCACCTTGGAGAAGGTGCTAGGCTGGACTTTGTACCAGACAGTACATAAGCTATATTAAGCCGATATGGCATCAAATACCTAACACTTACTGTACACACACTTACTATAATAATTCTTTATTTGTATAAGCTACATTCTGAACACTTCTAGCTGCTACAGCTCCTTCAGAAGCTGTGTTTGGATCTGCAAGAAAACAAGCTATATCTAATTCTTGTCAGATCAGCTTCCAAATACACACTTTAAAGATCACAAAACATCATTGCAGACACTCTTCCCCCTAGATCCTGCGTGTTTTCTGTCAGTATTCTTGTGGATGATCTTTCCTGCTATTGCTAGCTATCTCTCAGCTATGTACTGTACTGTAGAGATGGGTGAAGCTTGTGGAGTGAGTAGCAAATGCATGCAATGCACACATAGACCTCGGCAGATATATAGGTGCTCTCCCTCACCGAGGAGTGAAAGAACTGCTGAATCCTCTTTTTTTGAGAGTCAGCAGGACAGGACTGGAAGCATAGGCATGCTCACAAGCATGTGATGGGGAAAGCAGAGAATGGTGTTTGAATGCATTGTATTTCTGCTGTTTGATCCAGTTAACTTGAATTTTCTGTCTGTAAAATAATAATAAAAAAAGTTATTCTAATAAAAACTATTGTAAAGTTCTTCGTAATTGGGAAGCAGATAATTCTCAACAGAGTTCGTCATATGGGGGTTTCTCACACATTAAAATCATACAGAAATAGGAGAAATTGCTTTTCAGACCCCACAGAATGAATTATCTTGACATATATATCATGGGGGTTTTTTTAAAGTTTGGATTAATTCTGGTAAGTTTGCCTTTATACTTGCTAGACATTACAGAGTTAGTTAGAAAAGTGATACACTACTTAAGTGCCTCTCCTCTGGTCCTTAGTTTTTTAGAATTTCATGGTTGTAAAATGAATAGATTTATTAGTGGTGGAAAACAGTTATGTACAGTATAACTTGGAAAGAGGATCAGTTATGGTAGTACTACAGATCTTCATTAGGATGGAGACGCAAAACATTTGAGTGGTAAGCTCTTTTTTTGCCTGTAGCTAACATATATAGACAGCGTTTGGAAGATTCTTCTTTCCAGCTGTGTCTTCTGCTTGATTCAATCAGCTTGTTATCAGGTAGTTGTATAATAAATACAAATTAATGGACTGAGAATGTAGAACAAAAAGCTGCCAGGATGTGTCTGCCTGAAAAGTAATAGCTGAAACATAACAGCTGATTGGCTATTTTACTGAGCTTTGTGAGCTCTAGAGGTCTCTCCACTGGTTCAAAAATGTTACGAATAATAAATATTATCACCCAGAAACAGAAAAATGGATAAGTATAGAGTAGCGCAAGCATAAGTTGAATTGGTTAAACCCCAATAAAGTGAAATTAAATTAAAATGCTTAGAAAGCAAGGTGAATTCCAGAGAGAGCAGATTCTTGCAGGAAATGAATCCCAGCATTTCTTTATTAGATCATTCCAGGAAAGTAAACAAGAGCTGAGAGTGTATGAGTTGAAAATTCAATAGCACTATTGATAAAAAGAAGAGAATTCACAATTTCACTTGGAGGTATGGGACTTCACACAGCAGATAGATATTCCTGCAGTCTTTATTTTCTGTGTGTTTATATAAGAAATCTGTTTACTAACTGGTTTTAACAGCAACAGAATAGAGGCTTTTCTCCTTGCCAGATGTATTTCTTGTAATTTTTTGAATTCACACATTTAATGTAGCTTCTGTTTTCTTTCTCTTTGTGTGGGCAACGTGAGTTTTGTGACAGGTATCATGAAAGTGCAATGGAAAGAAAAACTGAGGAAGCACCTTGAGTTATCAGAGAGTAAAATCCTTATTAAATAGGAGAAGGAAGTAATAAAACCAGGAGTGGATACAAGATTCACTGAGAAGCAGAAGTAATATGGAATCAAAGAAAGGAACTACTACCCCTGTTAAGCATCCTGACAGGGCTGATTTTGGATTAGGAGGATAGATGGTGCGAGGGGCTTGTAAGTAGCTAAATCAAAGGCCGAATGGCTTGTCATGTGAAATCTGGTGCATGGGAAAGGGGGAGTGAGGACATGGATTTCTGTAGCGATTTGCCTGTATGCTTTGTTTTTTCTCCTGTGAGTCAGAGGTCGCATCAGAGTTGTCAGAGCATAATTAGCTGCCCATATCTTGCAGAGTCTGGTTAGAGGTATGTTCTCATGCTTTGTGCCATTCAAAACACAATGCTAGCACTTTTTCCTGCTTAGTTTTTCTAAGTGGCTGTGAATAAGCTTTTTCAAATAGTAGTTTTGGAAGATAGCAGTTAGACTGCAATGACAAAGACCTGCAAGGCTGGAATACAAGGCTGGAATAAAGGCCAGTAAGAGATTTGAAATAACAATTTGACATGGTGAAAAGCCTTATTGTGGTTTTAAGAAAACTGAAAATCCTCCACAAATGTACCAAAACTGATTTACAGACAAAGAAGTATGTTTGTAGTGACCTTGGGTCTGAATACCTGCTTTGAGGATTTGACCAAAATGGTTTGCAGATCAGAGAAATAAAAAGCATGTGTAGTAAGTATACAGTTACACTTGATGTCTGGAATGAAAAACAACACTTCAGCTCTTATTTTAAGGTTCTCTGCGCTTTTTTTTTTAACTACAGAATTTGTGATTGTAATTTGTTTGCTAAAGTTATTCAGTGACAATTGTGCTTTTATGCATCTGAAAATATCTACTGAAATCAGAAAGCAGCAGGATATATATCATCTTCTAAGTGTCCTTTGCTATCCTTACAGAGGTTGTTCTTTTTTGTTGGTTTGTTTTAAGCCAAAATAATTTATATTGTGCTAGTAAGCTTTTAATAATGAACTGGATACCCCATAAATAAGAGAGGCCGAATAAGAGTGTGTATGTAGTGAGTAGGAAAGAGGGGTATTTTTTATTGGATCCGATTACCAGTTTATGTAGACATCAGTAGTATTAAAACCTGGAAGAAACCAGCACTGTGGAAGCACAACTGTTCTTATACATTTCAGCATCCAGCGTGCAGTATACACACTCAGCTAAATGGGGAATGGGGTTCTTCAGGTTTCATCCCTGTTCCTTATTTTAGTACATGACTTTGAATTTTGCTTCATTTTTGTATTCTTTCTGCCTTCCATACATGCATATATCTTAAGTTCTGTGATGCAGTGCTAGGAAAACTGATGACAAAGCTCTCCCCTTCCAGTTTTTCCCACTTTTCCATTTCGAGTTTTGAATAATTACAACAGAGAATGGAGCTTTTCTAGAGACAGAGGTCTTGGTCTTGGTTGTGAATCTCCTTTTCATTTCAGTTCACTGGTGTTTGAAGGCTTCGGTCAGGTCTCTGAGCTTCTCAGCCAAAGAGGGCTGGTGTTTCAAGATGCTGAAGGACCCTCTGCTTGCTTACCATCCCAAGATCTGTTGGTAGCTCATGTTCCTCATTGCTAGGAGTAGCTGGCCATGGATTGTTAGTAGAAAATACATCATCATTAAAGGAGTGAGGAGAATCTGTGTTCCAATATGAAAAGCGAGGAGAAAAATACCAGCCTATTCAAGATGAAAAATTAAATCTCTGAGGGTTGGTTGTGTTATGTGTTTCCCTCTGCTCAACAGGGTAAAGTGTAATGTGTTTTGTGTTTCTAAATTCAAGTTTTACATTGTCTTTTGACATAATCACATTGATGATTTAGAGAAAACCATTGAAAAATTTCCCTTTTAGTCACAACTGAGGATCAGGTGGAAGTGTATGATCACCTTTTGCTAGATGCTGTAGATTAAGCATGAATATGAAAACGGTTTCTATTTGTTTTATATTCAAGACTAAAGTGGACTGTAGAAGGCACAGTGTTCCTGGTTTACCCTTTTGTCTTGAACTGAGAGGTTCAAGAAAGGTGCCAGAAAATCTGTATGTATCATTAGAACATTTTGTTTACTACATGTGAGAGTTAGGTAAGTAGCTACAATTGTAAAAGCCGATAAAATAGCCAGTTCCAGAACAGATGAGTTTCAACTTGTTGTTTAGTTAACTTCTGATTTCTGCTTAATAAATTTATATAGGATATGTCTCAGGATGCTATGAACTAGAGTGTATTGTGAAGTCACTTCAAAAATCTTGTCAATAAGGAGAATTTGGGAATAAAGCATCATGCCAGAGAGATGTAGAAACAACAGAGCTTTGAATTAATTCGAGTTGCAAAAGTGTAGGGGAGACCAATTAAGTCATTGTCACCAATTACTATGATGCTCTGAGTGGATGCAACCATACAGTTTTTTTGCTGTGACTACCTGCCAGGTATCTTCCCTTGAAAAGGAAAATGGGCTACTTTGGCTGCATCTAAAGATGGTTGTTATTAGCACCTTTCTATAGGAGGCAAGGATTACATTGCCATTTAAAGGATGCCATTTAAAGGCAGAAGCAAAATTTGAAACCTGCGGCTCAATGCTTTTGGGTGGGCTAGTGAATTTTTTTCTTCCCCTTGCCTTTAGATACAAAGGTTAGACTAGTACAATCATGAAACAATATCAAACTTTGTATCCACTTAACCGCTCAGGCAGTATGCTGTTCATGTGCCTGGCCTTTAAGATGTATGGCAGAGGGAACCTGCACTTCCACAGACGTGAGGATGCGAACACCTTCCTTCTCTGTGCAGACATTAGCACATGCAGGTATGACTGCGAAAATGAGAAACCATTTAAAACCACATTTGAACATCAATTCAAATGTTCAAATGTGATTTTGAGGCTTGAAATGAGACAGTGAAAGTGTGAGGTATTTATGAAAGTAAATGAGGGAAAGAAGAATCCGGGATGCTTTAACAGAATCATGTTTTCACAAGTCAGCCAGCAGTGAATTCGCAGCAATAATATTTACGGCACATGAAGACTAGCCAGTTTCCAACAGTAAAAGTAAAGAACTGGAATTTTGTAAGTGCACCTTTAGGATGGACAGTGAGGAGAAAACTGCTTCCTTCTTTTAACAACCTTTACTGCAGGCTGAAGCTGCGGGTACATTGGCCTTACTGTGTTTTACTGTAGCGTTCATGATCCCTCTAGCAATGCTGATGTGTTAATTGAAAAACAGATAATTTCTCAAAGCATGTTATAATTACCTAAACGACAAATGCTGCAGTAAGGCTAGCTGATAAGATAGCAAGTGGTCCTTCCCCCAAAGGAGATGGTTTTCAGTCTGTGACTGTTTTTTGCTTGTAGTATCACAGCTCAGTAGTCCTATTTTCAGCACTTTGTTATATGGGCTATTACAAGCAATTATCCTGATCTGCTTACTGTCTTTCATGTAGGCTGCAAAACATGGGTATTGATGGCCAAAGGTAAAACTTCTCACTAGTCTGATTTGCCCTTGTGCTGGAGCATTCTTTTGTTCACATGCATTAACTCCCTTAAAGTATAAAACACTGAAAATAACACTTCTGCAAATTGCACAGAATAACTGCTTTGGAGAAAAAGGAAAGGACTTCTTGAATGTGACTTCATAAAATAAGAAAATGAGTTGAAAACTATTAACTGATATTTCAGCTTTCATTTAGTCATATTAGTTTTCTTCTTGTATGTCCTGATTAGTCTGCTTCCAGTATGTTTCTCCATTGACATGCCTGCACAATCTATTAGTAAGAACCAATATAAAGTGGTGTCAGTATGATTTTATCCTGTGCAAATACAATTCATTCCAGCAAGAAGAACTATGAAAAATCCAATTTCTCCCTTGAAAATCTTGATCTCCATCAATGGCAGCCAAGAAGTACTGCCGCTTCTTTGGTTTTAGTGAAGTTGAAACAATTGCAGTAACCTTTAGCTTCTGTAGTGAGCTGAATTTCAGTTTTTTAATGGAGGGTTTCATAGGAAAGGGTGTAACTGAAACATATAGTCACCATTGCTTAGGATTCTGGTTTCCCCTCCAACAGTTTTATCAAGAGCTAGAAAGTTTCTTTACTTTACCATGTAAGAATATTTGAGCAAATAGGTTTCTAGAAGAACAGTGTGCTAGTGTAAGACTTGTTAAGAAGTCTTAATTAGAAATAAAATTGTCTCTATTTGATACATTGCTCAAAGAAACCAGGAAATCTATTAGTAATCTCTATTGCTGTCACACTTTGGGGAAAGAGAAGTGGTCCCTGCCATATAACCTGTGTAATAAACATACCATTGTGTATAAACATACCTAGCTCTCTGTTGAGGATGACCTTATTTTGTTGCTGCTAATTGTCTGGTAGTAACTGCAAGTCTTGTGCTGCAATTCATGCACATGTTGTATTTGCAGTGGTCCACCTCTTGAAGTCAATGCTTCATTGTCTTTCATTCATTGTTTTAGAAGCAAGGCAAATTGTTGCCATCCAGAGAACCAGTACTTTAAACATTTTGTTATTATTTTTAAAGGGCTCCCCCTTAGATTTTTTTTTTAAGCAACCCTAATCTTAGTGGGAGAAAAGGTTTGTTGTCTTTTAGTTGAGTAAATTCTCATAGATAGTCCAGAATTATTATGGTTTGTCACTGATGCTTAACAGTACTAAGACTGACAAAATGTATGCATGTGGTTGTGTGATATATCCCCAAGTGTTAGCTCAGAATTTTAAGCTCACTTTGAAAGGAGTGGTAGAAAATGTCAGGTAATTGCTGCCTAGAGGGCATGTTATTTTCAGAGCAGCTTAGGGACAGATGTGTGTGAAAGATCTGTTTGGTTTTGTTGGTTTATTTTGTGCCTGTTGTGAATGTTGAATATGAGGCCAGGTTCAGGTTCAACTTTGTCAAGTCTAGCAAAATGGAAGGTTTTTATGGGTAAAGCCATGTCTTGTTAGTCAGCAGTCCCTAGTGCATGTCTGTTCCTGACTCTGCCACTGATTTTGTAGATGACATTAAACAAGGTGTTTCCCATCCCCCCTACCCCACCCAAATCCTCTGAAAGTTGCTGCCAGTAATACTAGTTTCCTTGGTCAAACACTTATTTGTAAACTTAAGTTATTACTGTGTTTGTCTTGAAGTGGTTGAATATTCTTAAGTGTCTGTGGTACTGTAGACTTAAGAGATTGTGTTAAGGAAAACAAAATGCACTGAAAATATGAAAAAATTCAGTAAAGCAGCATATTTTCACCCAGGGAGGAAATAGTTTCATGTTTAGAGTTTCCCTAAAGAAGGTTTTAAATTTTTTTAAAGTAGCAACTTTGTGTTTCAAGCTTCTATTAGCTTGACTTGGAATGTTAATCATGTTACTGATGACAATACTGAATGAATAAACTTCTTAAAAAATCAGAGGTAGTGGTAACTGCTGTGGCCTAAATTCAAGTTCCAAGGGGTTAAATATATTCTTAATACTTAATTTACTGTGACAGCTGACTTAACCATGGAAAAATGTGTAGGTGCCAAGGAGACTCTTACAAGTTGAATAAGCTACTAGCCTCTGGGAATTTCATCCTGAATACACATGGTACATATTAGGGGCTCTTGTGGGAAAACTGTATTTTATAGAACGTGAGGGGAAAAAACAGTATGATTCACAAGATGATCAGAATACAAATGCTTTGTTGAAGGAATTTTTACTGTAAGCAAAGAGCAGACAGTCAGGCAATCAAATTCAGTGGGAACAGATGAATTAAAACTTAGGTTATACTATAAACAATGCGTAAGTGAATCTTAACCAGCATGGCTGGCAATAAGAAACATGTAAGCTATACTGCTTTCCTTAAGGAACCAGGGCTTTTTCCTCACTTTTACATATCCCTCTGAAAGCCATGAGAGTCTTAAGGATGTTAACTTTTTCCATATTCTATGAAAATTACTACCTTGTGGAAGGGAGGGCAGACCCAAATTACTGCCACCAGTGTAGGACAGGCAACAAAGAGGTTGATACTGGCCTTTTCTACTGTCCCTCTTCCTGACTCATCAACCTAGGTATGCATCAACTCTTGCTGATTCCTCAGAAATGTGGGAGGTTTATCCTTCCCCCAGAAACTAAAAGACACCCTGGAGAGAAGCCTTGGGAACAGGTGAAGATGCCCGAGGCACACAGGCCACACCCCGTACAAAATCTGGATGAAGTGAGGGCTGTTCTGAGAACTGCTTGTCTGTCTTAGTCAAACCCTCCTTCTTCTTGTGAGGCATTTAAGCTTTAATGGTATATGTTCTTTTGTTTTTTCTGTTGTCCCTGTTTTGTAGCCACAGTCTGACTAGGTGATGAAGGAAACAGTATTACAGGTCTGTTATCTTGTGTGAAACTTTCAAGACTAAGACTGCAGCTTTTCCGTTTTTTCTGTAACTTCTGAAAAATCATGCTGCTTTCATCTAATGTTACATTTCTCAGCATGGGCCCTAGCAGATCTAGGGAAGGATGAACAAACTGCTTTCTCTGTAGTCATTTTACTGACCCCCTCTGAGGCAGAAGAGTAAATGTTGAATCCCATTCTTCTGGATATCTGTTCTTGGGATGATGAGAAGGAATGGGGAGCAAAAGTGCACACACAGTTTGTTCGTCTGCCTTTGTTTTCTGATGAAGACTGGTAATGTTTGCTAGGAGTAAGAGGATAAGTGAACCCTTTTATAGAGAAAGTCAGCTTGAACACATTGCATGTTCAAAATACTTCAATATTAACAACATCTCGGGGAAGTGAACAAAGCAAGAACTTCAAAAGGTAGGAACAATCACAGTTGAAGAGAATGAGAGTTAGGAGTTAGAAAGGATTGTTGGTAACTCCATATCCACGTGTTTCTCCCAAGTGAATAACTAATTAGAAGCATTATATTCAAGGTTAATTTGGTAACTGATTCCCAATCATAACCCTTAATCTGTATTTCCCAATTGTTTGATGGGTATCAAACAATAACCAGCTCCACCATTTTTTAAAAATCATATTCTCATTTAAAAGTGTAGTGAAAAAGATCCTTCTTTGTGCCTCCTGGAAGTGGACAGTAGGAAATGAATGAGCTGTCCTAGTTCAAAGCATTAAAGTAAAAAATCCCAGAAGGTTTGTTTAGAAATATGTAATAAGCAACTCCTGTCTCCTTTAGTTACTAAATGAAATTGTTTCCAGGGGAGGAAGTGGGATATTAGTGAAGCTTTTATGCTAGGCTCCCAAAGAACAGTGTTTTTAGTCACTACCTTTGTTCTCGGACAGACAATCAGCATGAAGTTTATTCCATGCCCCCTAAACTCCCAGCCCAAAGCTGAGGGACCAAGAGTGTTGAAAACAATGTGTATTTATAAAGCAGTTGCTTCAGGCATTTGGGGGGAACTCTGGAAGAGGATATGAGGGACAAACCAAAAGTTTTTTTTGATCTCTAATTGAGCATCTTAATGCAGATTTAGTCTCCTTGGAGGAGATGGATGGATTGGCTTGCAATCCAGGCATTACATTGCCTACAGAATAATGTATGCTTTCAAAGGCTAAAATATATGGGCAGCTGTCAGGTGTTCAGTGTACTGAACACCTAGGACAGTCAAAGCTGTATTTTTTTGGGTTGTTCATACAGAAAACAGCAGTGGCAGAGGCAGATGTATGGATTCTTGTACATACCTACCTACTTTTCCAGGAGGGCAGTTGGGGGATGACAAAAAAGAGCAGAAGTAAACCAAAGAAAGTGCTCAGTACAAGTCAATATGCTAGTGTGAGGCCAGGGTTTTTTTCTTTCTTAGTTCCATGGAACTTACTCAATTAATGGTGTTGAAGCCATACTCCAAAGTCTCTGCCAAATGCTTAGGTCACTGGCAGATGAACCTTGGGGGTTTCCTGGCAAATTCTCTACTGTAAGCAGTCAATAAGGGTACAAAGGTGAAAATTACATAGTTCAATAGTTACAATATTTGCATTAAAATAACAATGGAGATTGATCACTCTAACTTAGCAAACATATTTCTTACTTGTAGAAAATAGGTGAACTTGAGCTTAAACACTTTCACATGCTGTAATTTGTAGGTTCACAGGAAATACAGTGTGTTGGCATAGAGCATGATAACTGAGGCTAGGTAACAAGGATGGCTTATGGTAGCCCCATTTAAGACACTGGAAAAATGTGACTCTATCCCAGCCAGAACCAGTACAGAAGTGCTGTACTTCTCTTGCCTAGAAGCTTCAAAGTTATCCTGTGAAGAAGAACACTTGCACTGCCACTCTATGTTCAAATCTGTGAGTCCATTCTGGGATGTCGTGAGTCTGAAGTGCAGTGTGTTTAGTGTCACAGACTGCTACTGTTGCGGGACTGCTGCTGTGAAGCATCTTTTTTAAAGATGGGACTGAAATTAGATGCTGAAGGTCGTAACATGCTGCTTTCAGAAAGTGACAGTTCCACTGGCATTTTCTTTACCATATTGTTGCACTTTCTTATGTTTCCTATAGCTAATGTATGTATTTGTATGTGCTGTACTGTGTCTCTTAAAGTAATTACAGGTTTGAAACACTCAGGTGCTGTGTGTTCATGTATGGATATGATGGCAAATAGAGATTAAGTGGATTAGGTGGTTTAAAGGATGGGCAGTTCCAAGAGAATATTAGCACATATTGTTCAGTGACCTCTTCAGGTAACTGATGTCTTCTGAAGTCACAGTAATTTGTCCTTATTATTGGGAAGTGTTGTGAGAATCTTTTGGTGGGAGTTGAGACTAAAAACGGAGATGAATGATTCTCATCTGTTTGTGATAGGGCATGCATGTTTGGGGCTGTCTTAGCTGTCTTAAATAGTTAGTTTTCCTGTGAATGTTGGGGCTGTGTCAGTGGCATTTGTGAGTGCATGATTGTGCACCCTGTTTATGTTACCTGAGAAAAGTGTGTCACAGATTTAGTTTAGCTCTTCTCAGTGGTGTTGCATTTTATGCTTTTTAATACTTCCTTTGAGGTTTCTGAGCTTTTCCTGATTTTATGTTCTAATCTTTTAAGGGATGAGGGCAAGTTAACATCTCGTGAGTATTACAGCAATTCTGTTACTTCGAGTAATTATGTTACACTGCAAAAGAACAGATACATATTTAACTGAAATAGCCAGTCATCCAGTTATGGAGATAAGCTACTTATGAACATAAAGAAGACTAAGCATTAAGTGACTGTTACTTAAAATGGAATTACAGTTTAAATGCAGGTCTTTTAAAATTCTTATTATATGTTTCTCTCTACATTGATTACCATTTGTTATTATCTTGTTAAATGTAGAAAGTTATGTTAAATCAGCTGGTTGCCTTCATTATGCTCAGCTGGAACATAACATAATTCTCTTTTATCAAGACTTTTTTTTCCCAGTGGGCTACCTGTCCTACATTCAGTCATTAATAAATGTTGTGAATGGCACTCATATTGAAAAATATCTCATTAAGAATGATGAAAGTCAAAACAATCTCCCTGTTTAATAAATAAAATTAAGATTGCTGGTGTGAGTGTTCTGAACTCATTCTGTTTCATGATGATTTTTTTCTTGCAGTACATTATGTCTATGTGCTACTTCTCCAGCCCACCCTGATATTTTTATTGGTTCTGAAGTCTTCAAGTAGGAGCTGGTTATACCATCTTGACCCTGCATTCAACTTTTAGCCTTGTTTTAAGACTGACTTTGCTGTGGGTTTTTTATGACGGGGCAGTTCTCTTCTGGTGTGTACCACTACCTGTAAAGTGGCCATCCCTACTATTGCTCACTCTTGTCTGGGGTGTCTTAAGTATTTAAGCTCGCTCTGTCTGTGGGAAAGCTTAAGAATGTCTGTTTGTGGTTGCTTGTGAAAGAAAAATTCAGAATGGCTCAGTGTTAATTTCAGTCTGTCCTGTCTTTGCTTTTGCTCTTAACTAAAGCAAAGTGTAAGGAAAAGATGCGGTTAATTTATCCTTTCCCCAGAATCTCCCCTGAAGCAGAAGGTGATTTGATCCTTTGGGCTGTCCGCAGAGGCATGTAAACAGTTGAGGGAGAGGAAGAATGTTCATTGCTGCTACTATGTGGACCATTATACAGCTTAATTGGTTTTTGTCATGCTGTCTTTTGTGTACATAAGTAAATATTCTTCATAAAGTAACTTCAGGACATTTTGGAAGATAGCAGTAAGTTCTGAAAGTGGTTAATTTGCTATGTGTGTTTCCAGTATCTGTCCTTTGATTAATTCTCTTAGTTTAGTGCTACTTTTACTTGTATTAACAAGGTTTGGCTTGGAGGACTCTTAAAAGCAAATAATTATTAAAGAGCAGAGATCTACATGCCTCTCATCTCAAGACCTGCAGAAAGCTTGTTTAGGCATTTCTACAGGTGACAACTGTGTGACTGATTTATTCCATCTCCTTCAGCATTTCCTGTAATCTCAGTTTGAAATAGCATGGCAAACAGCCATGGAAGCATTTTTAGTTCCTGAAGCACATGGCTGAAGTTCTGCTGCTAACAGCAGGCAGTTCCTGAAGATGGACATGGAAGTTGCGTGCTAGAACAAAATCCGTCTCGCTCCACTCCGCCTCGAGGTTTTCCGCACCTTCAGCTGTGGGGCTCCTACTGGCATGGTACTGGCTTCACTTCAGGTTTTTGTACTGAAATGCACCAGAGAGTCTTCAGCCTCAGTTTTATTAGTGTTTTCTTTGCAGTATACTGGATTCTGCTTGTGGCAAGGTTCTTTAGTGCTCACTCAGCATGAGGCTGTGGATGGGCATTTTTCTGATCTGCGATCTTACTTCAGGAAAAGGGTATTTTTGCTGTTATGTTCAATTTCTCAGATAACAGACTATTCAGAAGTAGCCCTTACTAAGACTGGTGGCAGGGAAGCAAATGGGGAGCACAAGTGCACCTGGGTGGTGTGGAGCAAGGAGGTGATCCTGAGTGTTGGGTCTGGGCTGAGTGGGGGCTGCTGATTGCTGCTGCTGCAGGGGAGATGTGTGATGGCAGAGGTTCAGCCTCACTTGCTATGAGATCTGTGTTAGGGGAGAAGTATTAGGGTTTATGTGGGTTTATGGAGGATACAGTGTGCTCCCTTAAATGGATGGGTGGGGCAGAGCAGCAGCTGCACAGAGGAACCCTTTCCAGTGCCTGCACAAGTGTCCAGCGCAGAGCTTGTGGTGCTGCTTGTCCAGCTTCTGCACCAAGCAAGACTTCTCTGCTGCTGTCTGTTGCATCTTCCTCTTCCACTTGCTTTGAATAAGGACGTGTGCTTTTTAGCCACAAGTTGTACTTTCTTTGCCATTCATACGAATATTAGTAACTGCACTTATGGGTTACTGTCCTTGGGTCTAGGTGTTCCCTGTCTGCCTTCCCTTACAAGTTTCCAAAAGTGTCCAAAGGCTCCACAGTGCTACCTACCTGCAGGGGAAACTATGGTAAATGGCAGCAGAATATCATGTCACAAGAGGAAAAAAAAGGAAGAAAGATGGTGTTTCAGGAGGCAGTTTCTCTGTTGTGCCTAGGTTTGGAGTTCTAGCTCGGGCTGAAAAGCAAGTTTAAAGAAAGACAAAGACAAACAGATGCTCTAAAAATATGGCAGTCAAATTTGTGCCTGATGTTGGTTGAGTTTACCTTTAGAAATTAAATTACTAGGAGCATAATGAATTTAAAAATTAACATCACCTGTCTTTGATATATCATGATATTTTTAGAACACTTGGCTGCTGGAAAGACTTAATCTTCTGAAAACATACAGAAAAATGAGTGGGTAAGCCTGGTTAGAGTTATACTCTGATTAGGGAAACAGACACGTAGCCTTTCTTTTACTTTCTTAACTGAACAATAAATTGCATGCAGACTGTGCTTTTCTCAAATCTGTGAAGATCATACTGGGAACAAAATCTAAGATTTATATGTTGACACAATTTCCTAGGGCAATTGCTAGTGAAAAAAAAAAACAAAAAGAACCACCAAAACCAAATACCCAAACAAACAAAAAATCAAAAGAAACCAACAAATAAAAAATAAGAAAGGTAAGGAACTTCCAGAATTAAATATGCCGGATTTTGAAAACCCTACTAGTGCAGTTAATTATTGTCAATCAAATCTACGGTGGGAAATAATGCTTTGGATAAATTGTCTCCAAGCAAGGAAATCTGCTTTTATATAAAAAAGTTGAGAGCATGACTCCTTTGAAAGCACCTGATACGCTAGCATAAAATGCTGATTTCCATTTTGAGTAATTTAATGCCCTCTAGACAATATGTACTCTAATTCCTGAAAGAATTATAAATGAATGTTACATGGAGGATATTTTTTAGACTGAAGGAAATTGTCACACATATATAATTTTGCAGATTTGAATTGCCTTTCTTCACCCAAAGCAAATCATTACATTCCCTTTATCAGAACTGAAGAAAAGTGTAAAGTGTTCTGTTCCTCTGCAGTCTTTTTGAGCCACGACCTCTAATGAAACAATGGTGGTTTCAGATTACTTGTTTCCTGTATGTCTGGCTGATGGTATGCATTGTAATTTTTGTTCAAGATGTTTACACTGAATTATTTCTACTCCCTCTTTTTCAAGCTGTTATTTAATCAAATACAATACATGGAGAAACTATGTGCCAAAGGCATACCAAGACAAGAGAAATACATTGCAAAGAGCAAAAAATTTGGTGTTTTCATTGGAGTATTCTTCACAACCCCAAACTTAGTTTTGCCAGTGATTCTAGAAGAATTTTTGGTGTGGTAATGCTGTCTGAACAAAGATTGGGGTATTTGGTCAAAAAAATATTAATGTTATTAAATTGTAAATGTTATTAGGAAGCACTTCACTTTTATTTTCAAGATCTGCGTAACTAAAATAGTTACAACCTCCAAAAGTGTTCCTCCAGAATTATCAACAAAACTATTTCCTTATTACTGAATGCCTGCAACTCAACAGTGAAATTTGAAAGATGTTACTGACTGGAAAATTAGAAACAACGCTGTGTTGCTTCTCTCAGAAATAAGTACAGGCTAGGGATTACAGAAGAAATTATTTACTCTGTAGCATATAAATGAGTAAAACCTTGGTAATGTTTCTGTCAATAGCTTTCCAATTAATTTTGTTTTAAAAGAAAAGAGACCAATTTGCAAATGCAATTTTGTCCACTTTTTTCCTGATATTTTCAAAAGAGCAGAATTGAAGTACTGCATGATGAATGGCTTTTATGCATAAGAAAACACTTAGCTTTCTTAGGCAAAACATAGCTATGATCTATTAAAAGTCTATTTGAACAGCTTGGTCACTTTATTGTTTTACAGATTTCCATCAGATTATTAGTGCAAATACGATTTCATTAATATAGCATTTTTTAAGGTGAGGATTTTAAAAAACTACTTGTTCACTTAATGCTGGAATTGGCCTACAGCAAAACCAATTATTCAGGGTTAGATCATGTGCTACTTTGTAGGTTTTCTGCCTTTATGGCCTGATCTCTGCTTCTTTCCCTTCCGTTTCCATTTTATGTGCAAAGGGGAGTTTGTCAGCTGTTCAGAATGTAGAGCTCAGAGCTTGAGAAGAAATGTATCAGTAGCTAGCTTTTGTGAATTAATGTATTGTACCTTTCAGCATGTGTATATCTATCTTTCTGTGTATCTGAAATGCTCGTACACATGCAGTGTGAGAAACAAGCAGGATGAACTGGAAGCCTTGGTCAGCTCCCAGCAGCAGCTCAGTGTGAGGCAGCAGTGTGTGCCCGGGCAGCCAGGAGGGCAAACCCCATCCCAGCTGCAGCAGACACAGCAGCACCAGCTGTGATCGGGATCATCCTGCTGGATGCAGCTGTGGTGCGGCCTCACCCTGAGTCCTGTGTGCTGTGCTGGGCCCCACAGTTTGAGAAGGACGGGAAGGTCTTTGAATGGTCCAGAGGATGGAAAAACACTGGTGAAACAGCTGGAAGGAGTGTCCTGTGAGGAGCAGCTGAGGACTCTGGGTTGGTCTAGTTTGGAGAAAAGGAGGCTGAGGGGTGACCTTATTGCCCTTTACAGCTTTCTGAGGAGGGGATGTGGATAAGGAGGTGCTGATCTCTTCTCCCTGGAACCCAGTAATGGGATTTGTGTGAGTGGTTCAAAGTTGTGCCAGGTCAGGTTCAGACTGGACATTTGGAAGCATTTTTTTAATATGAAGGCAGTCAGATACTGGGGCAGGCTTACTAGAGAGGTGGTCAATGCCCCAAGCTGTCAGTGTTTAAGAGGCATTTGGACAATGTCCTTAACAACATACTTGAGCTGTGTCCTGAAGTGTCCAGGCAGTTGGACTAGATGATTATTGTAGGTCCCTTCCAACTGAAATAGGTTGTTCTGTTCTGGCTCTCTGTAGCAGGTTGAATTTGGAAACCGGGGGGAAACACCAATTTAGTGCAGCGGTTTCACTTAATACTTTCTTTTGTGTGAGACAAAAATTAGGAGAAAACAAAACAGGCACTAAACTTACAGAATATAAAGAGGTTTATTAACAGACAAGGAAGAAAAAACAAACTGCTGTGGTGTAACACATCTTTTCCATGACAACTCACAGATTGCTATACTGCAAGACATGGACCATTACATGGGTTTCTTAATTTTTTTAAGGATAATTATTTTGGCTTAAACGCAAAGGGTTTTTCTTGCCACTAGCCCACTAGGCTTTTAAAAGCTTTTTTTTCTCTTTGCTTTTAAATAGCCTGGCATAGGCACTTGCACAACCTTTACGAGCCAAAACGTGAATTGTCCATTCCCCCATGTAATTTGAATGGTTTAAAAAGATGATCTTACAGTTCTTTACCACAGCGTGCAGGGAGGTTTTTCAAGCCAGGCGCGAGAAGCGCAGCACCGCCCTCTCTTCTTCTCCGAAGCCATTTTTAGCTTCGCTTCATGTGACTCACTTGTTTTCTTTTGGCTTCAGAGGTCGCCATGTTGCCAGACAGCCTCCGGGGTGGAGAAACTTCTCTTTTTTCCCTTTGCGCTGCTGGCTTCACGGTGTTCTCTTTCATTCGGTGTGACGTGTGCTGGCTGCAGGCTCCGCCGGCTCTCAGGAAGCCGCGTTGGCCGGCTTTAGAGTTCTTCCTTAAGGTTCCCCCTCCCAGCAACCCAGTCCGCGCTGCGGCGCTGGGAGTGGGGGGGCAGGAGGGACAGAGAGGGCGCCCGGCCCGGCCCGACTCAGCGGGCCCTGGGCCCTGGGCTCTTAGGCCACCCCTCCGTCCCTTTAAGGTTCCCCCTCCAGCAACCCAGCCCGTGCTGCGGCGCTGGGAGTGGAGGGGGCAGGAGGGACAGACAGGGCGCCCAGCCTGGCCCGGCCCGACTCAGCGGGCCGCGGGCCCTGGGCTCTGGGCCACCCCTCCGTCCCGTCCCAACACCCAGCTGAAAAAGAAGGAAGAAGACTCTCTCCAGTCCTGCCTTTCCACGCAATTTAAACATGTGACATTGAGAGAAATGCAATTGGCTCAACAGGTTGTCTGTCCATTCAGGTCAACCCACTACACTCTCTTAAGCAGAAGAATACAGCTATAGACATGCTACAGTGCTCAGAAACAGCATTGCAGTTTTAATTATTTCTGGTTGAAGAAAGTTGCAGTTTTCTATGCTGCTTCCTTATAAATCACTCATTATCCTCACATGGCTGTTCTCTTTCCTCAAAATTCCTAACAGTGTAATAGTATAATTGTTGTGATAATTATGGGCATGCCAGTATCCAACACTTCCCTCACCTGTATGCAAACACAGGTCTTAAACTCAGTTTATGCCTGAAGCATACATTTACATCGTATTAATTGTAAACCTGTTTGCACACAAACTGCAAGTCTCTCCCTTTCAGGATATTTTTGATTGTAGAGCTTTGTATTGTTCTGTTACACAAGAAATGCTAGGTGACAGGCAGAAAAACCAGGCAGATTCATGTAAACACACTGTTTACAATAAATAATTGTTCTAGCTTTAGCAATACCCTTTAATAGTTTAAGCTCATATCATATTACTACATTTATGTTTTGCTTAAGTTAACATAGTTTATTGTATTTTTCCATTTGTTAGTGAATGGTGTGAATAAAATGTATTTGAGGAGATATATTTCTTTTCCTGCTCTTAGTGCCACTCTCTAATTGCTAAAATAGTTGAGAGGTAGACTAGCACCTATGCTCTTATGTACACCTACTCTGAATGTATTCAGGAGGGTAATCAGGTAGATGATACAAGCAAAATTTATATTTTTCAGCATATTACATCTGAAGAACAAAGAACTCTCTGAAATTCAGCGAAAGAAATTGCAGGGTCCTGCACTGGGGGAGGAATAACCCCAGGTACCAGCACAGGCTGGGGTCTGATCTGCTGGGAGGCAGCTCTGCAGAGAAGGATCTGGGGGTCCTGGTGGACAACAAGCTGTCCATGAAGCGGCAGTGTGTCCTGCTGACCAAGAAGGCCAAAGGTGTCCTGGGGTGCATTAGGAAGAGCATTGCCAGCAGATTGAGGGAGGTGATCCTGTCCCTGTACTCAGCCCTGGTGAGGCACATCTGGAGTGCTGTGACCAGTTCTGGGCTCCTCAGGAAAGAGAGACAAGGAGTCATACATTTAAGAGTATCTAAAGAGGGGTTGCCAAAAGGACAGAGCCAGGCTCTGCTCGGTGGTGCTGAGCAATAGCACAAGAGGCAATGGGCACCAGCTGATGCACAGGAAGTTCACCTGAATGTGAGGAAGAACTTCTTCCCTGGGTGGGTGACCAAGCACTGGCACAGGCTGCCTAGAGAGGTTGTGAAGTCTCCCTCACTGGCAATATTAAAGAACTGTCTGGACACGATCCTGTGCCATGTGCTCTGGGATGACCCTACTTGAGCAGAGAGGTTGGACCAGATGTTCCCTTGTGGTCCCTTCCAACCTGACCCATTCCACAATGGATCAAGTACAATAACCATGTAGGATGGAGATGTGATGGAAAAAAATTAGTCTTGACTTGCTTGTAAAACTTTTTTAACCCCAAAAGTTTGACGCAGCTATGTCACCACTGGTATACAGACTGGCTTTGTTGGCTCTGAAATGCTTATCCCCAGTTTGATGCTTGCACAGCGTAATGAAGTTAAAATAGAGAATACTATTTATTGTTTTAGGTATCTGTCTGGAAGTTAAGAAAACATATTCTGTATGCAAAGTCTTTAATGGGAAGAAGAGGTATATAATTAATAACCAAGAAAGAAATTATTTCAAATCCTGCAATTGTTACACCGGTTTTTCTCAGTAAAAAAGAATGTCCCAAGGGCTGTACCTTCTATACAAATATGAGAATGTACTAGTTCACAATTACTGAAAATTTTTTTACTCCTAAAATACTAATGGTATCTACAGGGCAAATTGACATTTATTGTCAGTGTTTTTAATGTTATACCTAATGTGTTTTCCATCAAAGATAATTGTTTGGTTTATTATGTTATTATCCAGGCAGCCTTAGCTGCAGTTCAGTTGTTCAAGGGCTTTTGCTTTAGTGTCATGCTTGTCTAAGAAAGACTTCTAGACCAGGTGCTTTCTGGAAGTCCCTTGCTCCACTGACACCTGAGACATGTGTGTATTTTTTAACAGTAATTTTTGAGAAATGCTTTGTATTGAAAAAAATAGCATCTAGAATTAAAGGAGGAAATGTAGGAATAACTCCAGTTTAAAAATACTTGTTTTTATTCTTTTCCCATCTCCCTCTCATTCCTGTCTTTTTTGGAGGAAACCTGAGGGAGCAGACAGAGGGGATGGAAGGCATTAGTTATAAGTGATCCTGGACATCTCCAGTAACTTCTGAATGCCTCAGTAAGGACTGTTGCTTGTGTGAGCGGTGCAGAGTATAGCTGACAGCTTTCCATGTCCTTCAGTCAAGAGGAGGGGCTTCTGTACCATCTGCAATGTGCACTGAAGTTTGAAAGTGTGCAGCTGCCTGAGGAACTTTCTATATCGGGAAAATGGTCCTTCTGCTTGGAAGTCCTGGAGGGTTAATTTTGTGGTTTATCCTCAGCTGGCATCTAAGCACCATCCAACAGCTTATTCATTTCCCCGCAGTGGGATGAGGCAGGGAATTGGAAGGATAAAAGTGAGAACTTTTGGGTTGAGGTTAAGACAGTTTTAATAGGTAAAGCAAAAGCTGTGCACATGCAAGCAAAACAGCACAAGGAATTCATTCACTACTTCCGTCATGGGCAGGCAGGCATTCAGCCATCCTCAGGAAAACAGAGCTCCACCACATGTAACAGTGACTTGCAGATGAGTGGTTTAGGTCGCTTAAAAAAACCACTGTCAAAGGTATTAGCAAAAGCAGGTTTAATATAAATTTGTGACTAGCAATGTTCAATGGCAAGGTTTACTCTGTTACTTATTATGTGGATGAAATACACAAAGCAAAATTGGACATAGATTTACACAGAGAGCAGAGGTGGAAAAGAGTAAGGATGTAAAAGGGTAAGCAAGACCCTCCTGCTGAGTCACAAGGTTCAGAGAGGACCCCCTTGCTTTCTAAATTCCTGATGGAGCCTAGGTGTGGCTGAGTCCAAACTCAGCCACAGACTTGGAGACTTCCGTGCCCTCCTATCTTGTGTATTAGATTGTTCTCAGTTGATGAAGAAGCTATTCAATGGTCAGGGAGTAGGCAGTGAGGATAGAAAATGTCACTCCAAAATTTAGTTCGGGTTCACTTTATTTAAGGGGTTATGAGCTGCATCTTGCTCTCCTATCCAGCTGGTAGAAGTGGTGGGAATCGGGATTATCTGTATGTGAGGCAGGGAATGTAGTGTATCTGTAAATGCAGTGCTGAGAGCCCAGTCTTAGAACTTTTAGTGCCTTCTGTGCTTTCACTTGAGGGTTTCATCTTTCTTGTGAAGTACATGTCAGCATAAGATATAAAGGAAAGGGGCACTTCATATTCCTACCATTTAATGTACCATTTAACCCACACTCAACTTAGTAATTTTAGCTAGTTTTTGTCTGAACCTGCCTAGAATTTTTTTTTTTATTAATGTCTGAGGTGTGCCTGAAGTTAGAAAATAACAGAGCCATTCTCTTTCAGGCTCTTTTTTGTTTTGTTATTTCTAAAGAATCCAAGTACTGGACCCCTCCAGCTGGCAAGGTGAGCTGCAGAATAGCAGAGTGAAAGAGCTTTTCTAGAAATCACAGCTGTATATATAAAGCTGACTTACTGAGGCAGAAGGGATTTGGTACCACAATCTGCCTTCTTCTGAAAATGAATGCCACTCCTTGGTTTTGAGACTTCTTTTAATGAAGGTGGTGTTGAATACAGGGAAAAATTGGTCAAAGAGTGACCAATATGAGCAAATAATAGGCAAATACCTATAAAATACTAGTACAAAAAAGCTTATGTTTAAACCAGTTCTCTTTAAGAAGGCATCACTTCTTACAAGCACCCACCTGGAGTATTCTGCAGGATGCATAAAATGTCTAAATTCTTGTAGACATAATTCTGCATCATCCTGGTGTTGTGTTGAAATCTGCTTGAAAGGAACTTCTGCCTTCACTTGTTCATTTTGACTGTATATTTAATAAAGAAAAAAATCTATTCATAATGAAGTGTTCAACAGTGTTAGACTGGCGAATGAATCTCACATTAAAGCTTTTAAGAAAGATAGCTTTAACTAAATTTTGTTATTATGTCCAAAGGCTTCAGTGTAGTCACTGTTAGTAAAATGTGTCATTGTCAAGATTGCATCTGTTCCTTCAGTGTCAGTTAATGTCTGATGCAGCCCATGGGAATGCATTTGTGAAAGAAAAAGTAGTGCTTCATTTGTGGAATAAAGAAATAAAAGATTTGAGATAAATGATTTAAGATGTTCGTGTGAGCTGTAGAAAAGGCATAGACCAGGGGACAGATAATAATCAATGCTTGTTCTGGCTTTCTGTGATCTTGGGTAACTCATTCTGCAGGCATTACCAAAAGAATTCATTGGTAGAATGCACTGGATGAGAACTGAGCACTCTCCTCTCTTTCGTACATGTAGAATGAGTGTCACAAATTCATGGACTTTGCTGATTTGGGAAGGTCCCTTTCTGCAGCACTCCTCTCCAGTGTCTCATTCCCCAGTCTCACTGTACATCCAGGGTTGCCCCATCTCAGGTGCAGAGTCTGGCACTTGTCTTTGTTAGACTTCATACAGTTGGTGGCTGCCCAACCCTCTGATTTGTTAAGGTCTCTCTGCAGGGCCTCTTGATAGTATGATTCGGCAATGTAACCTAAACAGATACTGAATCATTATTGAGAAACAATCTTTATTTGTAAAATCAAGTAGTAGTAATGATAATGTTGTTATTGCTGCCCACTGATAAGTTGCAATTGCTTGCTGGAAGGCAGGTTTTGTTTGAGGAGCATTTCCGTAACTTTCCATCATCTATGAATAACTGGAACCTGTTTGTATGTGAAAGTAGCTCAAAAAGAATGGATCATCATAACCAGTATGTTTCTGACTATTCCTGTTTGTGAAGTGTTTGTAATACAGCTAGCATTGCAGCTGAGTGCCTGAATAGTTCTCTGTCACAGGAGGTTGAGTGACCGTATACTCTAGGTGAGCACCTGAGGTGTGCACAGTACTGGAATTCATCCCCAGTGCAGTAGTACATGTCTGCACATGTGTATGGTTCTTCAGCATTAAGGAAAACTGTCATTCCACCTTCTTCTTGTCCTAGGACCTGAGCCTTCTCGCTCTAGCTTTTATGCCTTCCCTTCTTCCCTCTATCTTTTTACAACTTGACTAGTCATTTGGTTTCACCTGTGTTCGAGCTCCTATGCAGCATTTGACAATAGCTTTTAGCTATAGTTAGAGACCTGTTTGATCTAATTTCCATTCTGTGGCCTTCAGCGTACCAAGTTACTGCTTGTTACAGCAATGTTCATCCCACAGTACAATGAAACATGATGAACATAAGGGACAGACTTCAGCTGTGTGATTGCGTTGCATGAGCTCCTATTTTTATTTCAAAATTGCACCTAAAATTGTTTTAGTTGATCTACCTGTTTAGCAGATGTATTTGCAAATATGTTAAGACTAAAACTTTCATTTATGAGAGAAGAGAAATTATTATTCTGGCAAAGATACAATAACAGGTCAGTACCATGAGCTCACAGAATATTCTGGGTTGGCAGGGACTCACAAGAGTCCCTTAAGTCCCCACTTAAGTGGCCCATACAGGGATTGAATGGACAACCTTGGTGTTACTAGCACTGTGCTCTATCAACTGAGCTAAACTCCTTATTTTGCCTTACAGAGGCAACAAACCTGCCACCACATTTTATACTCTGGCCAGTGCATCTAAAGAAATATGTATAATTTTGCTTATATTTTTGTACTTCTCTTCTCCTGGACCCATAGTTCTTGTGACAGGAGACACTCTTATAATTGGTTTGTTATTCTGTATGCTGTTGCCTGCTTCTTCCTGCATCTCAGTGAAGATGTTCTCTGGAACTGCCTTCTCAGACACCAGTTTTTTGTTGTAGAGACTGCCTTGAATTTGGACCACCTAGTCAAAAGATATAGTGGAGAGGAAGGCAATCATGATTATACAAGCTTTTTCCTTAGGAGAAAAAAACCTGGCCACAATAATTAAGTCTTAGTGATAATGGTGTTCAAGACACTTGGTCTGGCACTTGAAATGCATTTTTAGGTGCCACTTTAAAGGAAAGGAGCAGTCAGAGGTGAAACGCCTCTATCCCTCTGGATCAGAAGGAAGTTGTTTGTAACAGGGTAGTGTTTTCTGCTTATGTACCTAGTGTAGCATAGCCCATTTTTTTCAAGCGAGCTTTGGGAACTTTGTTAAGGTTTCCAGATGCTTCCTTTTTCAAAATCACTCCTTCCTAGTTTCTGTTGTTGGTTGTGTTCTGTTGGTATATGTTTGCAATTTGCTTTTGTTTCTCTTTACCTCCTGCACTACAGGTTTGGGATTTTCTTCCCCTCTTCTTTTCTCCTCTCCTGTCAGATTTTGGTTTTTTTGGTTGTTTTCTTACTTCCTTTTCTGCGGTTTACATGACTCTTGCCACTTCTCTTTTCTCCGCTCAGCATACCTTGCTAGAATGATTTCCTGTTGGCTTGGCTAAACCACACATGTCACTGCAGCCCTGGTTACTCCTTATGACAGTCCAATAAAACAAAAAGAGCTTAGGCCAGGGAGTGCTGTTTCAGAGTGTCCAGAGATGCCATTTCTGTCAGTACCTTCTGCTGGTGGTGGCTTCCACAAAAAAATGTGAGAAAAATGTAATAGCTGCAGTCTACACATGCACAATAGCACTGAGCTTTGCTCAGTCACCTCTGTTTCTTTTCAGAAAGGTTTCATTCACAAGACTAGAATTTTCCTTGAGTTAAAAGCCTGTCTTTCGGTTTGGGAAGACACCCAGAGTAGTTTCCTGATGATTGTTCTGTAGCCCATTATCCAGGCTTTATCAAAACTGGCAGCTGTTACAGACTCTTTAAAGAACTGTGAGACTTTAAGGTACTATTCAGCACGGCAAACAGCTGTGTAAGTCTGCAAGAAGAGCTAAATGAGGGAGGCAATGAAAAATATTTATGCTAATGAGGTTTTCTGCACCAATTAAGTGCTTGGGAAGAAGTTGATATGATATTTGTGACTTGTCACAAATATGCAGCCTGAAATCACTTTTTCAAAAGCCTCTACATTTCCATCTGATTAAGTATCTGCTGTACAATCTTTCCCCATTTTTGTGTAAGTGGATTTCAGTCTTCTGTACATGCACATTCAAAAAATATTGCGAAGGCTTTCTCTGCAAGTTGTCTTCTGAAGGCGCAGAAGGAGCAGGAAGGCTCCTTTATCGTTGACTGAAAAATTGCCAGTATGTATTACTGTAACCTCTGTGCTTAACTAGGACTATTACATTTACATTTTTCAAATGCTGGCAAGTCTTTTTACGAGAAGATGTGCCAATATAAGGTGAAATACTACTTCCGGGATGTTCTTCCAGTTTCTAGCTGAAGACCTTAGTCTGAAACCATTCTCTTAGAATTGACCAATCATCGTAATGCCTTTTTGCAAAACCTTTCAAATCCCACTTTACAAACTATAGCTCCTCTGTTTTTTTCTGCCAGGGGAAACAAAGTAAGTTCTGTAGCTTCAAGAAGACAGTGTTGCAGAAGCATGTGTAAAAGCGATTGTTCTTGCTCTGTTTTTCCCCTCCTTTTCCCTTTTTGTTAGCTGAGTGGAGCGAACTAGGTAGTGATAGCCAACTGCAGTAGGTGAGCAAGGACTTGTAATCTGCCTCACCCTTGAGGGGTTTGGTGCTAGCAAGCCAGGAGGAGAATGGCAAGGTAGAAATAGAAAATTCTGCTGTTTTTGTTTACTTGGGGATTAACCAAGTTTGCATGTCCTCAGAAAGCTGAAGTACTGATTGCACTATTGGGAACATATATTTATATTCCTGGATGTGTCTGAAGGGCCTTGCCATGTTTTCAGGATGGTAAAGGATTTTAAGTGCCCATCTGCAGTGCTTTGCTAAAAAGAATGATTTTGGTAATCAGGCCCTGTGCAGTTGATTGCAATACATTCTTTTTGTAAACTACCAGGCAATTCTCAAAAGAGTGCACACCTGAGCAAATTGTGATTCATCTGATAGTTTCAATTTTTTTTCCAGTCAGCTAGGTTGACAGAGCTAGAGGAAATGTTTCTTGAAGAAGTCAAGCCTTTCTGTTATTAATTGCATCATTCTACCAATCTACAGTAGAGAAGCCTTCACCGAGATGGTAGTGCCGTAGACATGATTTGTCATATATAGCAATGCAGCATTTGGAAGCATCTCAGTTGATGCTGCAGATGGATGCATGGTTTCTCAAGCTTAGCCTGCCTTTGTGCTAATGTGTTTCATGGACTTAAATTCTGTAATGAGCTTGCCATGCAATCAAACAGGAGAAGGCAGAGATGGCTTCTGTTCCAAGTTCTGTAACCACCTGCTTTTTGTCGCTGTCTGGAGTTGGCAGCTAGTGCCACTTTCTTCAGAGATCTCCTGTTCAGCATTGTGGGGACTTGAAGTAACTAAAAGCCCTTGCATTAAACTGGGAACTTGAAGGAAAAAATTGTATTATAACTAGTAATATTCGCTGTATTGTTACAGAAGCTGAATCCTGTAAGAAAACCTGGATATTATTTTATCATAATACCATAGTTAACCTTCCTCATGTTCTTCACTATGTGATGGAATGCTGTGTTGTGTCCCCCCTTCCCCAATAATAAAGTTTTCAAATTTGAAATAAAGATTTCCTATCCATAAAGTGGAGGTTTTATGCAGGCAAGAAAAATTTGCTTGCAAAATTCAGGTTGAGGTGTGCTGCAGATACATCCTACTATGTGTGTGCAGTTTTGTATCAATGCCACATAGAACTATTGTCACAGATTTACTCATGTGGTTTGCTTACGAATTTCAAACATGGGGTTTTTCATGTTAATACTAATTTTTCTCTGTTTCAGTGTGCAAGGACCCACCCTACAAAGTTGAAGAATCTGGATATGCTGGTTTCATTTTACCAATTGAGGTTTACTTCAAAAACAAGGTATGGAGTCTCATGTTTTTCATTAGAAAAAAATACTCGTGTGGAAGTTAGGGTTTTTTTAAGTTTTGAAGTTTAGTTTGTAAACTTAGTTAAGAATTAGATTTAAAGCTATCTTTATCAATGTTGTTCCTCAACCCAAGATTACTGTAATAGTTAGAAATGCATAATTGTATTTCACAGGATCACAGAGTGGGTCAGGTTGGAAGGGACCACAGGGGATCATCTGGTCCAACCTCCCTGCTCAAGCAGAGTTATCCCAGAGCACATGGCACAGGATTGTGTCCAGACAGTTCTTGAGTATCCCCAATGAGAAAGACTCTACAACCTCTCTGGGCAANTATTGCACCCAATATTTACTCTTGGTGGACAGTATTTAGTAGATAACTCTGTGAAATTAAAATTGCTTTATTAAAAAACTGAAGTGTAATAGAATTATTCAGAAGAATTACTGGCCCTGCTAGAAAGTGGACAGACTTTAAACAATGCTTAAAGAAGTTTAAGAGCCACTTAAACTTGAGGAAAGGACACCAGTCTTGATTATGTTGATGACATAATGAACTCACTGTTCTGTTTTAGTATTACAGATCTTTATAATTGGTTCAGGTTTTGATCTTTCAAAACAGTCTTTTTTTAAATCTTGCATCCTTTGTCTGTTAAAAAGCATTCTTTTAGACTGCATGTGAGTACTCATTATATTCAACATTACCAGGTTCCAACCAAACCCAGTGCCATTCTACAAAACTTAGGTTGTTGTGGTACCTCACATTCTAAGTAATTGCTGCACTTACTGTGAGTCTCTTAACTAGCAAATACAGAGGTTTTCTTTAATTGTGCATAACGGGGTCTGCATTACCAATAACTAGTTCAGATAAAAAGAACTGGATTTGTGTGAAATTAAAGAGCAAAATCTTGCAACGTTTAATGTACACTACCTTAATATCCAAAGTTATTTACGTTCCCTTTATATGTCACGTGCCTTGGTGGAGCTGTTATGATACCTAACGTGATTCAAAGATATCTGTGTGTTTATTTTATATTACCAAGATGTAGTTTGAAATTATTATTTTAATCAAGTCAACATTACATCTTTAATGTGTTGACTGCTTGGTGAAAGACTAAAACAGAAGGAAAACAGAAATGCATAGTAAAAGACTGTTTCTGGAACCCTGATCACTTAAAATTTCTTTTGGGGTTAGCTATGTGTGCCTTCAAGTATGTATTCCAGTATTCTTTTATCTTTCACAGAAAGCCCTGTTAAGGTGTGAGGTGTGGATAATTCTGCTCAGGCACTTTGAAAGTTGTAGGTTTTGAGCAGGTAATTCTGACATGTTCCCTGTATCAATCTGTGAAGAGCAGATCTTCAGATTTACCCTGTTTGCTGTTGGAAATGAAACAGAACTGTCTCAGTGAGTTGATTGGATTTTTGGTATGCTTTTTAGCTCTGTTTCTATCAGGGAAGCTGTTTTGATTCATTCAGGAAATCGAATGAAAAGCAGCCCAGTCTCTTTAACTCATCTATTAAATGCTCATCCCACAGACAAAGCAGAAGACAGTGAGTCAATCATTGAGCATCTCTACGGAAAGCTTCCTGCCCAACATTTCTCTTTTAGTTTTCCACTCAGGCTTGTGGCTGCTTCTTCTTACTGTGGAGACTGCAAGTCTCAGGTGTTCCCCAGCAGAAACTGTGGCTTAGACTGAGGTCAAGAGGGCAGCAGTGATTACAGCTCTCCTTACCCTCAAGCAACACGTGGAATTAGGAAGTTTGCAAACATCCCTCACCCCTTTTTGGTGGAATACAACAAGCAGCAGTTGGACTGTGAGTCAGTTAGTCCCTCACACTGCTGCAGCAGCATGCCCTTCCCTGGGGTGGGTGCAATACAACAAGAGAGTGGCACAAAAATTGAGCTGGCAGATTACTACTTTCTTCTGGCTCAGCTGCTTTTCATCTCCCCAAGGCAGTTCACAGGTATTCCAATACAGAAAAAGAGGAGATAGACAGAAGGAGGAAGAGGAGACATACCATTATAATTTATTAAAGTAGACAGCTGTTCAGTTTCTGATTCAGAAAATACCCCCATGGATAGAGAGAGGAGTGGCACAGGAAACCACCTGGATCACAGAGGATTAAAGGGTTCCTATTCCCGTGACTAAACTGAAATTGGTAGAAAATTTAATAGGTATTTCACCATGATAGAAAAATATTCCAAGCTTTAAAGAGTTACAGAAATTACAACCAACCCCTGCTCCCAAATTCAGCAACAGCAGGCTGTAGTTTGTCATTGAGATGAAGTCCTTAAAAATGCTTTTAGGTCAAAGACTGCTACTCTGGAAAATGCAGTCCATATAGAATAAGGCTCATAAACTGCAGCACATTCTGTCTTCCCTGTTCTGAAATAATCGCAGTGCAGTGGTACTGGCGGTCTTTTGTGTAGTAAGTCTGCTTTTTAATCACTGGTTATGTTCATCTGACTTTCCACAAAATTGTTTGAAGACTACCATTTATGAATTATTGCAACTTGGCTTTTGTGGCAAAGCTGCTGGTACCAACTTGTTGCCTATAGCAACATAGCAATTTTCTAAGCAGACCAGGGAATAAATTACGTCAATTTTTTTTCTGCATGAAATCACATTAATATTTCTAGCAACAAGAAACATCATCCACGCTTGCCTTTGAAAATTATCTGTCATTTCTATGAACTGTGACAGAACTGTGAAAATAGTCCATCTAGGGGAGCTGCTTTCTTTTGTCTTCAGAAACAGACAACTGCAAGCCTTTTAGTTCAGGTCTCCTTTTATTGTTTCTGCTCCATGTCTAGAGATGGAACAGATTAGGATGTCCCTTGGCTGTGTTTGAAGCCTCTGATTTAACTTTTAGAATAACTGAGATTTCTATGCTTTCTGTTCTTCCCATACTTGGAATCCTGAATCAAAATACAACATGGTTAATGTGAATTTTTTTAAGCATCTGTCACTGAACAGAGCATGTATTTTGATTACATGCAGTGTTGGATATGTACTAAGGTTCTGCTGTATCTCTTCCTACTCTTCCCTCATGGTTCCCTTTTTACTGAAACTTTTTTTTCAGGTTGACTTGTTATTTTTGTTATTTCTAAGGCTTGATTTTTTGATTTCCACTGCACATCAGGACCTTTGGAGTAAGGGCTGTTTAATAGCATCTTAAAAAAGCACTTGATGCATGTACAGCTTCTAGAAGGGTTGTGTAAATGTGTAACACAAAGCGTACTCAGTTTGTAATACCAGATAGAAGACACTGAAGTTTGTTTGATGCCACACCAGTGTCCTTTTTTCAGCTGAGGCTTTCTCAGGTCATTAGAGCATTGGTGACTTCTCCCAAGATAAATTTGCCTTTTCTGGTTTTTCTCTTTCCGTATTGGTACAGGGAACATTCAATTTCATTTTTTCACTGCAGTGGCAGTGAATTTTAATTGCTTCAGAGTTCTGGTGGAACACTTGAAATCTATCTGACCACACTTGTTCAAGACAGTGAAGTTTCTTTAAGAAATGAGCAGACCCCTTAAGTAGGAGATAAAATATGGTTGGCTGCAGCAGATTCATACTTCCCCCTTTCTATAACTTGTGAAGAAAACAATAGTTTGGCTTCAGTGGAGAGATTTGTGTTCAAAACTTACTACACTGTCTTCAGTACTCTCTAGGGCTCAGAAATGTGATTGTGTTTTTGACTGAGTTACCTTGTGTAACCTGAATCATGATACTTGCCTATATGCCTATCTGTAGCCTGGGCCAAACATGGCTTAACAGTGTCAATTAAGCCTTGTCAGGATTTCATGAAATTCATGCATTTTACCTTGTGTTATCAAGGGCTGATAGGAGCTTCTCTGATTCTCTAAATTACTGTAGCTCAACTGACGCTTGGTTAATTCCATATGTGTCTGAGAACACAGAGAATGGTTAAAAATTATGTTATTTTAATTTTAATTGACAGTGTTTATGTAGCCTTTGCTTTCAACCTAGTTAGTTTTGGTGCTAGATGTTTCTATCTGGTTATTTTCAACCCTCAGGAAGAACCTAAGAAAGTTCGATTTGACTATGACTTATTCCTGCACCTTGAAGGCCACCCACCTGTAAATCACCTCCGCTGTGAAAAGCTCACATTCAACAACCCAACAGAGGAATTCAGAAGAAAGCTGCTAAAGGCAGGAGGGGTGAGTCTTGCACCCATGTCAAAAGCCATCACAATAAAGATGTTGCTGCTTGTTGCTGGTGCATGATTACTATATGAGAAAGATTGACCTAAATGTGAAACTAAGTAAAGTGTTTTTGTGATTGACTTCATAAAGGAGCTTGGTATATGTCTTTAAGTGGAATGGGTGAACAAATTATCATGTGCCTTCCTTAAATACATGATACAGTGATGGAAATAATAAGAAAATAAAGTGTCTTTCATTGAGAGAGAAATAGTTCTATATTAAGCAGAATAAATTCAGTAGTTACAAGGTAGAACGAGTCAAAACTAACTATTAGCAAACCTGCTTAAATTTATGTAATATGTTACACAGTCTGAATCAGAAAAATGTACCGACTTCTTTATGTGTTGCCAGAATTAAGTGATGTGAAAAAGCCAAAGGGAAGTTTGCCCATTTGGAGAGCTGAGAAGGCCCAAAAGGCCAAACCTTTAGGTTTACGCTTTGTCTGTTAGTGGTAACTGTTCTGGGTTTCACACAATGACAGCATAATTCGTTCTGTCGGGGACTACCAGAGGCTCAGCCATGGGGTCTGCTCGGGACTTCACCCCTCCTTGTCGGGGTGTGAAACTCTCCCTGGGTTCGGCTCCACTGCTGGGCCATCTTCATGGGTCTAAGCCTCTCCTGTGCCAGGTTGGGCTGCTGCCTCTTGCCCTCCTTCCGCACACCACTGTGAAGAGCCTATGTCTTCTGCAGTCCCTGTGGTCAGTGCTGTTCTGACCCTCCTTTGACCTGAGCCAGCCCTAGTCCTGTAGCCATTTCTTGCTGCACGAAGTCTCCAGCCCCACGGTCTCAGTAACCTCCTCTCACCGCCCAGCATTTTGTTGGTGGTGTTTGTGTAAGAGATCCAAACTGTAGGCAGTGTGTAGCTAGAGTCTGACAAAAACTGAGCAGAGGGTACAGTTCCGACCCTCCCCTGTCTCCCAGGGCTCTGACCACCTCACAAGAATTGGGGCACTGGTGGCTGTTGTTGCTACCTGGGCCCTGGCTCAGCTCACAGCCCTCCCATGCCCAGGGCATGCTCCAGAGCTGTTTTCCAGCCCTAGCACCATGGCTGCAGGGCTCTGCCTTGCTGGGGCAGTACTTGGTGTTTGGCATTTGTCCTCATTGTATTTCGTGAGGCTGCTGTTAACCCATTCTTCCAGATGTCTGGGTCCCTCATGCAAGCCCTGCTTGCTCTGAAGTTGTCAGGTGCTTCACTTCCCAGTTGATCTTCTGCAGACCTCATGAGTGTGTTTTGCCTGCTTTACAAGCAAGTCACTGATAGAGATGTTAAGAAAGCCTCCATGCTGTGAAATTATTAGTGCCAGTGCCTATCTTTATTTTGAAACAGTCATAATAAAAGCAGGTAACCCTTTTTGGTACCTTTGGACAATAGTAGGTTCTGGGCTGAAGATAAGAGGGAGCTAGTGTGAGAATCTTCAGTCTGCTGAAGAGAATCTGTGAAAACAAATTAAAACTAGGTAGCATATATAGTCTGAAAGAACTTGTTGCCCTTCTGAAGAAGAGAACTGTTACAAATGTAGTTATATGGAAATAGAAGCATGAGCAGTGTTTTGTGTTTGCATTTATTGGGAGCGAGAGGGTATCCATGTTTGGACAATGTATTGACTTTTTAGTGTGTTTGCAAATAAAATATCGAGATTGTATTCTGGCAAACTTTGTGAGCCACGGCTTTAATATTTGTTAACAACAGACTGGATAAGATTAGTAAGTTTTAACCACAAGTGTAATAAATCTAAACAATGTCAGCAGGGACTTCGGGGTTGGGGAGTAATGGCTAAAAAGGTTAAAATAGGAAGCTTCCTTTTTATTGCTAGTTTTCTGTTCCTTTTAATTTTCGTTTTCTTGAGTTAACAAAAGCAACAATGTTGCCTAAGTGTGAACAATAAAATGTGGCATGTTTTGATCAAATTCTTTCCCTGAATATATCACCAGAATTGAAGCATAAATGTGCAGTCAGTCTTCATTATTAGGAGGTCACCAACTTGCTAATTTCTTTTCCAAGAGACAGTTACATTTTCAGCCCTTAGAAGAAGGATTTGATTTGGCTTCAGAGATTCTCTAATCAGGAAGGTAAATAGAAACCTATGGTTCACTCCTAGGCTGTATCCAATTGGCAAAGTTTTCCACCTTCAGAAATATGCTTTCTACACTGAACCTCCCACAGCCGCTTGAAAAGATTAGTTATGCTCAAATCCATCTCTACCATTCACCTATTTTCAGTTGGCCTATTCTTGTAATTAAAAAAGGAGATGTTTACAGAAGAAATAAAACATTTTCAAGAGTACACTGGACAAATTCACCCAAACGATGCGTTGTTTATGTTCTATATCTTTGTGTATATATATATATATGTGTATATATATATATTCTGAATGACGTTCCTTTTATAAGGAATTTGCTGTGGAAATAATGTGTCTAAGAATTTTTTGCACCATTTGCTCAGTGTAGTACCTCATCATCTGTAGCTACCAGGTATACATGGATACTCATGTGAATTAGCAACCTGTTGCTTGAAATCCCCTCGGATACCCTGGATACAGATGACGACTTTTAGTTAATCTGTGTCTTACCAAGCAAGTCATCAAGCTACTGGTAGTGACAGAAGTGTATACATGCACAGCTCCTACACAGCTCATTGTCTAGGCACAGCACGAAATTGTGCTGGAGTAGGTACAGTAGGACTGAAGTTTTGATCATGTAAAGACCAGTAAGCATTGGCCCTTATGTGGTCATTCCTACCTAGGTTTTTCAGTTACCTTTTGTGATCAGTTTCAGCCTTAAAACATGAGAGACCCTGAGGAAAGAGGCGGCACTGTGATTGCTGAATATGGATTTCAGAAGAGAGATGACACTGGGAAATTATAGTTACTAAGAAAAACCTTCAAATTTGAAGTAGTAGATTTTGAGTGTTGAATCCCACAGAAGACACTTACAAGTAGGGTCTGATTCTATTTATGTATTTTATAATGTCAGTAGCACTGGTTCTGTTGCTTTTTTGGCTTGCATGTTTTTCAATTGCAAGAAAAAATTGAAAATTACACCTACTCTGTTTAATGAGCTAGTAGAAACAAATTAATTTTGAAGATGCTGAATGACAGCTGCCTAATATTTTAGAATTAAATTTTGTCACTGGAAGAAAAGATTTGCTCAGGCATTGCTTGTTTGAATATGATGTTACAAATAACTTAATTTCAATTCTTGCAGGAAAAAAGTAGTGAAAATATTTTCAGTCTACATTGAGATAGCAGTTTGATACTCTCATAGCTGCAAATACTTAAATGAAAATGTTTGTGTTGTTTTGGAAATTTAATTGGAAGTTAAACATTTCCACCTTTTTGGCAGGAGGCTCAAAATTAGTTGTTTAATCCAGGAGTATATAGACAACATCGAATAGCTGAATTTTCTTTCCTGAAAGGAAAAACTTTTTCTCTACCTCTTAGAGAGCAGTTACCACTGTGGGCAAAAATAGTAACCTTCACTGCTTTATTACAAATGCAAATGGCTGTTAATGGTTTGAGGTTTCATGTTTAGAGGATGCAAGAAATAGGTCACTTCTGGAGTAGTAATGATTCTATTTCACAACGGACGAGTCCTTTATTATTGCTTTCTGTAAAATTCGTTAGGAAACACAAGAGCACTGCTTCTGTAACAAGACAGCTCGTTCCTTAAAGACAGTTAATCTGTTAATGAGTCAGAGAGACAAAGAATTATTCTGAGAGGGATGCAGTTTTTAGAGAACATTATCAAGGTAAAAATGTAGGTTTTGCCAAAACCCACTGCATTCTGCTGTTTGAGGGTTTTTTCATATCTTTGTGGTTTTATTGTTTAACAGCTTGAGAAGTGTCTTTTCAGTCAGTTGAGATGTCTGTGTAGTGCCAGTTCTAAAACCTATGTTCATAATCCATGTAATGAAGATGAAATAATGGGGATTTCCCTCTTTTCTCCATCCTCCCTCTTTCCTGGCAAATTCCTCTGTGTCAGTTGGAATAGTTGGCTTCTTCCCAGAACCAGCCTTAGGTATAATGCTGCTCTAGGGAAGGGATTATCTTTAATCTTGTGCTTTTCGTATTTAAGTAATTGAATTTTCTTAAACTACATATTACTTTACTTCCAAGCAAATAACTTAAAATTTTTTTATATTGGTTTAAATATAAATAATAGTTGTTCAGGATGACTGTATTTTTTAGGGAATGATTTATATTTTGGAACTTCAGCCTTAATGGGACTTGTATTACTGCTAGGTTTTTCTTAGCAGTGTGTTACCCACTGGAATTTTGAAATCAAGGTCCACATACCCACGTTCAGTAGCTCGTACTGGGGTCCCTGCTGATTTTTTATCATCATGGCTTAAGCTGCTGGTGTTGCTGTGGTCATTTAAAATCATTCCTACTTTCCCCCCATATTTCAGATGCACTCTTTTACTGTTGAAAGAAGTGGTGTGTAGGAACCTATTCTTCACTGTAAAATGACACAGGGTGTGGCAGCCCAGAGCCACACAAAGAGGTCCAGTTGTCTGCTACTGATGCACTATGAGTACAATTCATGATGAATGCTGCCAAAATGTTGTAGTAATGGTTCATTTTCCCCAGAATTTCAATATGTATCTTGTAGCTGTTATGGAAAGTGTTGGAATTTTTCTGCAGCATGCTCTGGTAAAGCTCACTGCCTGTTCTGAATATGCTGCGTGAGGATGTTCTTTGATGAGCAGCTCAGTAAATGAAACTGCAACAGGTAGCTTGCTGTGGATCTGGTTATTGCAGCTTTATTGATGGCCTCCTTTCATTCAGGAAAATGAAAAACTGGGAGACAGGCAACAGATTTTTGATAGTGGCTCATTCACCTGCAGGAGCTCTAATGTGCATTAATAAGGCAATTGTGTTGGTCTGGACCTCTGACAGCGCACACAGTTCCTGACTGTGTAAATATGTGTGTAGGGTGGTAGATCTGTGACTCCTATGCATCAGGGTTGGCATGATCCCAGAATAGTTTGGGTTGGAAGGAACCTTTACGGGTTATCTAGTCCAACTCCCCTGCCCTGGCAAGGACATCTCCAACTAGATCATGCTGCTCTGAGCCCCACCCACCTGACCTTCGGTGTTCCCAAGGATGGGGCATCCACCACCTCTGGCACAATGTGTTCCAGTGGTTCACCACCCTCGTTGAAAAAAATTCATTGCTATAGCTAGTCTAAATTTACCATATTTAAGTTAAAATTATTATCCTTTGTCCTGTTGCAACAGTCCCTACTAAAAAGTCATCCTCCAGTTCTCATGTAGCCCTCCATTAGGTACTGAAAGGCTGCTGTAAACTCTCTCCAGAGCTTCTCTTCTCCAGGCTGAACAGTCCCAGCTCTTTCAGCCTGTCCTCGTAGGAAAGGTGCTCCATTCCTCTAATCATGTTGGCAGCCCTCCTCTGAACTCTCTCCAACATGTCCATGTCCCCCTGTGCAGGGACCCCAGAGCTGGATGCAGCACTGCAGGTGGGGGCTCACCAGAGCAGAGCAGAGGGGCAGAATCCCCTCCCTCACCCTGCTGCCCACGCTGCTTTGGATGCAGCCCAGGATAATTGGCTGTCTGAGCTGTGAGTGCACATGGCTGGGTCATGTCCAGCCTCTCCTCTGCCAGCACCCCCAAGTCCTTCTGGGCAGGGCTGCTCTCAATCTGTTCATCCCATAGCCTAGATTGGTACTAGAGGTTGCCCTGGCCTCGGTGCAGCACTTTGCAGTTGTGTGCATTTGTAGAAATGGGCAATTAAAGAAGACCAGCTTTCATGGAACATTTTAAGATTGTTCCTCATTCTTCATGTTATAAGGACATGAAAAGTAAGATTTTGTTTTGAAAGTGAGTTGTTTTTGTTGGGTACATGGGTACTCCAAGTTGTCAAGCATGTATTGGTAGATAAATGCTGTCTTCAAAATGTGTTTGTTTTTGGTTTTTTTTTGGTTTTGGCTTTTTTTTTTTGTTTTTTTAAGGAGACTTCAGAGTCAATTGTTAGTAGGTTTAGTACAAGCTATGACAATTCACAAGGTATTACAGTTTCATAATTTTCCCCAAATTGCTGGAAGAGGAATAGTGGAAGAGGGTTCCTTATAATGTTATGGTAATTGGTAGTGCACAATTCTTCTCTGATCCATTCGTTTGTTCAGAAGTGATGGAACTACATAAATTTAATACATGGCAGTTTTTCTTTCCGTAGCACTCACTTATCTTGCAAGTGCAATTGGAATGCCCTTAGAAATACCCTGAGAGAAACTTTTTACAAGGGAAGGTATTGTTAGGATAAGGGAGAATGGCTTCAAACTGAGAGAGAATAAGTTTAGATATTAGGGTGAAATTATTTACTGTGGGGGTGGGGAAGCACTGGAACAAGTTGCCACGGAAAGTTGTGGATGCCCTATTGCTGGGAGTTTGGATGGTAGTTTGAGCAACCTGATGTAGCGAAATGTGTCCCTGCCCCACAGCAGGGGGATTGGAACAAGATGATCTTTAATGTCCCTTCCAACCCAAACCATTCTATGGTTCTAAGATGCGAGCAGCTCAAATATTGTGGAGACTGATCACTTCGGGTTGATTATTCCTACCCAATAATGTGAATATCAGGGGATCTCCTCTATGCACTGTTTTGGGGGAAAAAGTAGGTTTTCCTTTGCCCTTGCCCAGGAAGCTGTCTTTCATTTAAAGCAACTGGTAGGCAAAGGTTTTAAATACAAGCTCAACAGCCGAAGGCTGATGAAGTGAGTTTTTGGTGAACTAGAGGGACAATACCACTACCAGGAGAGCAGTTGAATTATGTGAGAGAGATCAGCAGCTTCCCCTCGAGGAAGTTGTAGGCTGCAGTGGAGTCATCCCTCAGCCTTCTGTTCTGAACAAGTCAAGTGATGTCAGCTGCCTTTCACCACGCTGGTTGCCCTCCTCTGTGCACACTCCAGTAGTCTGATGATGTCCTTCTTGTACTGAGGTGCCACAGCTGCACACAGGACTCAAGGTGAGGCCACGCCAGTGCAGAGGGGCACAATCACCTCCCTTGACATGGTTCTCCGTACCGCCTATTCTGCAGTTCCTGTTTTATTTGTGCCCTGGTATTAAACTGTGAAACTAACTGTTCTCTCTTGGCCACCTTTCTAGTGCTTATCCAGTACCAGGTATCCTAATCCATATCCTATAAAAACACTTGAAATATTTGTGAACAAGCCCAACTAATGCCCTACTTTTACACATTGTATTACAGTCATCGTTTGCCCCATGAAAGACAAGCTGTGAGATTAGCTAGATCTCTGCTCTGCTTAATATAGTCAAACAAAATCTTTGAGGGAACAGCAAAACTGTAACTAGAACTTCATTTTTTTGCATATTGGTGAATTCAGAGTGTGGTTATATGGCTGTTTAAACTGACTTGTTTAAAGACTACTGTTGTCTCACCTTGATTCATTGACACCAGCACTTAATGTCTTATTCCATTAGTCTGGCTGATTCCACTGAGCTGTTGACTTCGGAAGGGACTGACAAGAAGAATTAGTCATGTTCCTTCAGACAAGTACCAGCTGCAGGTGTCCCTGGCTGCCTGGCTCAAGCATGGGCTGCAGCTATGTCCCCCCTCTCTTGAGGTGTATCTCTAGGCAGCTGTAAGATAGCAGGAAACTTGCAATGCAGGGAGGAGGAAACAAGTAAAAAAGTGTGTGTAGACTGTGCTGGAGAGTTATTGCTATGCGATCAGGGAGCTTTTATTCTTGCAGTAGTAGTGTCTTGCTGTGATATGCTCCTTCCCACCTTTTCCATCTTTGGTGTAGCCTTGGCTTGATAGAGGCATGTGCACAGACATGCCCACAGTCAAGCAGCACGTGTTGCCGCTGTGGTAGAAGCAATGTGAAAACAGGGACTTACTCTGGAAGCTAGTGGAAGTACATCTGCCGACCTGTAATTCTGTGTTTGACTAATGGGGGAACAAAGGGCAGTTACCCACTGCAGAAATTGCTGTAATTCTGTCAGCAGAGGTCTTCCCATAACCTTAAACTGGATATATAGTTGTCACTTTCCTAAATTTAGCCAAAATGGAAATGCGTCTTAAATCAAAGAAGTGTTGGTAATATAGGGGCTTTTTACATAGATGATCTTGACAAAGAAAACAAACGTATTGAATGTTACTTAGTGTTAATATTAACTTCTTTCTTTGAGAGGTCGAAGTAATTTCTTTTTTTTATTTTTTTGTTATATAGGGGACTTTAATGAGGAGTATGTACTTTTTCTGTCAGAGATCTGTGTGTGTTTTTTATCTAGGCACCAAAGAGCTAATTTTACCTGAGACTTTTTGGTCTCTTGTCATCTTTTTGTCAGCTGTAAAGGTGGTATATTCTCTAGTCTGAACTGAAGTTAACCCATCTTAACTGCATGCATTGTCAATCACATAAAAATTTTGAATTTAAAGTTGCATTTTTTATAGGGTTTGTGATGAAGTAACAGGCTGTGGGATTCAGTACACTGAGATTTATAGGGTTCATGGTTTGGTATGTCCAGATTTTGTTTCTTAAAACCAGTGCAGGATTTATTTTCTCCTGTGTGTAACTGGATTTACCGAATCAGACCTCACATGGTACTAATGCTGGTCATCCCATCCCTCTAAAGCTTACTGTAGACTGTCACCCTGTTTTGAAACAGTCTGTAATATGGAGACTGTTAATAGTCCAAATACGTGCCAAGAAACACAGATATCTTAGAAGTCCATACACTTTAAAAAAAAGTCAGCTTTCTAAGAATGCCTGTGTACAATCATGAATATATGAATATTTCTAAACTGGAATGCTTCTGAATTTGAAAAAGAAAATTTATGCAGTGGTTAAACCTCAGTGAGTTTATTTCAGCAAGTCAGACTTCTATGCTTCAGGGAGAAAATGGCAGCTTCCAACATTAGCAGAAAGAATTTTTTGGCAAAGTTTTTGTTTCTTCAGTTTTAATTTCAGGGTAGGGCAAACCCTGATTCTCCTGACTAAATTTGTCTTCCACGTGGAGATGCATCTTTTTGTCATATGAATGTATGAACAAAACTACTTTGGGCAATAAAATTTCTGCTTAAGCTCTGTAACTAATGGGTAACTTTGCTTTTTCTGAATGACTGTTTGGTATTATGCAAATGATATGTTCTTATAAATTTGTGGCCTTAAAAAATACTGCAGAGTTTGACTTAAAGAACAATACTATTTAACACCCATTTGACATCCTCTGTGAGAGAAAATGATAGAGACACACGTTTTCTCTACCTGTTGTGCAGGTTTATGATGTGCACATGTGGCTATAGATTTTACTTCTGGGTGGTTGTTCTGTGCCTTCTCTTTTGTACAGCTGAGTTTAGTGCAACCAAAGTTGAGATTAAAAAGTATTTGTCCAGCTAAATCACTTATTGTGATTCACAATACCTAATTGCAATCAACATTGCCATGATTACAAGAAGAATGTCGTTGCTTTTGGACAGGTGATTTTTCAGATTTTTGGCTTTTGGCAGGCTCTGATTTAGAACACCTTAATTGCCTTCTTCCTCTGCCTTTGGAATCTAGCTACAATGTTGAAAACAGGCTGATAAAAATAATTTTTATTACCTAGACATGTCTCTTAATATTCCCCAAGTTACCATATATCTTTTGAGCAAAGTGGTCTGCAACAAGATTCATTTGGAGTGGTGTTTAAATAATTATTTTAGATTTTTTTGAAATTGAAATCCTGTCTTCAGGAAGCTGTAGGCAATAAAATATCATCCTGAGGTAGCACTGGAATATACCTATCTACGTCCTTGATTTCCCAGTATTTTTAATGTAGTGTTCTTGAGGCATGCGATGGGTCAGCTCATTCCTGTCCCCTGAGTCAGAGGATGTTTTGGTCATCTGAAGAGGTAAGGGTAACCACAAAACCAGTGCCCCTTTGTGCATAGGAGCCTGTGGGAAGAGAGAGATGTTTCCTTGCAGGTGCAGAGCTCTGCATCTTCTTTCCAGCTTTGCAGGGCTTGTCAGACAGCAGGTAAGCTGTCTCTGGCATTTAGAGCTTTGAAACAATAGATAAATGAATGGCTGTGGTAGGAATCATGAAATCCAGGCACAGCAGCACTGGAGCAGAAGACAAGCTGGGTTTCCCACAGATGAAAGGAATAATCTTTACATGTCAGGTAACTGCTCAGTAATGGCTGATTTACATGTGCTTTCTGGAAATGATCTGTTTGTACTTAAGTCTTTAAAATCAAGAAAGGGAGCTAGACCCTCTTAATAGCGAACTGCTTCCTTACCAGCCACTCAGTTTACTGTAGTCTAGATAACACTGAAGCCTGAAGTTAGACGCTGAAATTAGAGATATACTGCTTTTACTTTAAAACCTCAGTCTGTTTTTACGGTGTATCTTTGTGGTGGAGTAACCACAGCTAACCTTGGTCACTCACTCTGTCTCCTCAATAGGGCAGGGAGCGAGGATAGGGTGGGAAGGCTGATGGGTCAGGATACAGGCAGGGAGATTGCTTACCAGTTAATATCATGGGCAAAACAGACTCTGTTTGGGGAAAATTTATTAATTACCAGTGTGATTCCATTAAACTATCCCCTCTTGAGCTATGTTTGACTTGGAAATGTTAGACATTTATTCTCCTACCAATGTGATTTGCTAGGCAGTTGAGACTCTGTTGTTGCTGGTAATGTTTTACTGACGTGGTTTCCCTCTTACGACAGATGATGGTGATGTCAGATGGCACATCGTTTTCTTCAGGGCAGAGCCTTCATCTCCCCAGCCTTCCTAGTAACTCACTGTCTTTTTCTGAAGTGAAGAAGAAATCATCTCATGGGCCAAAGGTGAGACTTATTTTACTAGAAGATAGTTGAACCAGTGGTGATTTTCCTGGTAATTAAATTAATCTAAAAAAAATTCTAGGTGTTTTTGCAATCTTTTAATGTGGAGCAATGATAGCAGGTCTCGACATTTCTTTGCTGTGTACTTACTGTTCGCCGCTTGAAAATACTGCAGTACAAGGATGGCTATGAGAACAAGTGCCGGTGAAGGTTCTCTGGTTTTTGTACCTGTAAAATTCTTTTCCTCCTTTTCAGAAGGAATTGTAATAGTGTCTTGTAGTATTAGAGGATTACAGTGATGGAAGTGTCATCCATGGAAATGTAAAGACTATGAGATAACACTATAATAATAATTTCATTTATTAAGCATTTTTAAGGATAATTGTGTAGAATGAAACTTGAAATTGGGTTCTTTAGGATTTTTTTGTTTTGTTTAGATTCCAGAGGTTAATTCTTTACTAGATGTTTCAAAGACAGCGATGTGTTATTGGTCTCTAGGACATCAAATTGAGTCCCCAGCTTAAAATGTGGTAAAAAGGCATAGTCCAAGAAACCTCTTGAGTAATACAGATGGACCTTTCTGAAACAGCAGATAATTTCTTGACAAAATGAACCAATGCTATGGGAAAATAGCATTGTTGTTGTTTGTTCAATGACATGTTGTTGTTTATTCACATAAGAAATGCAACACAAGCCTTTTCTTTTTTCTCTTAAACTGTTTATTTTCTTTTGTAGTATCTTGTCGATTTGAAGGATGATACTTAATCTTGCCATGCATGTACTGCAAGGAGCAATACCTGTTTTTATTAATAGCTTTCATGTTCATTATCTGTGCCAAATCTTTTATCTTGCACGAATTGTCAGATAATGAATTAAGGGTACATCTATGAAAAGATAGTAGGGATACATAATAAGCAAGGACAGGCAAAAAATGTTCTTTGACATGTTTCTGCCTGGTGTGTATTGTACATCAGTGCCTCACAATCTCTAATGCAGATGGTCTTGCAACATTTAAAGAATATATGGAAGCGTGGTTATTTTCCTGATGAGAAGCTGAGGTATAATCTGAGGATTAAACTGAAGACGCTTACTTTGGCATGCTAAAATGTGTGCTTAATGCCTCAAAGGAAAGCAGCTGGCCACACCAGGTGCTGAAGCAAGGTGCTGCTGGTTAGACTAGGGTGTATGTCCATCTAATTGGATATCAAACAAGAGTCACTCTCACACTTTACCATTTCTAATAGGGTTTCTTGTGATGTTGGTAGGTAGCTGTCTAGAGTTCATTTCCCAATCACTTCTAAAAAGTTGGCTGTGATGTCGTTTCACCCATGTCTTGCTTTCCATGCCAAAGGAGGTGTGCTGAGGCTTGGGTTAATAAGCAACCCAAACACCTCTAGAAAGACTTCAAAGAGGTACTGACATGATGCTGAGTTTTGTACTAATGCTCTGCCTAGTAACCATACACCATGGTAAGTCTTGAATCTCTCGATGTTTTGTAAGCAAGTGTTAACCTGGGATGTTATTTTCCAAACCTTATTTAGACAGTGAACTTCTGTCTGATGTGGAAAGTTGGCAAGTGTGGAGTGTGATGGAGTGAAGCAGTGTGAAGCGTGTATTTGCTGCTCTCATCCATATAAACTAGTGCTTGAAATCTGTCATTTCTTGGTGAAGCAACTCAAACCTCTGCAGGGAGTTTGGCCCATAGCATGCAGTTAGGAGAGTCTAAGCTGAGGAGGTTAGACATGCATCACATCTCAGGATTCCATCCCTAGAATTTTTAATAGTGGGGAGAGGTATTTTTTCAAACCCTAGTTTTTGTCAGTCCAATATGTGGGCATCCAATATGAGGCTATTTGATTTTCCCTCTTTACCCTGTCCAACTTGGAGCACACACTTAAGAGCAGTTGTTCTTTTATCTCATAAAGAGAGACTTGTAAATATCTGCCTTGCTGAGAATTATAAGCTGTTCTTGAGAAATGGAAACACGAGATAACCTTGGGTTTAGTGTAACAGTAACGTTTGGGGATTTTTTGTAAGTTCTTGGAGCTGAAAAGCCTTGAATTTTGGTCTTTAGTGTTTTTGTTCTGGTTGGAATGTAGGAAAGTTCCAGCCAATGTACAAATAGATTTTTGTTTTTGTCTTTTGGAGTAACCCCAGTGATGGAACAACTTCAGTGTCCAAATTTCATTTAAATATGCCTCTAGAAGAAGAGTTGCAGGAAAGTCTTGATAGTTCTTGGGCATAAGTTGCTTGTACCAAAAGTGTACTCCAGATGTCTGTACTGGGTGACTTTGGGATTCTTCTGCTGCAGCAATAGCCCTTTGAAGTGCGTGGCCTAGTTTTGGTTTGTTTTGTCTGTGAATACCACAGTTAACTTTGAGGTCAGTCTTAAACTTTGAGTATGGGAAAAACAGAACCTTATGCTTATCTGTTTGCCACTGCAAAGTACCACATAAACTTTATGGTTAGATAAGAATTTAAGTAACAACAGTAAAACCACTGGAACAAAGTGGTATTCTTGGTTTAGCATTCACTTATGAAAAATACAATAGAGTATGAAGTAAGAGACAACTGTCAGTTTCTGTCACATTCTCTTCTGAAATATGTATTAAATAGAGATGTTAGTATTTCTAAAGTTATTTTTTTCATCTAATTTAATGGAGATGGTATTAGTGAGCCCTGGTATTTTGATTCTAAACCAAAGCTTTAATCTTGGAAATACAGATGTCAGGCAGAAATTTGTGAAAACTTTTACTTTATGCATTTTTTCAGAATATAAGAATAGCTACAGGCTGACTGCAGATACTCATGTTGCTTAAAATCAGTGCTATTACTATGCCTGTTTGTATTATATAAATTTTACATGCACAGAATAGAGAAGCAGCTTGGTTAGGGTTTTTTTGGGGGGATGATTATGTCTTTTGCAATGAATCGTAGTATCAGCTGTAGTGAAATGAGATTTATTTTATAAACAAAGAAAACAAAAGCTCTTATTCCTGTGTGTGGCCAGATAAAAAATAATTTGTTTTATGCTCCCGCAGTTGGCCTTCACTGTTAAACCAGTGAGCTTTATAATTCTCCATCTGCTTCTGATTCTTCTGATGTCATTGATCATGACAGTTTGGTGGGCTGGGCTAAATTGAAGTGTGGAAAGTTTTGTAAATTTTTGTGGGAAGCAGGTAAATTTGTCTCCTACCCTACAGTATTTTTGGAGGTTCTCAAAATGTTGTGCTTTTCTTTCTTTTTTTTTTTTTTTTGCCTCCCCACTCCCTCCCCTCAGTCAGCTAGTGTTTTTATTCAATAATAAACAAGTTTGCATTCAACAGAAATCTGAATTTGCTTTTACTTTTAGGAAAGGAATTACTTTTAGATCTCTTTCTTGTCTTTTCCTCTTGAGAGCAAGAGGCATATTTGAGACTAATTCTAGTCCACTGGCTTAATATGGATGCATTATTTCAATAGGCATAAAATTTTTTAATTAAAAATGAAAATAGTGCACATTTTTTGATCACTAGTACTAAATTTGTAGTCTAAACTCACAGTACAGTACACTGACAAGGCCATGCCAGTGTGCTCAATTTAATGACTTCAAATAATACAATGAACTGCCCCTGCACCTCTGCTTCCTTCACCCCTCTCAAATGCTCCATTTCTTAATTAGGTTCCTAATGTCTGTCAGCGATTGAGGTTTGCAATGGTTTCCAGAGGTTACTGCTTATTCAAACTCACATTAAAACAAATTGGTAATTACATTTTGTGGTGTGAAGTCAGAACCCAACTCTGTAACATGTACAGTGCAGCACCATTTTTTTGCCCTGTAGTTACAGAAATGTTTTAATCTGCAAATGTGTTACCTATTGAGCAGCTATCACAGTCCATTTGTGTCTCTCAAATTTACAGGACAATGTGCTCTGTGATTTAAACTTAATTTCATGAGCTCATTAAGAAATACAAAAACACAACAAACAGTATTGGTTCCCTTTGCCCAGATCAGTCTATAAAGTGAATTCACCTCCCAAATCACAAAGTTTCTTAGTTTATAACCTGTAACTCTTAATCCATGCCCTTGGGATCCATAAAAAAATAAGGTTACCTAGCTGAGTGCGAGGGTGCTTATCCTTCCTCCTCTATCACAATGTTGTCATACCCTGTTTCACAGTGGGAAATGTGAAAGCCTCAGCAGTCCAGCTGGTAGTGAATCAACTTCAAAAGCTGGGCTTTTTTTGAGAAACTGATGCTTTATGCCTTCCAGATTGGAGGTATGGTTTATGTAATTCCTGTGAAATAGAAGATGGTGATGAAACTGCCAGATGATGGCTGCAGGAGATAGCAATTTCCAGGTGAACATGGCCCTTTAGCTTTTTCTGGCCACCTGTCCTGCCTACAATATGCTCTGTGTGCTCCCAGAATGCATCTCAGGCCTTAGCATGAGCTGTGTTGGCCAAAATCTGAGCAGGAGTTGAGTCCAACAGTCGCAGTAGCACAGTAACTTCTTTTGCTGATAAAATCTTAGATTTTTTATTGTGCTTTCTAAAATACATATTTTAAAAAATATGTTAGCCCCTTTCATATAGCAGTACTATGTATCTTGAGGTACTGTATGTACATGGTGTTACTTGGCTTAAGATGTCATCTGCAGGTATTTTGATGTGCCTGTGTTCCTACATTATTCTTTGGCATACTGTTTGTTATGCAACATACCAAAGGCTAGCATTGACTTGGGTTACTTCAGTATTTGATGAATACACAAACGTAAGCTATGGTGTGCAGATATATTACCTGTCAAAACCCCATGATCCCAGTTTTTCACATGAACTGAGAAAAGAGTGTTTTATTTTACTTAATTTACTCTTTTTTCTTGCAACACTTATTAAGGTGGAAAAGAAAGAAACATTTCAACACTGTCAGATTCTGATAAATAAGAAAATGGTTTGAAAGCGCATTCTGATTTTCATTAAGGTCTATGCTGTACATGATATGAATATTCAGCCACTTTTCATCCCCACCAGCATCCTGTGTTCATCATTAGGTTCGATATAACTTACTGGTGAATATAATTTGACTTTTTTCTGTCATACAGATTTTATGTTCCTCTCACTGTCTCCTCTGTGTCATTGTTGGCTTCTTTTTGGGTCATTGCAGAAATTAAGGAAATAAGAAAATATACTCTTTTTACTTAGAAAATGAATGCAGGTATAAAAGCAGTGGATTGTCTGCCTTTAAGAAAAGGTAATTCTAAGAGAGCATGTGAGAGGGGTGTATCTCATAAGTATGTCACATATTTGTGCAATGATTTCTATGAAAATATCAGCTTCCATGTTGTAGGAAGAGGAAAAAGTCTAGTTTTAAGATTGAAAAGAAGACAAATCTCAAGTTTCTTTTGGTTTTAATACTACTGTGCCCCAGAACCATTTTCACAGATCTCATCTGCTGGAAAACCTCTAAAATGAGACTTTCCTTCTGAAATGTAAAATACATGTGCTATATGTAAAATAATGTGCTGTAAGGATACCAGCAAGAGAGATAATTTTTCTGTCTAGTTTAGTAATGACACATGTTTTATTCCTCCCCAGGGCAACACAGCTCTGGCATGATAGAACCTGATGTGCCACTAGAAGCATTAATAATTAGTTCATAGGTCAACTTTTGGTGCTGGTCTTGCATCAAAGGAAATAGTCAACTTTTTTTTTTAAATCTTAAAGAAGTGCACCAGGAAAAGTCTTATGACTCAAGTAAAACATCTCAAGGAGTGCTAAGCGCTTTTTTATTTTTGTTTTGTAATTGCTAGCCTGGGAAATGAGGAAGTGCCTTATGTTAGACATTCAGATGTCATTATAGTATTGTTCATTGTTGATGCTTCTGGCTGATGTTAATGTTGATATATGTGTTATATAAATATACAGTTAGTTTACCAAATCTGACACAAAAATACGTTTGCAGTACAGATGCAAGAAGCATCTCATAAAAACATGCAATTGAATAATTTATGCAGCACTGTGTGGAAACTCAGTGTTTCACGAAATAAGATAATGAGAAGGGAAGAGCATTTCTAAGTAATTTTTTTTACTTTATTATTTGTACCTATTGCTACAGAGGAGAAGGAAGATACTGCAGTTTCTGCACATGTTTTGTGTAGGCTTTTCAGGTCCTAGAGTATTAAACACTGACTTAACACATCCTGATTGGACAAGTTGTAAGTAGTTATCTACCAACAGGAAGCACATCAGTGGATGTAGTCGCAGTCTTCCTTTCTCCTCTAGTTGACACAACTTCCATAATGGTAACATGTTAATTCTGTTTTGTTTTCTTGGATAGTTTTTTTTTCAGAGCAGTTGTACCGTGTGCATTATTTCAAAATTAGTCAGCCCCTGTGGAGGATGAAGCTGGCCATGTCCTACTTTGGTCCTTTACTTTCCACTGCACTTCTGCAGTTCTGTCTGTGTTGTGGGTAAACTAGTGGTTAAGTTAAGGTGGAAGACAAGCTGAATGTGTTTTCCTCTCTACAGTTCTGTAAATCTGTGGCAGTTTTAGACAGCCAGATACACCACATTTACATACACACCTGTTCTAGGTAAAGGGTGTATGCAATACGCATTATTGTGTTTCTTTCTAAAAGTTTCTCACTTCCTGAGCAACATACAGATAGAAATGCTTGTAATCAGCCTGGAAGAAAGTAAGCAACTTCTTGACCATAGGTTCCTGTAAATTGAAATGTCACTTTGCAGATTTGAAGTGGTATAAAAATGGACCTTGCCTTGTGTAGAGTGAGACACGTGTTTAGTGTTTATGACAGTGCAGTTAGTCTGCTGGGTGTTTTTGAGATACTGAGAGCCCACTGCTGGCAGTTTCAGTGAAAGCAGGCAGTGATGGAAATGTTCTTGTATTTTAAAGATTGCCAGGTGTTAATTCTCAGAAGAAAGGATCCTGTATGACCCATTCTGGATGATTCCTTTATTGCCAGTTCTAGCTGCAGATGACCACTTTCCTTGCCACTTCAACTTTTCAAATTCAGCTGAGTGAGGAATGATACTGCTATGCTGTTTCTGGTTTTATCTCTCTTATAGGACCTCTGAGTCACCACATTCTAAGAAACACTTCTCACTTAAAACAGTTCAGTTAAAAAAAAATATAATTAAAGGCTCAGCAGAGGTTCCAGTATATACAAAGAAGGAAGCTTTTTCAGCTTTAGGAGGTGACTATTGTCTGTCCAATCAAATCTTCCATAACTGGGCTGGACCCAGAGTTGTTACTGTTTATGAGGGACAAGATCTGGCAAAACCTGGAAGATCACAGTAGAGAAGTCAAACTTTGCCTGAAATGTCGTCGTGTTTTCCTCTGATCCTGTAGTAATTCTGTTGACATCATACGCTCATATCTTAATTTTTCTTTGTGTTTTTATTTTACTCATAGGTAATGGTTATGATAAACATTTCCTAAACTGCCTTTATGTTAATCTTACAATGTTTTTTAAAAAGACTGGTATAATGCCTGGGATAAAAACTAACTTTTGTTGTAGATATTGACAACCAGTGATAACTGCTCATGTTCCACCAGTTTGTAACAGATGTTTTGACCAAATGTAGGGGTTTCTATCTGTTCTTATATAGTTATTTCTATTCCTGCAATATTTCTAGTTCTCACCTGCAGTTCCAAATTTTTAATACAAATTCTGTGTCCGTATTGTGTCTGCCTTTTGAGGATTTAAGGATTCTTCCTTTTTTTTTTTTTTTTTAAAGTAAAATTTTGCATCTCCTCTTTGCAGGACCCAGCTAGGATCCTGAACATAAATAGCAGCAGTAGTAGTAACAGTTTTTCAAAGACCCAGAAGTTAACAAAGGAGCACAAAGAAAAAACTTCTAAAGACTCAAAAGAGCAAAAAAGTGCCTTCAAAGAACCTTCCAGGGAACATAACAAATCTTCCAAAGAATCCTCTAAGAAACCCAAAGAAAACAAACTACTAAAAGATGAAAAAATGGTTCCTAAGATGGCCTTCAAGGAACCCAAACCCATATCCAAGGAGCCAAAATCTGAAAACACCCCCATCCTTACCATAACATGTGGGCAGCAACAAGAAAAGAAGACTCTCACAAAAAGGCCCTCTATGCTGGACGCTGATGAATCTTCTGCAAGAAAAAGAAAAAAACCCAGCTCGGATTCATTATTTAAAAGTTTTCCTAGTGCCCCACCACTGATTCTCACTTGTTCAGCTGACAAAAAACAGACAAAGGATAAATCTCAGCTCAAGGTGGGGAGAATCAAAATTGAAAATGATGCACTGGAAAGGAAGACACCTTCTCTGCCACCATTTGATGATATTGTAGATCCCAGTGATTCTGACATGGAGGAAAATGTGTCCTCCAAATCTGACGTAAGTGGTTGTTTGGTTTTGCTTAATACTTTGCTCAGTGCTTATTGAGTATTCCCAGTCTGCGGGACTGTGCACTAAATTTGTGTTCTCCCTTTTCTTTTTCCTGTCTACTGGCAGATTGTCCAAACTGAAGGATGTTGATTGCCATGTTCAAACTTATGCTTGTTCTAGTTGAATTGTATTGCCTGTTCAAGTCTACTCAATTACTAAATGTCAACATTCTGACAATGAGCATATGGGAGATATCTATAGACAAAATTGCTCTTTTGATGTTCTTTATAAATTAACGTTTCTTTTGAGAGAAAAGGAAATGGATTTAAATGCTTGTATTTCACATTCTAAATCTTTGTTTTCAGGTGTTAGAGAGTTCAGTAAATCCAGGAAATAGTTGCAGTTATACCAGAGAGTTAGTGGGTTTTTTTTGCTGGAAGAGGCAGTTCTGTCAATGGTGCCAGTTTTGTGGTGGAGGAGAAGTTCCTAGAATCTCACTCTGATCAGGAGAATCTTTCCCAAGTAGTAGGCTTACCAGGAAGAAAGACATTTTAATGGAAATTTGCTTTCTTGAAAATATTTGTCTACTTTGCCTGCTTATCTGTTTCAAGTATGATTTGCTGTTTAATTTTGTGATTAAAATTGGGATTTTACTCATTCACCTGGCAAACTTTGGTTTTCAGAAGCATCTTTTATAACGACATCTAGAGAAGGAGAGGCATGGTAGGAGAAGCCTTGTTTGGTGCCATTATTTGTGCTTATGGCTGGAGGTGAAGAGTTAGAGAGGAATTCTTCCCAGCCTTTCCTGTTAAATTCTCTCGTTCCTCTGTTTTTGGATTTGTGCCTCTGTTACTGCCATCAGATTCATAACCCTGCCTGCCCTCTCTGGAACAGACAATAAATGCCCTGCTGTGGGGAGGTGTCAGCATTAGGTTTTTACTTTGTAGAAACATCCCACGAGGGAGAAGGTAATTTAGTTCTGAAGTGACCTTTTAATGACTGGTCCTTTAGGGCATGCAAAGGCTGTAAAATTTAGAAGGTATACAATAGGACAGGCCCTGCTTTACAGCATGACACTGGGGATACTCTGTGGTTGGAGTGGCATTCTAGTTATAGCTTGGAGCTTAGCCAGTTTGTCTTTAAACCTGAAAATGTACACACTTGTCACTCTTGGTGTGAATTATTCTTCATGTTTTCAAAAAGCTGAGTATTTTATTTTAATTTGTCGCTGGCCTTAAGACATGCTGTCTACCCGCAGTATAGCTGGCTAGTTAAAATAGATTTTTGGATTTCCTGTTTATTCGAATAAATGCCATGTAGGGGCACATACACTTGTACTGGCTGCAGCCGTTCTCTATTTTTTTTTCAAAGGCAGAGGAAATGAGACAAGCAAATCCAATGTAACTGGAATTTTACAAATGGTTCTGCAGAGGTGTATGCTGTGTAGCAACTTGCAAATAACTGATATGTGAAAGGTATCTGGACAGTGGTTAAAACTGATCCTTTTTAATTGCTGATAGATGTTTCCCTCTTTGTTGTCTTGCAACCTCTTGCCCTCTACCAATGGTATGATGGGAGCACCTCTGTATTTTTTGCAGGCTGACACAAGCACACTTCCACAAGTCCATCCTCTGTCTGCAGTTGACCTGCAGGACCTAAGGAGTTCCTTAATTCTGTACTGAAGCTAAAAAGCAGATTTGGGGTTTTCTAGGTCTGTAAGCCACTGTTACCGAGAGGGCAAACTGCTGAAGTCCGTGCCAAGAGAAGCAAATCCTGCTGGTTTGGGCTCTCATGTATTTTAATGTTGACATACTGGATCATGGTCTTCCATGACCACCCAGATCTTCCATGGGGGGCCAGTGTGGTCCCCATCTGAATGGGTGAAAAGATGTCTGCCCCTTTTGAACTGTGGTCCTTAATAAATCAGCTCCAGTGAGTGATGGGATATTATTTAGAAAGTCCATAATATCCTTAGTTAAAGAAAAACTATCCATGAAACACAGAATAATCCCCTGAGGTGCCTGAGGCACACACTTGTCAAGTGCTGTGGAGAAGGAGTGGGCAGCCTGGTTAGTGAATGTCTGCAGAATTTCACAAGGAGTTGTTCCTTCTGCGTTTTACCACTTTTAACCAGGGAACCTAATGAGAGGTGACCAAGCAGTGTAATAGAGATAATTTTCTGTATGTGCGAAGAAATAGTTTGGACTTTTTTTGTATGTATTGGTAAGTTTCCAAGTGTTTCAGGAAATTTTACAGCTAGATCCATAAAGGGTATATCTTATAAACGTAATCATATTAAGGGAAAGAAAAAGGTGAGAAGTTGCAGTGTTACACAGAGAGTAATGGAAGTAAAAATACTACAATGCTTTTTCTATACAATACCAGTAATTTCAGATCTGTCAAGACGTCATGATACTAGCAGACACAGTTGCCTGAAGCTGGGAAGATGCTTCTTTAGTGTCATATCCTGGCATAATAATATGCTGTAAAATTAAGTGAAATGTTATTTCTTACTCTGATACAGTTACAATGGTGGATATCATAGCCCCGATGAACAAAGAATGTATCATTATTTGGGAGTATATTTGGTAGTATCCAGATTTATTCCTAAGAGTCTTCAACAAAGCAAAACCACTATACCCAATTCAGCAAATTTGGGTTAGGTATGACAAATTACATTACAAATTGGTACCTAAAAGAAAATTGTTAGAATGCTGCAAAAATACTAACTTTGAGTCAGGTGCATTTTTTCTAGTTCAAATTTTATTCATGACGTCATGCAAACATAATAATACTGTATGAATGTAATGTTCATACACTGGTTGTAATGAAATTATGAATAACTTCGCTAATTTAAGAATTTTGAAGTTTCTTCACTCTATGGAGTCAGAGATGGTCTCATTCTCAAACAAATTCTCAAACACACGTTTCAAAATGGTGACTGTTCTCTTTACTGGTATTGCATATGCATATGTTTATATGCATAACTTTACCTATAAAATATGATAAATTTGTAATAAAAGGTGCAGTGTAGAATGTAGAACTTCCTGCAAAAATGAATTTCTTACTGTTGCTGGTCACATACAGGATGGTTTTCAGAATTAGAGGTAGTCTATTATCAGTTCTCAATTGTGAAGTCTAGATTCGGGATTTTAAAATAAGGATGACATTCTGAAAAGTCCCTGTGGTAAAGGAATCTTACAAGCATCATTGAACAGATGTGTTGTTTCCCTGGGAGGGTGCTACAGGACGGTAGTGCTGCTGCTCCGCTGATTTCTTTGGATACAGCCTGAGTTCAGTGAATTGGGGTGGAATGTATTGTATCAATCAATGGGTTTGAATTTCAGATGAAAAAGAAGAGCGTGCTCAACGCTTCACAGTACAGGCATCATACTCTACCTAGTTCTGGGCATGCAGACTTGAAACATGGCCTTTCCCTTCATGAAGTAGAGGATGTGGAGTTATAGCACGCCCTGAGAGAGGCGCATTCTTTTTCAGGTAGTTAAGTATGTCTGCCAATGGTTGATCTTCCCTTGGAGCTGTCCCTTGAAAGTCGCCTTTCAGAATCCAGACAGGTTAGCATGCTGTTGCCTCAGGGGTGTTTCTGAAAGCTGGATATTGTCCTTTGGTGTCCTGTAGTCAGTCAGTCTCTTTTTTGAGCTTCAAATATCTCTGTAAAATTCAGTGGGAAATACAGGGAATCATACTCTTGCTTAGTGATAAACTCTCTGCCCTTGTTTAATAGTCTTTCTCTGTGTGACTTAGACCAAAACCATATATGGTCTGTTTGGCATACACTGTAGTGTGGTGCACTGCTGTATTTATTTTAACTTTGTTTTTCTGTTGACTTTGAGCTGTTGGCAAGTGAAACAAGTGTCTGTGTTTCTCTTCACGTTGCTTTGTTAAGTATCACTTTTCAAATACATCCATGAATTAAAGTGTTTTGGACTTCAGTGTTAGTTATCAACTAGGTGTTCAAAGAGCATGGGATCTTTTTTGAGTTCGGTTAGAATCACACATAAAGGCTGAAAAACTGTTTCACTGGCTTTGGTATGAAACATGCAAAATAAAGTACAGAGAAAAAGCATGCAGATTTATGGTTTTATTGAGGCCACAGTCCACTTCAAAACTCCAAAGATTTTGCTATTAAATTCAATTACAGGATGTTTTAGTTAACGAAAACTCCACCTGTTTGCTTCCTGTGTGGGACAGTGCAGCAACATGATAAAAAAAAGGACTTGACCTTGATTTTGCTGCCAGTCTGAAATACGATGGTGTTCTTGTAATATTTGTGTGAGCTGCAAGCTGGTGTATGAGATGGAGCAATACAGAATTTTGGATCTGAGTGAGGCATTTTCCATGGTTGGAGCTACCTCTTTTGAGCCGTGGAGCTATTTCAGAAGGGATGCTCAGATACTTCTTGTTTGATTGCTGCTGGTTTTGCTTGGATGGGTAAGAAGGGAAAAAAATGTTACATAGTTCTTGGTGAGGTTTCTGCACCAGGAAGGCACAAAGGAGATAAGGCAGATCATACGTACCTGTTCAGGTATTAAATATTTTCCGTGTATCTCCAGTTGTACAGAACTGAATAACAACTCTTTGAGTCTGCCATGCATGACAGTTGTTTGGTGGATTCTTTAGACAGTCCATGTGTCTCTGTTGGATGAATTTCTTCCAGTGTGATTATTTTGCTGGTGGTATGTATTTATTTTTTCCCTTCCTGCTTGTATATGTCACTGCATTAGTAATGGTAGCAGCCTTTTGCCTTGTCAAAACCTATGGAAATACAATCTGAGCAGAAATGCATGCTAGCATGCATTTCAGGGGTAAGGAGTTTCAGTTATTAAGAGCAGAGTACATTAGTGGATCTTTTGCCTTCAGGAAAAAATCCCATCTCCTTCTCAGGAAGGCCTTTACAGAATAATGAAAATACAGTAGAGATCACACAGACTATGCCTTTGTACTTAATTAACTGCTTGCATGTCCTAAAGCAGCCTTAGAGTATGAGTACCTTTTTAAAGGAATCCATAAAATGCTGCTTTCAATCTGGCACATGATGAAGTAATTTGACTATTGCAGAAGTGGAAGAACATTTTGAGAACCCCCATGGTCTTGTAAAACCTCCAGACCCTTGTTAGCTGAAAAAGGCCTGCTTTCTGCCAGGGCTTAGAGCCAAAGTCAAAGCTTTTTCAGGTAATATTTAAAGTCAGAAGGAACAGTAGTGAGATAGAGCTCTATGTGCCGTTTTCATGTCGTTACCAAAGGTTAAAAAAAAAAAAAAAAGAGAAGATAGGTTTTATTTTATTTGTGAAACTGTGACTCTGTGACTCTCAAGATGTTTAATGATGCAGAACAGGGTTAATGTTGATCACGTCCTTCACTGCAGACTGGGCCCTGTGGGTTTGCAACTGTCATATTCTTGCATTCTTTACTTTTTGCATGATAATTAAATGCATTTTTTTTGTTTCTAGTCCAGGAATTAACGCTGCTCTTAAAACCATGCCAGCCACTCATGTGGTATTGTTGGACATAGTACTCCTGTGTCGAGGAGGTAATTCAGTAGTCACAAACAGGTAAATATTGTACAGTGCGAGGTGTTTCCATCCAGATACATCCTCCGAGAGAAATAGTGGCCAGAGATAATCAGACCTCTTTAGAGAAGTGGCAGTAGGCACAACTACGTTCTGTGGCCATCAGCATCTGCTGTAGTATGGCCCCATTCAGCTGCTATATTTAGCCTATTTTAATTAGGTGTTGCTATGAAGTGAAAAATGCTTTGCCTTCATGCACAAAAGCCTAGGTGCATACTGGGCTGTTCTGTATATGGTGAGATTGCTGGCTGAGGAAGCAGCACGACAGACAAGTAGAGACCCTCTGGGCAGCAAGCTTAAATGTTATAGCGAGATAGTTTTGTTACCAGTGTGTGTTTGGAAATCACTGGCTTACAGAAAAGTTAAGAATTTAGAAATAAAGCAGTAGAGACAAACTCTGTAGATATGATTAAATGTTCAGATTGCAAAAGTAATCTTATGAGAGCCATGAAATTTTGTATTCTTGAGGCAAAGTCTGTTTGGGCTTTTTTTAGTTTTAAGCATTGTCATGTTTTGACCACAGAAAAACATTAATCATTATTAAGCTACTAGTACAGGCTTCAGTATTTTAGTTCATTTGCAGGTGTTGGCTACATCTGCTTCATTGTGACTACTCATGTGAAACTCAAATATTTGCATGAATGCAGTTTTGAATTGGGGCCATATTTTCTATGTTTTAGTGCTGGAAATCCTGTTCACCTGCTATGCTGCAGAAAGTAAGGGGTTTAATTGGTTATGTGCAGTGCCAATACTTTAATTGTTGGGCAGGGGGGCTTGTGGCATAAAAAGACTTTGTCTCATGTCCATTAAAGTCATGACAATTTCAAGAGGCCAAGGTGGATTGCAGTCAAAATAATAAAATATTAAAACAGGATATTTTATTTTAATCATAATGAAGTGAGATCTTCTTGATAGAGATTTCATTACTTTTAAGTTGCTTTATCTATCTACTTATATATAAATTATGTTGTGATCCAGAAGAGTGGCTTCACATATTTAAAATAAAATCCAACACCTGTTAGTTATCAGCTGGCATTTTACCTACAATAGCTAGATCTACTCAAGGCTTTTATGCCCTTTTATTTTTTATGTGGAACCAGTAAGTTTACAGTTCTTTTTTGGGCAGCAAAGATGGCATGATTTACTCAGGTATTTTTGAAAGTTTGCTGCCAAACTCTCCATGAAATTCATCAGATAATTTTGATTCAGAGGCTTGTACTCTGGTGATGACTGACATGAACTCTCCAGGTGACACTGTAATTACACAATTTAATTTTTATATTTTAAAGGCTCAATAGTCCCCTGAAGTTTAAATTTTACTAACACAGGATAAAGGCTGCTTGAGCTCACTTGTGCAGTGAGTGTATACCCTGTCTCATGCCTGTGCAGAAGGAATGAGAGTCCATTGCCTGCTGATGAGGGAGGGACTGCTGTTCACCTCCCTGTGCTCTGGAGCCGTGGGATTGTGCTGGGTGTTTGGCACTGCAGAGGGATGCTGCGGGGCCCTCTTGGAATGGGCAAGGGGTGCTCCTGATTTATTAAGGAGGATTTATTAAGAATTATTTATTAAGCGGTGCTCCTGACATAATTTGCCTGGCCCAAACTCAAGGATGATGTTGCCTGTGTGTCACTGTTCTTCCAGTATTGAAGTGTGCATGTGAGCCTGGTACAGGAAATAAATAAAAGCAGATGTAATCAAGCATTTTTCTTTCTTGCCCTCTGTGTGGCAGCTGCCTTTCCCTCTCGTCAACATTATCCACTCCTCTGCCAGGCAGCTATTGCTGTTTAAGGGAAGTGTCATACCTGCAACCAATTTTAATAATATTTTGAGTGTTCACTGAAGGTGGTTTTATATCACCACACTGTCAATAGAAAAACTGTTATTTAGTTTAAGAATGTTGGTGTGAATTTGTGTTAACTCACTGAGTCATTATTCATTACTACTGTTTTGACTTAGTTAATTCCTCAGTACAGCTTACATTTTTGTTAGAAAAAGATTACGCTTTTTCCTACCAAAAACCGAAACGAACCAAACCAAACCCAACCCAAAACCCCAAAAAACTTTGAGTAAAACATCCAGCTCTGTTGTTTTTTAAACCTAACGTTTTCTGTTGAAGGCTTCTAAGCAGGCTTTCATCTTCCCTTGAAAACAGAAATCTTTAGAAAATAGAAATGTGTACTTTGTGCTTCCTCTGGGATTGGGTATGTTAGTGGGGTCTCTAGTGCCCCTCTCTGAGCAGCGATATCTCATGCCATTCGTTCCCATTGGGGCTGAAAACAAGTCAGTGCATGTAGCTTTGGTGATCAGATTTCTTTGTTGTAACACTGTGCAGCAGAAGTTTGGTAATTCATGCTGTCTTTGTCATAATGAATATGACAGTCCTTGCAGACGTGTAGCACAGTAAGGTAGGGCTGCCTGAGTCCAGAACGTGTATGTAGGGGTTTTCAAACCTACATGTTACCTGTTCTTGGCTGTGGGTAGCTTTCATGAAGGAATTGCTTACTGTGTACTTAATGTGTTGCAAGCCATCCAGCAAATGTGGGGAAATGATGCCCTGTGTTGTAGGAATTAATGTTTCATACAGCAGAGTTAGAAGATAAGGATAAATGGAGCTATTTACACTTCACAGAATCTGTTTACATATCCACAGAACTTGTGTCGTCATCTCAGAGCGGCATGAAAGAAGACTTTAAAGGCGACTGATAATAAGTACCCCATCAGCAGCAGAGCTGTGTTTTGTTGCTGACATTAACAGGCAACTCCACCAGTGCTTGAGGTCCCCAAGGAAAGATGACTCACACATCAGGGGATGACAGGAACTGGGGCCAGCAGTAGCTGGATCGGTGCCTCGACACTGATTATCCCAATCAGAAAACCATTGCAAAATTTATGCTGTTTAATACCATACTTGGTGAACAGTTTTGATTAGGACAGAAGTAAATCAAGTGAGTTTGCTGCTCTGTGTTGAGGATATGTTAGGTATTACCTAAATAGTGGGAGGAGGTTACATACAGTAACCTGTTTGTGTTTCATTATTCAAATTATCAGCTGCAAAGGTATTGACTCTAAACTGTGGCAAGAAAAGAAGTAGATACAGGCTGTGACAATTTTAGTTTCTTTCAGTGTATGAATGATATTTTTCCATTGCCCATGCTGCTGTAGTGGATTTTAGTTATTACAATGCAGCTTTATTCTGCAGATGAAAAGGACATAGTTTCAAGATAGTGCTTATTGCATTGTGTCTTCCACAGGAAGAGTAAGGTATCATCAAGTAAAATGCCATGGTCTGAGTATTCTGGACAACAGCAATTCAGTTGCAAAGTTGCTGGGGTTCAAGGCAGGAAAAGGCCAAAGGAGGAAGCCATTCTTGTTGCTCTCGGTGGCCTAAATTTGCTCTGGGAGAGGAGTAGTAATAATAAATAAAATTTTGCATGTTAAATGTTGCAGTTTTCGCTAAAGGAAGCAGTTTGTAAATGAGATGGTTCAACACGATTTGTTTGTGCCTTATACAACCGTTTTGATCCTTTGAACACTGTAAAACTCAAGATTGATCTGGGTTGTCCTACAAGAGATTTTAATTTAGCCAGTATTTCCAATAATGTAGTTATAGCCCAGTATTTTTAATAACTTCATTCAGTGGTTAAGGTACCTATTCAGATAACTGTAATTTACATTACAAATACATTACACTACATTAATTATAATCTAAGATTTGAGTGAAATGTTATTTAAATATAAGCAAGTATCAGATTTTCTTATTTTTGAAAGATATTTTCTTTGTTGTGTGTTACAATCTTGTGTCTCATGAAACAGAAGCAAAACTGTTAATGTAAAGCTCAGATCACACAATCAAAAACTTATTTTAAATCAGAGAAGCAGAAATAAGGAGGAACTTTGTATAAGGATCACTTTTTGTAGTGTTCTTTTTATAAAAGTCCTTGTGTAGGCAAAGTAACAGCAAGCAGATGTGTCAGCTGTAAATGGTAGAGAACCGATAAGACAATAGAAATCTGCTCTGTGGGTTTTTTCTCAGAGAATCAGCCTTGTATGGTCTGTGTGTTTATAATATGGGTGATCTTTTGTGAAAACACTAGACAAACACATGATATTATCACAGAGCGAGTGCTTAGGAAACATCTTATCAGATGTCTCAGATCTATGGAAAAAAATGTCTACAGAGCATATTGTTGCCAAACACGACATCTAAAAACCATTGTTCAGTTTACAGTATCATAAGACTGACTAAAAGTTATGACATTTTGAAAAATAGTTTGAGAAATTTTGTTTTGTTTTAGAGACTTGAGAATTTTTTAAGGTACAACATATATTTCTGTATTTTCCTCTCTACAGCTTTTCACTGAAACTGGAATGCGCAATAAATAAAAGCTGAGGTTTTCAGATAATCATTTAAATCACACAAGTTAAGCTTGATGGAAAAGTAAATACAGTGAAGCTTGCTGTAAAACTGGCAGGGCCAACAAAGATTTACACTTGATCTTTCTGTAGTTTATAGTTAAATTTTGAATAATTCAGTTTTCTGGGACATGAGTTCAAGAGCCTGTGCAGCACAACTTCAGGGGGAAAAAAAGCTGTTCTTTTTCATATATATAGGTCTGTATTTACTTGATTTTTATGACCTTGGCAAGCTTTCCACATAGTAAAATTTTAGTGTAGGGTCATGCTGGGAGTGTTCTACAGACCTACATAAGAATGGAGGGGAACTGCGGTGAATTTGCAAAGTCTCTGAGTACCTGCTGAGAAGACCAAATTTCTGATGTGAAGAAGTGTACCATAGTACATAATTATACCCATAAAAGCAGTTTTACATGTAGATGGTTCTTCAGTTGCTTCTTTTGTTAATAGGAGTGTGTGAATGCCTAACATTAAAACCTCAGATCTGGGAGAACGTGAACCGTGTTCCTGTTGCCCCAAAAGTGACAGCAAACTGTTTAATTTCCCAAACAGTGAACTGGCTGTGCATCAGCATCTGTCCTTCTCAGTGCTGACACGTGACACAGAGCACAGTAGATAAAACAGAGCAAGAGAAGGGAATCAGGAAGTCTTGGCTTCCAACACAGCAGCTGTAGGGGCTGGCCAGAACAACTACCACCTATCTTCTAACGTTAATAATCCCGTCAGAGCAGGAGGTGTAGATGAATGAAACTCTCACCTTGGCTTTAATGCCTAGACTGAATTTTCTGGTTTGTATTTAGTACTAAAGTTGAACTTTCTTTCCAAAACACATTTCCTTCACTGGCGTAAGACTGCTTTGTTTATGGAATATGTGGAAGTTCTCGAAGGGAAAGTTTAAAATGTTAAGTCAAACTCTCAGAAAATCAATATCAGAGTATTGCTTGTCAGCTTAATTTGGCCTTTCCACAGTTAAAGAAGTACAGAGAGACGCTTGCCATCCTCTCATCACATGCCACTGAGCTTTTAAAATGGGCAATGTTCTTCAAACAAGTAATTTATTTAGCCTATCTTCATCTTATGTCATTTGGCGTCATATTTTCCCATATAATTCAGACTATATGGAATACAAAACTGTTAAATTCCCCATGTTGTGCTGCTCATACTTTATCAATTCTTCACAAATATTGTGTCTTTTCAGGCATTTTTGGGGAAATGTGGTCTAAATAACACAGTAGTTAGTGGTTTTGAAAAGCCTTCATATAACCCTGTCTTTGCTATCATTACCTACATATTCAGGACAGTCTTTATCCTTCTTGGTTAGGTTTATCTGATGAGAACTTCCATCAGTTTGCCTCTCATCTTTGAGGACCATGTTCATACTCATGCGACCATACACATTCTTAGTTTATTTTATCCTTAGTTTACTCATTGTCTTGTAGTCATGAAATCCATGGAAACTGTAGTATTCAGCTGTTCTACAAGACAAACCTTGATCTTCCCTCCTGTACTTTTTTGCTTGCTTGACTACGTGTCTGCCACTCCTTCCAGTATTTTCAGCAAAAATACCCTACAGGTTACAGAACGATCTTCACTAGTGCTTCATCTTTTAATTGTATTGTACAGTGTTCTGCAAAAGAATTTTTTTATTTGCATTTTTTAGCTCAGTCTCCTGTGCGTGAATCTTCTCTAAGTATTGAGTATTTGTGAGGTTTTATGTTAGCATTGTCTCAAATTTATTTTTGATTTATAAAGGTAAAATAAAATATGTTCATAAATATAGAAGGAGAAGGCTTTTCTTTCAAAATTAGGTACATGTTTCAGTAGGACAGTCTCTAAGGAAATGCAAATCCCACTTCATCCAGTGCAGTTGTTCAGAGGAAACAGTTGCTAAGATTCGATTGAGGTCTTTTCTGAATGCTACTTTTAAAATGAAGGATGTGTTTCAAATTCAAAGAATCACAGACTGGTTGAGGTTGGAGGGTACCTCTGACTGTCATCTGGTCTACCTGCCCTCTTCAACCAGGGCCTCTTTGAGCTGGGTGGCCAGGACCCTGTCTAGATGGGTTTTTTTTAATATCTCTTATGGAGGGAGATGCCGAAATCACCCTGGGCAGCCTGTTTCCGTGATTGGTTACCCTCACAGTGAAAAGCTGTTTTCTGATGTTCAGTGGGAACCTCTTGTGTGAGCTACAGATAGGTTGAATTATTCTACTAAAAGCTGAGGTCACTGGCAGGGCACTTCAGTGGCAGTAGAAGCTCTAAGTACTTTTAAGTCTGAACAGAAGAGAAGGCTTGTCCTGCTGGGAGCATGTTCCTCCTTCCGGAAATTCTAAATTTGCACAAAGTGGAAGCAATGCTCGGCTATATAAGTAGTTTCAAGTGCATAAACTTCTCCGTGTGTATAGCACTGGGAAATTTTTGTCTTTAGACTATCATGCATAAAAAATAAGAAATATGTAGACTGACTGATATGAAATGAGATATTGCTACACCACTTAGTGTTTACTTCAAGAAACAATTTGTAAGCTTCCTTCAAGAATGGTTCAAGGAAAGGCAAGCAAAAACATTGCCTCCCATATACAGATGTCTTCTTTTTCTTAATGTAAGAATTAATGAGGAGCTTGAAATGATGGGGGTTTTTTTTGGAGTTGTAGAATCGTAGAATATCCTGAATTAGAAGGGACCCACGAGGATCATCTAAGTCCAGCTCCTGGCCCTGCACCAGACAGCCCCAAGAAGTTGTACAAATTGGGACAAACATGAAATATTACAGAAACAGATCTATTATATCCTTTATCATAAACAAGTGGGTTTGCCCGAAAGTTTTTTGCAGTTCAAGAGCGAGTTGTTGAATTACTTGTAAAAACAGACAAGAATTTGAAAATGGCAAAAGTCAAGTGATTTAGAAAAATCACTGGTAAAAAAGATACCTTTTCAGGGAAAACTCGGGCCAAAGAAAATTGCCCTCCTTTGCTGAACAGTTTCAAAGCACAGGATCCCTCAATCAGGCCTAATAAAGAAGTCACTGTCTCCTGTGCATCACTGTGAGAGCACTAAAACGAAGTAGACTGTCTAAGAATGCAATAAATCATATCGGGTCATTGCACTAATGATCAGTTCGGGCCCAAACTCTCGTTAGCTTGTCTGTAGAAAGAGAAAACTGATAAAACAGGAAAAAGCCATAGGAGAGAAGCTCTTCCCTGATACTGTTATTAAACTTTTATTGTTGAAAGACATGCTTTAGCTAATTTCAGACCCATTAAAAAATTAAATATTTGGTGATTAGGAACCAGTGGATAAGAGCCGAAAGCCCAAGTGTGTAAAGCAGTAGTCCTTGGGATAAGAACCTGTAAAACTGTCAAAAAGCATTGCTTAAGTGACAGAAGACACCCTCTGTTAACTAGAAGCATGGGTACTGTTGGCACTAATCCATATTCAATATAAGGAAGGCATATTTTTAGTTCCTTCTGAAAAGGCAAGTCTTTTCTGTTAATGACATTCATTCTTGGGTTAAAAGCAACTGTCTCCTCTGGGTGCGCTCTAACCCAGATTTCTCAGTCAAAAAATGAGGGTTTCATTTCCAATACTTAATAGTTTTAATATTTATGCTAATCTGTATTTTTGAAATAAATTTTCCGATAAGGCTGTTTAAGGAAGTAATGTAAATAGTTTCAAAAATTATTAGGAACCCTTTTAAAATATGTATGGATGATCATATGTGTTCCGTGAGGACTTTCTGTGGTTTGACTTCTCAAACTGATCTTGCTGAAGCAGAGCAAAATTTTTACCAGGAAAATATACAACTTTATGTGTGTTTATATTCATTTGTTCTTGTGATACTGACCCAATTAGTTAATGTGGGGAGAAAATTTTGACATGGAGCAATTTCACTCATATTTTCAGCCCTTATAATGAGAATGAGACTAGGCCTTTCCCCCTTTTTTTCATTTCAAGTAAACTGGTTGAAAAAGAAAGTAGTGAAGTTTTAATAGTGAAATAGTCTCTGCGCCTATGTGATTTTTTTTCTTTTTAGAATTTTAGCACTTGAAAGCCAAATATGATAATCTTTTAGTGTTTGCTGGTTTTTTAAGGGAATGGATTTTCGGTAAGTTAACGCTCATGTTGAAATTAATAAAGGAAAAGTACAGTTAATGGAAATCTGCAGAAACCAGTTCTCAGCATGTAATTTTGCTGCAAGAAGCAGAAATTGACAGATAAACCAGATGTTTAAGAGTAGCCTGAAGCTAGGAGACTGAAATTAGTTTGCTGATGTCTTTAAAGTTTGCATTGACTCTTGTTCTTCATCACTGCATCATCTGCTTTATATTATCCATGATTATTTTACAGCTAAAAGTCTTGTAAGGTTTTACAGAAACTCAGGAAGGAAAAAAAATTTTTCAAAAGTGCTTGATTTTTGGAGCAGTGTCAAGTGATGCTGCAGTGTGTTTCAAAAAGGTCTGATGCTGTGGACCGTGTAAGAATCTCTCTCAGTACTCTGAAGTGGGTTGTGTTGTTGGTTGGGCTGGGTTTTGTTGCACAGGGCTGATTCAGTTGTACGTAAGTGGCGTAAACCCACACAGTCAGGTATGGAGTTTGTATCTTTACTCTGTGTCTGTGAGAACTGGAGCTGGTGTTGATTTAAGGAGAGCAGATGTTAATGGTGTTTTTCTCAAGCATTCTGTTGCCCAAATAGGCATCTCTCATCGTGAGAAAAGGCAACAAAAGGCAGTAAATCTGCCTCCTCTATTATAAAGGGCAACAATAGATTGATTAATGGAGAAAAAGCAACTGTTAGGCTTAGGTACCCTGTGTGCGTGAAAACTGAGTTTTACAGACTGAATATTTCTGCTGTCATTTTTTAGAACAATTTAGTTCTGTCTTAATCATGAGGCAAGGAGAGTCAGAAAATGTTTGTTAGCCTGGATAACACATCATGGTAACACATTTGTATAAAATTTAAAGTGTAAGCTGGTTTTCTTTTCAGTAGTAGATGTTTAGACCATTATTTCCTAATCTGATTTTCACTGTTCCTTCTGTATGGCCACTTTTTGTTTTGTGTTCTCAGTTAGCATCCCCTCTGCCCACGGACCAGATTCACACTTTGTCTCATCTACACAGATGAGTGTGCAAGTATGTACCACTGAGTCTAGGAGTCAGCCAAAAAGTATATGGAGACATGCAACCTGGCAGCAGGAATCAAGATTCTTCAGTACTGCCCTCATAAGCCATAAACACTGAGCAAAACATACAGAATTTTTCCATGAAGTAATAAGACTTTCTCATGAATTTTAAAGGGAAATTTTCACATTTTAAATAAAAGTAGGAAAAAAAATGTGTAGAACTGTTTGTTAAATAATATACACTGATTTTAGTAACCCTGTTTAAAAATTTGGTTCTCTTTTTAGTTGGTAAATTCTAGATAATTTCTCTTTGTGACTAGGTATACCTTCTGGTTCAATCACGTTTGCAATCAGAGTTTTGATACATATGGAAAGTGTTAGGATTAGCCGAAATTCAGTAACAGCTTAAAAGTTTTATTGAATCCCTATATTAGGACTTAATTTCTAAGGGAGATGAAAGAAAACTGTCTGAAGTTTTCTGGCATTTAGTGTGGTCTGCTCAGGTCTTTTGTTTTTCAATTCCAAAATGTCATTGCTAATTTGAAAAATGTTGTGTCTACCGTATGACAATGACAGAGATGCGTTAGGTCCATTATAAACACATTTAGGCTTTCATGTTGTATAATCTTTCAAACAAGGCGTTGGAAACTTCTTGTTAGGCTTTAGCAAAGAACTAGACATGACGAAGTAGTGTGTATGTATGGGTGAGTGCAATAGTAATTTCCACAATGTTTGCCTCACTGACACCTGAAATAAAGGTCTTTGAGTATTATTTGGCCCCACAGTTCTTTTTTTCTTGACAGAATGCTTTAGGCAGTAAGTAACCGTAAGAGGATTTTTTTGGCAAAAAAATGTCTCTTAAAATGTTATTTATTTTCTTTTTTTTTTCTTTTAAGTCTGAACAGCCCAGTCCTGCCAGTTCCAGCTCCAGTTCCAGTTCCAGTTTTACACCATCTCAAAACAACAGACAACAAGGTACCAATAAAGGAAAAGAAATTGAAAGGAATGTGTGAAATGAAGGGGCCAATAAAAACAGAACTCGTGGCATCTCATTACCTCTTTTCTTCTGTGCTTCACTGCCTGAACTGGCCACAGTTTTGATTTAGAGACTATTCTGCAGGTCGTTTTCAGATGTGGCTGTAAGGGCGAAATAAAAGGAGAGAGAGAAACTGTGAATCTGAGAAAATGGTGTGAAGATTGGTTGTTTTGAAGGGCTAAATACATGCCAGTCACTTAACAGATGCTAAAACCAAAAGAGCTTCTCTTCCTGAGTTGTCCTTCTGCAGGGTTAGGTGGCATGGCACCTGGCTCTGTCTGAAGCCCTGGAAGAGCGTGGTTTCCCGCGGGCAGCCAACAGAAACCCACAGATGTGTTTGTGTAGACCCTTTCAAAGGCTGTGATCGTCCCATACTACTGGGAAGTTTTAAGAGCATACACTATTTACTTCAGATACATGGCAGGGAAGGATGATGGTTAGACTTAAAGTCTGCATTTTAGTTTTCTGGCTAATGATTTCAGTTTACTTGAAACTCAGTAAAGAATGCATTTTTCTTCCTGGAGGCTTTGCCAAGGCATGTTTTCTGTAAAGAAGTTGATATTCATTCTCCATGATCTATTAAACTACTTAGTTCCTGGTTGGCTTCTTTCCCTGGTTTATAAGATTGTACAACTGATACATTCTTAATGAGCTTTTATTTTGTTCTTTGGATAGGGAGCATTAAAAAAGCAGCCTTTGACTAAACAAATTTGTTTGGTTTAGCCATTTATATTCCTCAGTGGTAGGCTTGATTTAAGATTATGACAATACATTAGTACCTCAGGCACACTGATTTTAAACAGATTGTCACATGGTGCATATCTGTCCTACTGCCTTTCTGCAGGTGACTGGTACTGATTTTCTAATGTTTTCTTTCTCCATGCGAAAGAAAGCAAGAGCTGAAGTGAACTGTGGTAATGACTGGTTTCAGGCAGTTTATTTTTACCTAAGAATTAACAGATACACTTCCTGCTGAACCCCCATTTTTGTTCTCATGAAAACCTTCTTAGTCGTGTGAGCTGTCCATTATAAGCCAAATGACTTGGATACCTACTTCTGCATCTGTTATCCTTTGCTGGGGACAAACTTGTTGACTTAGAGGTTTCTTCTGAGCAGACTGGTCCCACCCATCTCTTCTGGATCATATGTGATGTATCACAGATTGTCTTTCAGTTCATTATACCTTCTCTAGAATAGATGGGAGATTTGTCCTCTGATGTGAACAGCTCTGAAGTGCAAATGGTATATCTATCTTCTCTTTTTTGCCATAGTAAATAGTGGTTCCTGCTTCTTTCTGGGAGTTCCAGAAACCCCAATTAACTAAGTGTGTTCATTGCCCAGGCCTTGAATTTATATATCAAAGGTATGGAGCACCAGACATACCATGGCATGTTCACGCTGTATGTTGTGCTCTGGTCAGAAGCCATGCTTTTCCCCTTAACTGAAGGTTACTTGCCAGGGCTGGTGCTCTTTTTTGGATGCATATAGATTCCAGTGCTTACTCAGGTGTCAAAAAACCACAGCATGAACTTATTTCACCTCTTTTTGCATATGCAGTGGGCTAACCTTATGTTCCTCAAGTTCTTCTGTCCTTGGGGCTTACTTTAATATTTCTCTGTTTCCTTACCAAGAAAACTTGCTCATGGGCAGCTCCTAATTTTCAGTTTCTTCTTAACTATTCTGATCTCTTAGGAGGTAACAACTTTTCAATCCTTTAAAAAGATTGTTACGGAATTTTAAAGTAAGTGTTAGGAAGGAGCAGAAAATTGCTATGCATGCTAGGAAAAAAAAGACCTAAAAATTAATGCTTTGCTGATTGCTAGAGAAGTCTGCTGAAAAGTTAGCTAGCAACATGATTTTCAGGCTCCCAGATACGCTCCTCTGCTAAGTGAGAACTTGTTTGAATGACAGGTTGTTCAAGGCCTGTGGGGCTGTCAGTGATGGGTGTATCTCAGGAGTCCAAGTTTCTTTTTATTACTGCTCATATAAAAGCCCTTTCACTCCTTCAAGGGTCAGATGATAACTTATTCAACCAGACTACAAGTTGTCATTTGCAAATAGCTGAGTGTTGTCTGCCTGAGATCCAAACAGGGGCAGAAAATGGAACACAGCTCAGCTGCTTCTATGTATCAGCAGTGGGTGCATGGACAAGAAGCACTTCCATGCTTTCACCTGTACAAATGCCTGGTCAACCAGGAATTTGCCCATCCGCACCATTTGGTTTTCTTTCCTAGGGTATGAAACCAGAGAAAAGGTTCAGTGCTCCGAACCTCTCCAAACTGTGCCAATTTACAAAAGTTCTAGTGCAGCCTTAGTGATAAATCATTCTAAACATCAGCTTTGAAGTCACTTGCACGAAACTAGTCAAAATGCCTATAGCCTGAACTTTGTTACGTCTGGAATAGTCCATAAAACTGTTCCTCCCATGAAGGGAACACTGTCCCTGTTATGAGTATGGTGCTGACTGACAGATGTCTACCTTCTCTGCTGGCAGTCACCAGGGAGGACACTCCTTGAGTCAGTTTCCCCGTTAGTAAACAGAGAGTTGAAATTTCATCTCAGGCTCACTTTGTTCATGTTTCTTACTTAATTATTCATACTTTGTTTCTTGGACTGAAGGAATTACACAGCTGTAATAGTAATTGCTGTTTCTACAGCCATCACTGGTGCTTTCAATTACTGCTTCATGTCTCAGATGGGCTGTACTTCATAGTTAAATGTCCTGTGGCACCAGGACATTTTACTTTCTTGCCTCTTCTAATCTGCTTTTGTCCATTCTTATTTCAAGTAGATGTAGTGTTACACTTCCCGGATCTATTAAACATATTCCTCTTTCTGTAACTGTCTCTTAGAGCAAAAAGAGTAAAAATCAAAACCCAAACTGAGTTTAATGCAGTTTTGTGAGCAAGTCAAGCTTTGTACCTTTTTGTAAATTCAGAAAAAGTGATAACATGGTGTTGTGTGGGATTGATTTTACTTATCAACATTGGCAAAGTGCTTACTCAACTTGAAATTGACCCTGAAATCATGGGAACAGCTGAAGTTAAATATATAAAAACCAAGAAGACAAAATGACTGCCTTGTACAGTATAATTTAGTCAGAATGATTTGTTAGAACCAACTTTTCAATACATGGGTTCACCTAACAACTGTGTTAATACTGATCAATGTGTCCCTGTAGATCTTTACTCCCGTATAATGCCCTTTGAGAAAGCAAAAAACACTAAACCCCAGCAATGCAAAAGAAGCATGCCTCTAGCAAGCATACATTTCATGTCGATTTCTCCTGTCATGGCAGTATTTTACTTACTTCAGCTATGGTCTAGGGTGCAAATTGTTCTAACACTTGAACATGTGAGTCACTTCATTGTCATGAATAAGTCTGTTGAAGCTGAGTTGCTCCTGTGAGTAAAGATTCATGAATAAGTGGACAGGTATACTGCAGTATAAGCCCCCAGTACATTACTTGATTTGTTCAATGTTTGAGACTTTGCTCTCTCCGCTCTGTGTGGGGAAGGTAGTTTTCAAAGCTGGGTGAATTGCCCAAAACACTGGGAAGTAAGCTTCATTGTGTTTTGTTGTCTCTGTTGTTTCAGGTCCGTTGAGGACTATAATGAAAGATCTGCATTCAGATGATAACGAAGATGAATCAGATGAAGCAGATGAGAAGGACAATGATTCTGAGTTGGAGCAACCTGTAAATACACGAGGAGGAAGCAGGAGTTGCAGGTGAGTGTCTTGTGATTGCAAGTAGCCTGCTGACCAAGACATGTAGTGCTTGTTAGTAACAAGATGAGGTCTGATGTTCTCAGAGTGCTGCGTAGCAAATGGGCAGAAAATTCACTCTTTCTAGAGGAAAAGAGCCCCTTTTGAAAACTAACAGAACTAGCCATTCCTGATACAAACTCTTCCTGTACTAATCAGTACAGTTACGATGATCCTCGTTTGTTTGACTTTACTTGATTTCATGCCTTTGTGACTTGAGAGGAGTAATAATTGCTCTCTGGCCTGAATTAGAGGAATTTGTCCTTCAGCTGTTGAATGAGCTATTCTATACATAGTCACAAGTCAGCTCTGCTTACCAGTTTTAGATTAAGTTGTTAAATTGAATCTAAATCAATGAAATTTGAATTTCAAGTAAATTCTGTGCTGCATGCAGTAGATAATGTGTAAAAGTGCATCAGAAAGTAAAGCAAGCATCTGTCACAGAAATTTTTTAAATCTTTGATTTTTTAAAAAAGTTCCTGCATCCTTTCTGCAGCGTTCAGAGGGCATGCAAAAATTCATCTGGTGTTGAGGCAGCTTGAAGCTCCATCCAAATGGTGTTCAAAATTATGGAAAACCTGAAACTGTCTCTCTCAAACTCTTTTCATATTAGATACTTTATGTAATTCAGAGGGTTTTACTGTTAGTGCACAGCACCTGAGTGCCAATGTCAGCTACTGCTTGAATGGGAAGGTAATAGGAAAACTTTAATGAATGTCAGCTGCTTCCCTGGTGTGCTTTAGAGGCTGGAATCAAGGAGAAAAAGACCAAGATTACTAGCAGTTTGAGAACTTGTTCATGTCAGTGATTGTGTAAAGGATTGTTCCAAGCTCAGCTTGTCTCCAAGTGTGGAGATTTTGTTTCAGTGCTTTAATGGAACTGTAAGGCTGTTGTTTCTTTATGTCTTTTTATCCCAAATAACTAATGGGTTTTTTCCCAAAAAAAAATATTCCCTATTGTGAAACTGATTAGGAACTGGACTTTTTCATGTGACCTCTCCTGAGATGCTACGTTTTTGAATTTTAATCAGGAAAAAGTGTGTTACTTTTGACAATAAACAAGGAACTTTTCAGTGGAACGCTTGTTCAGGTGGGAAGTACAGCTGTTTGGAAAGCTTTTAGAAGAGCAGAAAAGTATCGCTGCAGACCGCTTTCCTTCTTTGACATAGCTGTGAACCGAGATAAGGAACATCAGTTCATCTTTGTAGGTGTTTAACCATTTCTGTAATGTTAGCTGCTGTTAACTGGACACTTCATCTCAGCCAAGTGCAGACAGGCAGCCTCCTCCTTTGTGCTACAAGGAGTTTTTTCTGGAGTGCAGCCCTGCTCAGATGCCTCTTTTCCATGTGACCTTGATTAACAATAGCTTGCTTAGCTAGTTATTGATATTGCTTAGCTAGTTATTGTTATGATGACCGAAGGGATTGGTCATCGTAAGCCCCTACCTTGAAGTCTGGGGTTGGCTCACCTGCTTTGACAGCCCTTTGTCTGCAGGTGTAATGCTGTGGCTCTTTTTTTCCGCAGGGTTAGTCTGAGTGATGGCAGCGATAGTGACAGCAGCTCAGCTTCCTCACCGCTGCGTCATGAGCCAGCACCACCTGTACTGAAAACCAGCAACAGCCAGGTAAAAAACATGCAATTTGGCTATGTGTTAGCAGTAGACACAGTTAACATCAAGAGTTTATTGAGTCATCTCTTCCCCTCTCCCCCACCAGTGTTTATCTAGAAAGTTACAGTATTTTTTTACTGCAGTAGAAGACACAATAGTTCTTACTTCCCATCAGAGTACTTGTCCCACATTTGTAAGAGCTAACATGGTTGTTATTTCTGAGGTAGCAACATAGGGGAGTTTGGTTTTTCAAAGAAAAGAAAGTAAATTACTTAGAGTTGCAAAATACTCCAGGGATAAATGAGAGTTGGCTTTTGGGACGTACCTCACCCCCAGTAAGTAAGACTCTCTAAATATAAAATGAAGTATAAAAACTTACATTCTTTACAAAATAAAATACACCATTTATTAGTTATTTTAAGGAGCCATGATTCATTCCCAGAGTCAATTGTGTCATACACAAAGCTGTCAGGACACTTACTGGCAATAAATGGCTACTTACAGTTATGATATAGTCAGAACAGTGTGTATGTGTACTAACACAAGTTCATGGTTTAGAGGGTGAGTTTCATGGGTGGGTCTTTTCTGTATCTCTTCTCTATAATTGCTTCAATTGTCTGGCAGATATTATATACTTGCCCTTGTTTTTCTATTAAGATTTCCAATACAAGCTATAGTACAAACCCCAAATATTATTATTCATGTTAGCAAAGTTCAAATACACTGTGGGGAAAAAACCCCACAAACTAGGAAGTACTTTGGGCACAGAGAGAAGGTGATTCCATGTCCAGAAAATATTCTTATTTTCTACTGCTGCAGGCTCTTCTAAGTTGTCTATACAAAAGCTACAAGTTTGTAAGAGATAGTCTTGAGGTAAAAAAGCTGGCTACAAGGATAAAGAATATTGCATTTACTGGACACATAGTACAAGAAGCACAAGTAAAATAAAAATTCTGTCTATGACTTGTTGTTTAATGAAGATTGGCTTCTAAAGAGTCCATGTAATTGTTAAGTAATCATAAGTCTCAATATCAGCAGCCCACTCAGTCACATCTTTTGTGTTCCTTTGCGTGTTGGTGGTGTAGTAGAAGGTCTACCTCCACATTTAGACACTCCAAACCATAGCTGTGTGCCAGCTAAAATTGAATGTCACATGCCTTCTTCCATTTCTTTAATTGAGCTAAATTTTGTAATCAAGCTGCAAATTGGAAATTTTGGGAAACATTGAGAGAATTCAAATGGTGTGAACTACAGCCACATTTGAAATTTCCTCTTGGTAGTGTAGTGCTGCTTGGCAGGATGATACCTTTTACTGATGAAATCAGGTTTGTGTTGACTGAGTTCCTTTATAGAACTGAAAAGCTAAGACAGAGTTAGTATTTGTATAAGCTTCCTCAGATGTGATTAGTGCTGTATCTTGTCTAAACAAGAGTGCTTGAGATGTTAAATTTTTAACTACACATCAAGAGCACTGTAAGGAAGCAGCTTTTTCAAATATATTGTGTTCTTGGTAAGGTTCTATTTGAAACCAAGAATTTTCTTCCTGTGAAAACAATAAAAGCATCTAAGAGGTACTGAATCCATGATTAAAGGTCTTGGTTTTTGTAGGGTCGGGTGGGAGTTTTTTTTCAACGCAAAACTTTTCTTCTACTGGCCTACACAGCAGTAACCCCAGAGGATGTTGAACAGAAGGACTAGAATTATTCCTCAAAAACGTATGTTTTGATTCTGAACATGCACCACTCGTGGCTAAGTACATCAAGTAAGGTTAACTCAGATCTGCAGTCATTCTCTCTACATAGGGAAATAGCTGTATGCCAGGTGTATTCTTAAGATGCTGGTCAGCCTGGGGAGCTTATATGCAATTTAGTCATTTATACCAAGGGAAGTAGAAATGAGAGGGGAAAAATGTCAGTGAGGCTTCTAGAAGATTTGTTCTTACAGGCTTCATTTCCTTGTTTTAGTTGCTGAGTGTTATCCTGCGTTGTGGCTGTTCAGTATGGTTTTGGACTTAATCATACTAGTGATGTTAGTCTCACTTACAATGAAATGTGAAACAATCTCCCATTATCTGTGATTACTTAGTTTTCTTTGATGTTTTTCAGAAGAACTGGTTATATTCTAGGTTGGGAATGATATGGTGATTTTTCTTTTAACTTCAAAAAAGTCTTCTCTGTGGAAAAAACTGAAAGAACAATCAACAGTTCTTTTTCCCCCAAATATTTCTGCCTTCAGTCCTAAAAGTTTCAAATCAAGCATGGTGTCCTGCTGCTTGCTAATGTGCTCTTCTTGGATCTGTTTCAGTATCAGATGAAGCAATCTGGGTTTGTGTGTGTGATAGTAAATGGATGTGAGTGGCATTGAAGGAAGGGTACCATATAAGTGCAAAAGAAATTACTGTCAATCACTTTGTTTTTCAGTTTCAACTCATGCAGTCATTTCAAGGACTGTTTCAAAACCTCTGTTGTCAAAGAAAAGAGATAGCACTGAGGGAAAAAAAAGAACAGGAAAAGTACAATGATAATGTGACATTTCAAAGGCGCTGGAGAGACCCTCAGCATCATTTTGTATCTGCCAAATCACTTCCTATCCAACCAGCACGTGAAAGATAGGGGGAAAAAAGTGGTGAGAAGGCTTTAAATGACGTGAAATTCCTTCTTTTAAGGATTAATACTATCACTATCACCTCATTCCTGTACCTCAGCATTTTCTGCTGTAAGTTACTTTTTGTTCTAAAAAATATGAGTAGGTTATACAGATTAAAGAATGAAAAGCTCAGTTTTGAATTTGTGTTATTAACAGCAGAACTTTCCATATATAATTGTATCCAGTGGCACATTTAATTTTTACAGTATTTCCTTTCTTTTGCAGATTTTAGAAGTGAAAAGCCCAATAAAGCAAAACAAAACAGATAAACAAATGAAGAATGGGGATTGTGATAAGGTAAATAACAATGCGGTAGCAATGAAATACTCCAGAATATGACACTAATGTGCTTACCAAATGCCAATCTTTGTAACAGAATGAAAATCTCAGTACATCTTTGCTTTGGATTCCTTTAGGTGCAGATTTTTCTGTTTTCTTTCTGTAATTCTTTTAACTTCTCTCCTATTTTGAATTTTTTTTCCTTCTTTTCAATCGGGTGGTTTGGCAAATTTCGCCAGTTGGGAATCTGCCGTGTGTTTATTTTACAAACTCATGGTGGAGAGTAGATATTGTGCTTCATAGAGGAATGAGATGTAGATGAGAATTCACAGATGTATTCCTAGCCAGGAAATCAATCAGTTAGGGAAAAAAACCCCCACATCTATTTTCCAGAATCCTTTCTGAAGGCTGTGCATTAGGAAGTGGCAGTGTGGTTTAGCATGTTAACTGAAATGATATGAAGCAACTGCTACCATTTAACACTGAGATATTTTGATTTAAAATCTGTCTGCTGGTTGTGGGCAAGAGCTCTCAATACTTCCATAAGTGAACATAGCACAATTGCTCACTATAGGCAAGTTTCTCTGAAAGCTCTTGCTGGTATTAGTGTAGATTTTGTGATAACATGGGGCAAGAGATGAAAGTTGCAGTATCTAGATTTTTAGTATCTAGATTTTTATCTGCAGTAGCTAGATTTTTAGTACTCTGATTTTTTGGTTTGCTTTTTAGTTGCTTAGGCAGACTGCCATATCTCTCTCTCTGCTTACAAGCAAAAGAAAAAAAAGTTTTTGATGGCTCAGGCTGAAGGAGAAAGTTGATAATAGGGTGGAGAGGTGGGACATGATTGTCATCCCAGGGGAGAAGCACTGGAATTTACCTTTGGATTAATCTTGCTTAGTCTTCCTGTCCTTATATCTCCCTGTTGACACAAAAGAAATAACTACATACCACTAGAGAAGAAGTTTGATTTGATTGTGAGTCTTTGGATTTGGTTCCTATGTGGAAAGGTGGGATATGTTTTCTAAAGATGATGTTTTGGCATCTCCAGTCTTTTGATGCTTTTTGGCACAATTGAGATACGGAGACTATCTTCTACAGCGAATGACCACCTATGAAGATTTTTGTCAGCGTGAAGTATCTTAAAAAACCACAAAAATTTATATTTGTGTTGTATTGAGCTAGAGAAAGCCAGACTATTAATAAAAAAACACACCTCAAAGAAGAGTTTGGTCTTACCTCAAGTGCTGTGTGCAGTTTTGGGTGCCATAGTCTAAGAAGGATTTAAAGCTGTTAGAGAGCATCCAAAGAGGGGCTGCGAAGATGGGGGAGGGGTCTAGAGAGGAGGTTTACAAAGAACAGCTGAGCTCACTTGGTCTGTTCAGCCTGGAGAAGAGAGACTGTGGGGGGAAACCTCACTGACTGAGGGGAGACCTCCTGAGAGGAAGAGGAGGGGTGGGCACTGGTCTCTTCTCCATGGTGACCGGTGACCGGACCTGAGAAAATGGCATGAAGCTGGGTCAGGGGAGGTTGCATATTAGAAGAAGGTTTTTCACAGAGCGTGGTCAGGCCCTGGAATGGGCTACCCAGGGAAGTGGTCACAGCACCAGCGTGACAGAGTTCAGGAAACTCAGACAATGGCCAATGGTCTTGGGCACATGGTGTCACCCTTGGTGCCCTGTGCGGAGCCAGGAGTTGGACTCAGTGATCCCTCTGGGTCTCTTCCCACTCAGGATATTATATGATTCCAAGATTTAAAATAAGATTTCCATTTGTACTGGTTTTGAAGTCATCTGAAGTTTATGAATTACATTGCTATGACTTAATTAACAAGTTGTTTATGGGGGGGATTTGTTTTCTAGGCATATCTTGATGAACTAGTAGAGCTCCACAGAAGATTAATGACATTGAGAGAGAGACACGTACTGCAGCAGGTGAGGAGCACTCTCATGCACTATCACGGTGTGCTCATTGAAATTGTGAAGTCATATCTCTTTTTTTACCTTTATTTAAAACTCTGTAATCAGGTTCAATAAGCCTGTATAGTCCACAGAAGTCCATTACTTCTTACACTGCAGCTTGGGGAATTTTTTGCACTTACTTTAAACTGTGTTGTCTCTCTAAATGACAAATTAAAAAGAAAAATGCCTGAGATAAATTTTTCACCAGTTTGTTGTTACGTTTCTTAACATACTGTATCAATAATTATGAAAACAGGATGAGACAATGGATATAGCTGTGCACTGTAACTTGAGAAAAATCTTGTTGCTTCTTTCCTGAAAATGACCAGTCTTGTCTTAGAATCAAATGAAGTGGGTTTTTTTTCTATGGCAAGCAGAAAACATGGAATTCAAAGCAAAGTCTACTTTGAAGAAAAACGTAATATATTCATTGAGTCTTCTGAAGTCATAGAACAAGTGAAATATGAAAGCGTACAACCAAAAAGGCTTCAAATTTATTGAAAGGTTATGCAATAGTAAGAGCAAAGAAAGTATTCTTGGTTTTGGGTGGTATTGTCAGGTACTATTGAATTGCAAATCATGAAGATTAAACAATAAACACTGTCAACAAAGCAGATGCAATTGTAGCACAGATGATTTTATCATCTGTGCACAATTATGTCCCAGTTTTAGAGATGTTGTCAAGAGGAAAACTTTTACCACTTCTAAATGATTGCAATCACTTGTCAAATTTCTCGACTAAATGTGTTAACAGTATTTTGCAAGCTCCAGCATTAACCACTTTGTTAGTTCAGGCTCAATATTGTGAGTAAAGATGAGAAAACTATTGAGAGGTCACTGAAAAGAAAAATCTTGGTTAACGATATTCTTAATTAAAGATGAATTCTGATTGCTTTGTCAGATTTCATCTTATAACACCTAACCCTTCATATTTAATGTACTTTTGCCTCCCAAGTTTCCTTTTACTACAAAAGCTTTAGTTCAAAGCATGCTTTCAGAGTGGTGGCAAAGCCAAATTTTTATCTGCGTTGGGAAATTGTTTTGCAGGAGGCTAAAAGATAGGAATCACAACACCTTGTCCACTTCACATTATTCATTGATTCTTAAAGAGTTCACATGAAAATAGAATCTGGAAAAGCCTCTGTGTTGTAAATTCACACCTTATCTTTGCTTCCTGAGCACTCACTTCACCAGTTATCCAAGGCATAGCTTCCAAATGGTATCGCTTCTGATACACATCTGTGGCCAGTACTGCTGTCACCAGCTGTCAGTGCAGAACTGAGCCACTGACCCAGCCTGGGCAGTCAGGCCATGAACCCATGAACCCCCAGGCTTTCACTGGGGCTGTAGGGACAGCCTGCAGACCGTAGGGCTTAGGTGGCTTCATGTGGGGAATTTTGAAAAACAAAATCAACTTCAAAACTTTTTATGCAAAGCAAATATAGAAACAAGCAAGAAACCTTCTTTTTTTTTTTCCCATGAAAGAAGCTTTTGAAAGTCTAGAACTTTTGAAATCCTGGCAAGATAAGCCTGGAGTAGCCAGATATGACTCCACAACTGAGCCTGCTCTGAGCAGGGGCTGAGACTAGCAAAATTCTTTCCAATTGGAATTATTCGGCCATCCTAAGAAATATTTTCAAAGTAAGTAAAGTGCTTTGAGTTGAACCCATTGTTTTCTTTCTCACTAGCAGCATTTATTTGGTGGTGAAGTAGTATTTGTCTTTGTTAGAAAAATAATGGGTTTGTCCGCAAAATTGTCTTCATTCTAATGTTGGACTACTGTTGCAGTAAGCTTTGTGGGAAGTTATTAATACAGGGAAAAATCATGTGAAAAGAAACATAACTGAGCTGGAAAGTCAGAGTATCCTATTCTGAGTGAATGAAAAAGAGCAGTATATTCTTGTGCATTTTAAACTAGACTTTTTTTTTTCTCTTGGGACTATTTATCAAGCCAGAGAAAGTATTCATTCACGAGCTTTGCCTCACAACTTGCATTAAGAGTGAGGCATTTTAATGCTGTAATCCATGATTACTTATACATTATTACTTGTATTATGAAGGTTTGGTTGATGTAGAACTGGTGTTGCCTTCCTGGGGGAAATTGTTTGTGCAGATTGTTTCCCATTTTTCAGAGCATTTGCAGGCTGTTGGTACAGCCCCAGTGAAAGCTGGATTTATGGCCAGATTGTGCAGGCTGGGGCATTGCTTCAGTTCTGCTGGTAACAGCATAATACTGGCTACAGAGGTCTACCAGGAGTCAGTGGAAGAGTCAAGTTACTTACCAGGAGCCAGTTATCTTGTCTGCACTCGTGAATGGTCTATGCTGCTATAAAACAAAACACAGCTTAGTTCTAAAACCTTTAATCCCTTAATATTCTGCAATTCATTAATTCATATGATTTCATCCATTTGCAGAAATATCTTCCCAATACTGAATGGATAACTTGCAGAGAATCAGTGCTTCTCTATGTTAAAAACAATCTGCCATTCCATCCTAATTGTCATTATTGCTTTGCAGCTATGTTGTTAATGTAAAATACTTCCAGTGTGCACAGAAATGTAAAAGATACAGAGCAGAGAAAGTTTCTAGAAATTACTATGAAACTTCTAGACTAAGAAATACAAGGATATAGAGGTTGTAGGAAGTACAAAGGTGAGAACAGCAAGGTGCAAAACTGCATAACGGGATTATGGTTACTGCATGAGAAGAGGGATCAAATGCAAAAATATGCAACAGAAAATTGTAGACAGCTGCAAGGGTTTTAGAGGTGGTGTTGGTGTGAAGTGGAATGGTGATGGAGTTGTGTGTTCCTGGATGGCGGTTGTCATCTTGTTAGTTTATGTTGGGGCAGGTAAGCCTCTTGCACACAGACTGTGAGGGAATTTTCAGAGAAGGGACTTGCAAAAGAACAGTGAAGACATTGATATAATGTAGAAGCACAGGCTTTTCAAACTTACACTGAGGGACATGAGAAGGTTGGTTTTTTGGGTTTTTTTTGGTTAACAATCTTGGTTGTTACCAAGTCCATAGGCATGACATCAAACAGGAATGCAGCCAAATTGGAAATGAGAAAAATGTGTCTGTATGTGAATGTGGCTCTTTCCCAAGAGAGGTGTTTCTCTTTGAGACACTTTGTTAAAGGAAGCTGAGAAAGGGAGAAGACAGGAGAGATGTGATACTGCACTGCAAGTGCCTGGATACATAGTGAAATAATTCTGATGTTAAATGCTACTTACAGACATATAAAAATTGCCCGAGAGGGAGGAGACATGTGAAAAAGAATATTTGACCAAAAAATTAGTCCTGTGAGAATTACCTGAGCAGTTGTTATATGAATATTGGACCATGTCAAGACAGAAATTGGTCTGAAATTACATTCACAAACAAATTCCTCTACCACATCTTTCACTGTAAAGAAACTGGTTGGAATTTACAGTGCTAAGGCTTTTTTTTTTTTTTAACTGTGTCTCAGATGTTAATGCTGCATGTCTAATATATTCAAATTTGGCTGGCTAAAGCAGTGTTTCTAACTCTGCATTTTCAGTGCAGAAAATGTTAGCATGACCCCAGAAAAGGCAGCAACATTTCTGGTAAGATTTTGTATCTTATTTTGAGGCATTAGAAGTCGTATCTTCAGCTGGTAAAAAATCTGAAAGCCAGAGCACTAGGCAGCACAGGCATAAGGAAGAAAATTAGAGTATGCAGCATGGCTGAAAATTACATTGCTCATGTCCACAAGGTGCTTAACTTCAGATGGCAACTATCTTCTTAGAATTTTTTGCCAGGGGCAGCTTGGAGGTCTGGAAACTATCACATGGCCTAAAACCCTCCATAAATTGAAAAATGACTGTCATTAGTTGCACTTTGGCTTCCTTATACAAACACACTCATTTGCTTGTTTAAAGGCTGATAAATAGTTATACTATGATGGATAATGATGAAACTGAGCTGGAGAGACATTATGTAAACAGAGACGTAATTTACAGCAGAAAAGCAAAGCTTATACAGCAGGGACAAATGGGGTATTTTTGTTCTTTGCAGCCTAAGGTCTCAGAATAAAACATTTTAGTGCTGTGTTTTTAATGTTAGAAGTGTCAGACTTCCTAGCAACTAATCTTAACCTTTTGTTCTGTTTGAAGAATTTCTCAATAGCACAAGGATGCATATGCTAATACTGTAAGTCATGAATTCCTCATTGACTGGCACACAGGCAGGTGTTTTTCATTGAGCTGTCTGGGTTTATCTTGATACATTTTTGTACATCCATTAAAGCCTTTGGGGTTCATTTCAGTCATTTGCCAGGTGCCCAGACATAGTGACTGTATCTCTCTTGGGGGCTGGATGAGGGATCTGTTTAAAATGTTTATGTTTCCCTTGACCTAGAGCTTAAAAGCCCAAAGTGGAACTTGATCAATAGGAGTCCTTATCCATTTCTTAAAATATGCTGTTTTAAAAATGTGCTGTTTAAAAATACATGTGTTAACACTTTTGTATAATCTTTGTTTCTAGAATCGAGTACATTGCAGTGGGGGTTACTGGGGGCGGTATTCTTCCATAGTAACACAAGCAAGCATTAGACAGAGTTGTTCAACGTAGCTACATTTTCCTGGCCTCTGCTTCTGTAAACTTCTTGTGCAGCCATTTATTTGTCTCACCGTGAATGTTCAGAGAACATTCTGAAGATTAGATTCCGAACTTTTACAAAAGGAGGCTGGGCTGACTGCTTAGCTTTGCTTCTCTCTTAGATGAGGCTCAAGGGAGTGCCAAAAATGAGAATAACAATACATATCAAAGTTTGCTTCTGGTATCAATCAGTTTTTCCCACTGGATTTTTTTTTTTCTCATGTCAATTGCAGAACAGTAGGGGTTGGAAAAGTGTTACAAGAATTTGTGAATCAACAAGTGGACAAATTAAGTTGTCATTTTAGATTAAAAATTCCCATATGGAAAAGAAATTGAAACCAAGAGGTACAGATTTAAATGATGTATTAATAAAAGCGGGATTTTTTTCAAGTACTTTAAGAATTTTGGACAGCTGCAAACCAAATTAAACTGATTTTATTTTTACTTTTTCCCACCTTTGAAAATAAAAGGTGATTGAAAAGGGAGATTTTTATTGTAACAAGCATTTTCCTTTTATTATTTTATCTTGTTTCCATTCTGTTTAATCTGTCCTGGGCTGTGTCATTCCTTGCCTGACAATACACATTTCATATTTCATTTATCATCAGCATAGTCTTTACTTCTGTGGTCTGAGAAGAAAAAGTATCTGTTTATATAATGACATGGAGAGCAGAAAACTACAAAATGTTTAGTTTAAATTCATTGTTCTTTGTGAAGTTGGTTATTCCTGCCATATTTGTCTTTTTTAGGTACATTCTATAACCCATATGTGCATACATCTATATCTGCTCCAGCTGTGGAAAAGGAATTGCAGTCAGAGTAATAAAGCTCAAAACAATCAAGGAGTATCTCACAGTAGTGTTTCAGTGGAGGTGAATGTGGAAGCCCCAAAACTAAATGGATTTCAGATTGGAGGTTGCAGGCAGGACTTGGAGTGCAGCCTGAGTGCGGCACAAGGGGTGGTTGGAAGGACTGAGAAGAGCAGTGTTGTTCTGTTGGTCCACGGGCTACCCAGAGGCTGCTTCAGGGTGGGGTGCCTTTATGTGTGTGCTCTTGGCATGTCTGTCCCTTGGAATGAAACAGCACGTAAGAGATTTATAGCAGCAGTGGGTTGGCACTGTGTTAGCCCTCCCTGTCAAATAGTGCTTTGGCTTTTCAAGATGCCCAGTGTTTTTTCCAAGGTAGGTGTGCATCCTGGAACTTAACATATCTGGAGTTATTTTTACAGCAATTCCGTGTTGAGTATGTCCACTCTTTAAAAATACAGGCTACAGTTCAGAGACTAAAAATGTCACAATTGCACAAAGGCACAAGTTAGGTACCTACTGTTGATTTCACAGAATTGGAGGATGGTTGAGGTTGGAAGGAATCTCTGGAGGTCACAGGGACATGTAGAGCCAGTTGCCTGCGATTATGCCACATGACTTTGGAGTATCTTCAAGGATGAAGACCCCACAACCTAAGTGATGTTATGACCTTGCTAGGAGTCCTTCCATGGTTGATATGGCTAAAAAAAAAATAGATTTAACTCTGTTACTCAAAAAGTGACTGCTAGTGTGTGAACTAACAGTTCATGTAAGAGCTCTTGAATGTATTTTTTGTTTGATATGGACTAGACTCTCTAAGGATTTATTTCTTTCCCTTGCTTGCAGAAAGGCTTATGCCAATTATTTCCTACTGTAACGTACTTAACAGCTATGCACATAATAAATATTCCAGAGATCTACCTGGGATTTTTTAAATCATTTGTTTGAGCTTAAGGGTATAATGTTGCCCCCCTACCCCCCTTGTTTTTTTAAACTGAATTAGAAAATAAGCAGATTTTCTTTGAACATTTGAAAAATATGTTCTCAATGCTAGTGTTTGCTGGAACAGCAGATAGGTATACTGACATTATTGTTGATGATGATCTAAAAAGAAAACCCAAGGTACTATAGTCTGGACAATAATGCATGTCAGAAAGGAAGTGAATGATAAGGATAATGGTTAAACCTGCAAATATTGGGGCAATTTGACTCATTTTAGGCTTTTCATATGGTACTTGTTAATACTTTCAGTGGGCATGTAAAACTTCTGGAATTTCCAACTGCATCTTTTCTTTTCTTTCAGATAGTAAATCTTATAGAAGAAACTGGACACTTTCATATCACAAATACAACCTTTGACTTTGATCTTTGTTCACTGGACAAAACCACAGTCCGTAAACTACAGAGTTATCTGGAAACATCTGGAACCTCCTGAGGATTCAGCATATGGCTGCATCAAAAACTGTTCTTTAAATGACACATGCAGGATGATGCGACCAAAATGGAGGGGAAATAAAAACAAAAACCTCTTCAGCTTTTATTTTTCCTTAAAGCCAGTCTCTTTATAAGGGAGAGAAAAAGTGACCAGACTCAGAGGACCACTCTTCTCAAGAAGAAAATGCTCTGGAAGAGTTTGCCTGGATAGCCTTGAAAAACAAACACAGGAAAACAAACAAAAATACTTGCTCCTAATGAATGTGTATGATGTCATGTATCTCTCTCTGTGGTGTTCAAGTCCACAAGATGAATGCATGTTCAACACACTGCCTTACTACATAACTGATCTATTTATTATTGCATACATGTATCCTAAAGTCAATGAGTCACTGAGTGACACTACCAGATATTGCAAGTAGTGGGGTCCCTTGTGTGCTCTTTTGATGCAGTACTTTCACAAGCCTAGTAACCTTATTCATATTAAAATGCCACTTCTTGCTGTCTTTCTTTAGTCAATTAAAACACTACAGTCTTGATTCCACCTCTGCAGTTCCAGGAAACAAGGCAAAAACTTGATGACCAAGCAGTGGCCCTGTATTTCATTTCCTGTCTACCACAGTGGGTTGGACCACAGCAAGCTGGACTACAGGTCCTTGATTTTGTCCACCTACTGATACTGACCATGGTTAAAAACGTGCACCAAACAGGTTCATATGACTTGCTGTCTAGCCTCAGTGAATAAACCAGTAAGACTTTTAACGAAAAATGTTATGTATACTGTCCTGAATCTGGCAACTCTTGCAGTCTACATTCTTGTGTTCGTTTAAATGTTGCAAAATTAAATATATATTAGAGTGAAGGTGTTCTGCAGGAGCTCATCATGAAAGAAAAATTACTGGTCCTGTCTTTAAAGAAAATGTTGTAGAAAATTTTCAGTTTGGAGCTATTTATTACTTCGAGTTTCAACACTCTTCTGCTGCCAGTGTGTGACTCACTTCTACCATAAAACTTTTTGCATAACATTTTTGTTCGTTCATATAGTATATGATCTGCTTAGTTTGTTTTGGGGATTTTTTTCTGATTTAGTTTGGTTTTTTTACAACTGCTAAATTAAAACCTTTTATTTGAAATGAAAAAAATGTGTTGTTATACAGTTAAATGTTGGAATAAATACATGTATGATATCATCTATATGTGTGTGTTTATATATACATGTATACCACACTTGTGTGTATATATATATATACACACACACATGCGTACGTGCTTTTTAAACTTTCCAGATTTTGGTATCTGTTCAATAACCTGATTATGTTTCCAGAAGAATTTCTTGTCTATAAAAATGAGTATTCTTTCATACCATCCATCGTTTCTTAAAGTCAGGATCCTTGTTTATGCATGATCAAATGAGAGGATGCATACTCAGTTTCACATCAATGCTTCATGCTCACATATTGCTGATGGTTTCTTGATGAAATCATCATCCTTACATTAAAAATCCAAATTCCTAAATGAAAAGAGAAAATAATAATTCTAAAAATACTTCTGGATGCAAAGGTTTATTCAGGTTTACCAGACTAAAATATGTATCTTGTTACTAGACAGGCCAGTATGTCATGTGTATGCTTCTATTCCACATGTAGTCTCTATGTGTAAAGCTGAACAGTAGTATCTTTATGACTTACTGTTTCATGTGCACAGTTTGTGCGGCACTGAAAAACTATTGGGGTTATTTCTTATTCAGATGGTAAATCTTAATACTGTTTCTTTAAGTCCAAAGAAAATTTTACACTTTACTCTTTTTGAAAGGGCACGATACGTATTGGGTTGGGGGGCTTTTTTCTTATTTAAAATGTTGTTTGATCATACTCCACAGGAAGTCCTCCTTAGGCTTCCAAAGAATAAGTGTACTTTTTCAGTAATGTTATGACTCTTATTGATGATTGGCATGAAGCATACTTGAAGCGTTATGTTGTTCTTTTGAGTCCATGTCTTAATGTGCAATTGGGGAGGGGATGGAGGAGTGGGAGTGTAATGTTAACTTTACTATTGACAGAAGGCAGGTGACGATGGGGAAGGGAAAAGGGGTGCATGTAAAGGGGATAAACTTCAATTTTTATTGATTGTTTTATATAAAAGTGTTTGGTAATCTAAAAGCAACCTTAAAAACCTTTGGTCTACAAATGTGTGTTCAACTTTTCTGTCTTTTAGTTATACCAGATGTATATGGAAATTTGTCCATTTAGACTTTTCTAACTAAGTCTTGTGGTAAAGACTCATTGAGTTTCAGAAGGGGATACTTCTAGTACGACTATTGCACTGTTTTTTTAGAAATGGTGAAATGAATCATTTTACCCTTAAAATACCAGATAAGCTTTATTATACACTGAGAACAGGGGCAGAGGAAAAGAGAAACTAGGTGAATAGGCATAAAAGGGAGATTACAGCAATTACGGTATCAAATCAGTGCTGAATTTCATGCAAACTGTGGATCTTCCTTAAACTCTTAAATTTTCTAATTCAAAGAGAGAGAGAAGAAAATAGACTGTTGGTGTCAATGTGTGTTGACTTTTTCCCAACACTCTGATAGAGTGACTAAGCTTTGATCAAAATTTTAAAGTTAGTTGTTTTCATCTAATTTTGTATACGGAGACAAAGTAAATCTATGTTCACCTGATTTCAGACATTCATATTTCTCTTAAAGGAAAAACAAGAAGATAGCCTTTAGAAGGGGTAGACCCGTTAAGAAGTCTGTAACGTCTATGAGCATTGATCTTTGGGATGGGTTAGAGTGTTTTGGCAACAAATGTTTTGGAGTTTTGCTTAACATAAAGCTGTTTAAAAAAGTTATATGAGAGAGTTTGGACCAGACAGACAGAGATTAGAAGTAAATTCCAATATCTAAAGTAATCCTCAGCGTGAGTCACTGTTACTAGAGCAGTAGTTGTATCCAGTAGCAAGGACAGTTTTCTCACTAGTAACTTTCCTCCTCAGAAAGTGGATGTCCAATTGGGTAGACAAGTTTTTAATTTTAAAATTTTTTTTTCTTACAAATTCTAATCAGCTGAGAGGCTTTACAAAAATTTCAGTATCATCTAAATTTGAAGACCATCTTAGTCCATGCTAAAGAAAAAGAGCTTGAAAGGAGGAAGGGACCTCCTTTCCTCCTCTCGTTCACTGAAGTGAAGAGAGTCTTCCAAGGTAAAACTAAACCCGTGCTCAGTCTTCAGCCTTTGGACTGTAAGAAATGGTTGATCGTTTCTCTCTCTCTTCATTGGTTTGGTGTTTTTAGGAAAAGTCTGTGCTTTCAATTTCAGAAACAAAATGCACACAGTACAGTGCATTTGGAGAGCCCAGTATGTTTCTATTAAAGTTTCTTTTAGTCTCTGGGAAGGAAATTACGAGTTCTTGGGTTTTGCCTGACCCATTGTTCTTCTTTCCCATTCTCACAGTGAAATAAAGTACTTTCACAATCTAGTTTGACTCCTTGGTCCTTACTTGGTACAATCTTCCTTTCCTAGAAGCTATGCCAATATTTTGGGGTCCCTTGAATGACCCGTTGATTTCAAGACCTATCACTTAATTTGCGAAATTGATGGGAAAGCTGTAGAATTGTATGACATGAAAGCTGCCTCGTTCATTTGGGTTTTTTGTATGCATTTTCTTACTCTCATGATAGGATGTCTGATTTGTTCATATACACCATATCCCATCTTTTACCACTTGCAGTTTAATGACAAACTATCTTTTAGTAAACTCTTATTTCAGTCTAGAGAGTCTGTTTTGTGTTTGCTCATTGATTCCGTGGTTTGCAGAAATTAAGTGTCACGATGAAAACTTTGTCAGCTTTTCAGCCACAGCAGGAGCTAGCAGGAACTACAAAAATAAGCAGCGAAATAAGACATGTTCCGAAGTTCAGCAAGTGTGAAGCATGTGTTTTTGTGAGCCTTGATAGTTTTCTTAATTGTCAAGCAGTGTACAGTAGAATGTAGTGTACACCAGGAAGCTGCTCTGTACACGTACGAAGTTTTACTGCTGCGCGTAAAAGCCTTACTAACAGATAACAGGGACTAAAACACATCTATCCTAAAACACATGTATCTGCAGTGCTTTTGTGCATGCTTGGGAGTTAATCAGTGCACTAACGCTGGTAAACCAATGACATTTACAAGGCCGGCTCTGTGTCTGGACAGATAAATTAGCATCAAAGCACACTCACTGTAAGGGCCTTGCATTTGATTGAGTAGCAAGAAATGCCACTGTGACTAGACAGGAAAGAGAAGTATTACCACAGGGAGAACAAGGCCCTGGGGTGTGGGGTGGAGTGGGGGGAAAGAAAAAAAGGTGTAAAGAAGAGATGCAGTAATACAATTGCTTTGGTTTGCTACTGTAAAATCTGCTGCAGTTGTTGCTGAGTAGAGACAGAGGGAGATTGAGATTGCAGCAACATAAAAAAATTTAAGCTGTTTTATTGTTTGGGATGCTAATGTCTGTTTCACATTTGTTTCACTATTGCATCTGACTTATATTCTATGTTTTACCTCAGCCAGACTGATTGTACTGCAAAGTGATAATCTTGCATTTTTAATTTACGTTCAATTTTTCCAGTCTGGAAGTTTGACTGAAGTCAAACGTAGGCCTGTGAATGCAGCAGATGTGTTTTTATTATCATTCAGTATAATTCTGACTGGAAGTAACCATTTCCTGAATCTTCCATCAAATGGGTTATGCATTTTCCTGTGTTCCTTCAGAGAACTGATGCTGTAAAGCTGGGATTTCTGTTAGTGAGCTTCACCCTTCTCATCACAGCAAGGGATAAATTACTACCTTTTATCATTGCTCACAGAGAGACAGAATGCAAGGTCTGAGTCCTGTTTAGGAAATCCTAGAGTGGGTTTGTGAAGATGTCAGATGCAGCTTTTTAGTAAGACCTAGAAGTAAAGCCTGTCTCTTTCGGGGAGGAAAAGGATAGGAAATATTTGCTAAAAATATTTCTACTCTGATAATGCTGGGGTTTTCCTGCAATTACATTCCTCTTTCAAATCATTAAGCATTTAATAGCCAGTGACCTCACACAAACCATTGAAGAATCAGAGGTATTGAAAATACAAGCAAGTTTGTATTAAAATTCTGGCTGTGCAAGGAATAAGGTCATAATGCTGATACTGCTTTCAGTGCAGGGCAGACATTCCTAGCACATGTGGTTTGTGTATCCTCATCTGAGTGGGTGGTCTAGAAAATGGTGCAAAATGCCGCAGGAGGGCTTAGTTTTTGAGTGGTGCAGAGGAAACATTCATGATATGCTCAGCCAGTACCACCCAGGCTATCCAAGATGAAGCAGTTTTCTTTTAACTTTTATGAGCAGCTACGTTTTCACTTCGGCTATTCAGCTAAACAATTTTAAGTCTTTTTTTGCAACACTGTTAGTCCCCAACTGTAAGCTCCACGCTTGCTAGGCACCTGGTTAGGGTTGGGGTGGGGTTGTTCTGATGTGGCTGTTTCTTTGGGAAGGGCATAAGGCAAAAGTGAAACATGGTAGTGACTCTTTTACTTTGGTTTTTTTTCCTACTTCTTTCTTTCCTATTTCTGTCCAACAAATATAAGCCTCTGAAATTTTTTCTCTCAAAAATTGTCTTGCTCATAAGAAGTTAATACTGCTTTCATCACTGTCAGGTTTTGTTAGCACATTGTATAGTAATTAACTGGATGAATTAAGAATAAGCTTCTGTGAAAGTGGACATGTGTAACATTGAGATGTGTCTTGATGGTCTTTTCGACCACTGCAAGCAGGGCAGCCTAGAAATGCTGTTTTTATTGTTATTGTAGAAATGCTTGAATCTCAGCCTGTGTATAAAGTGAAGTAAGTGATTAAGGTACTCGAGTAGTTTTTGCCTATCTCTTGCTTAAGCTCCCTTGGACATCTGCTCACCATCTATGTAAAAACTTAACTAAGTGTCGGCTGGGATTTTTCTGTGCTAAGCACCCCTTTCTCTTCGCATTGTCACGGGTATGGGGATAGGTTGCTGCAATAGGCACTTGCTACTGTCTTGCAACTATGGAATAGAACTCTGCAGTGCCTTGGTCTAAGCTGAATTATGTTTACAATTAACCGTGGTGCTGGTTGCTCAGATGAATTTTCTTTATTCTTTACTCTTTTGTGGTTACAGATTTATATTTGCAGGGGGACAGGTGGGGGAGTAACGGGCAAGAGAGAGTTGTTCTCCCTCCATCAATGCAATGTCTTCTTTCATTCCTGATTTACATTCTAAAGTTAGTGACTCTAACAATAGAACATCAAGGCTCAAGCTCTTCCCATGACAATGTGATGCGTTAAACATCTGCCGAACCTTTGGTGGCCTAAATCAACACTGGATTTACAGTTTCTTCTTCAAAAGGAATTAAAGCAAGGAAAGCAAGATTGACTCTGCTTCACAAAATTTTTGAGGTTAGGAGGGACCTTGAGAGAACATCTGGTCCTATTCCATGGTTTCTCCTTGAAAATCCTGCTGGGCTTTTGTCAGATTCTTTGGGAAGCTCTTTGTGTTGGCCCTTTCTCAGGAACTGAGTGTTCAAGTAAACTAAATGTACCTTTTTGCATCCAGGCACACTCTTACAAGCCTTATGTAACTGTTCTTTTAAGAGCAGGCTTTTCTTCTTCCTGGGTAAGTAGTTTCTAGCCAAGGACTAAAGCTGGTACTGATCTCCCTCTCTTCAGAGGAAATGGAAGTCATTTTAAAGGAGGCTTTTCAACAATTTTGATATACTGCCTTATAGTCTAAATGCACTTGGTTGGTTCTGGATTTTATATTAATGATAATTTTTCTTCTTATATATTTAATAATGCACTTACTATGTCATAGAATTAGAGACTGGTTTCTGTTGCAAGAGACTACTAGATATTACCTAGTTCTAACCTCCCTGCTGTGACCAGGGACACCTTCCACTACACCAGGTTTCTCAGAGCTCCATCCAACGTGGCCTTGAATGTCTCCAGGAAGGGGGAACCTACAATTTTTCTAGGCAACCTCTTCCACTGCCTCACTACCCTTACAGTCAAGAATTTCTTCCTGAAATCTAATCCTACCCTTTTTCAGTTCAAAACCATTGCCCCTTCTCCTGTCTTTCTCTGTCTTTCAAATAACCCCCCTTTAGTTATGGGAAGGCTGCAACGATGTCTCCCCAAAGCCTTCTCTTCTCCAGACTGAACAACCTCAACTGTCTCAGCCTGTCTTCATAGGAGATGTGCTTCAAACCATTTTCATGGCCCTCTCTGGACCTGTCTTATGCTGGGGACCCCAGAGCTGGAATGCAGTGTTCCAGATGGGGTCTCACCAGAGCAGAGCAGAGGGGCAGAATTCCCTCCCTCGCACTGCTGCTTTGGATGCCCAGGATGTGGATGGTTTCTGGCTGCAACCACACGTTGCCAGGTCACATCTGGCTCTTTGTCTTTCAGTATCCCCAAGCCTTTCTTCTAAGGGCTCGTCTCACTCCATTCTCTGCCCAGCCCGTACTTGGCATTGCCCTGACCCAGGTGCAGAGCCTTGTACTTGGCCTTGTTGAACTTCATGAGGTTTGCCCAGGCCTACCTCTCAAGCCTCTCACAGTCCCTCTGGATGTCCTCAATGCATCTACTGCACTGTTCATATTGCTGTCACCTGGAAACTGCTGAGGGTGCACTACTTGACGTGGATATTAAATACTATTTTTCATGGTCCAGACCCTTGAGGTTTGTGGCAGTAGCAATTTGTTACTGGCACATTGAGGGCTATAACTCTTTAGACGTGGCCCTCCAGCCAATTTTTTAGCCACTAGCAGTCCATTCATCAAACCCACATCTTCCCAAATTAGAAAGAATGCTATGGAGGACTTCTTCTCAAAGGCCTTACAGAAGTGTAGGTAAATGGCATCCTTAGCTCTTCCCTTCTCCACTGTAGGAGGCCATTAACTTAGTCATGATCTGCCCTTCCTAAAATCCTGTTGGCTGTCTCTAATCACCTCCTGACCTTCCATATGTATCGATGTGTCTTCTTCTCATGTGATCACCCTTGGATTTTCTTGTCTCTAGGCTGAACAGTCCCACCTCAGCAGCATGCTTCACTGGATTGGTGTGCCTCTGTCATTGTGGTATGGTGATTGATTTTGAAATATCTATTAAAAGGGTTGATCATGCCATGTTTTCTCCCAGACTTGTGACAACAAATACATGTGGTTTACAGTCTTCTTTGTAAGACTTACGTGGCTGTCAGAGAGGTGTTTATTTGCAGGATCAAGATCTTAATGGTGGAATCACAAGGCGGCCTTCAGAATTCCTACTAAACTTGTAGTGTGTGTAGAATAGGAGAAACTCAGGGTAAAACCCATAATGCTGCTGTGTCACCATGGCTGACTGGGCAGTGAGTCTCTCCAACACCATGGTAAACTTCCAATTGTTACTTCTTAGAAGGAGAGCAGATATAAAACCTGACTATTCAACCACAATGGTTACTGTGTTATCTTGAACTAGTAATGGTTTTGATATTTGTGTTATGGTAGCTTTGGTTAAAGAATGAATCTGTGATTGCTGTGAGGGAAATTCAGGAAGTAGAAGGAACCAATTGCACATTCTAGAATTTGGTGAGAACCTATTTTAGTTAATAGGATTGAAGTAGTGATAAAGACTTTGTAACTTTCCTGGAAAGCTCCTGAATGCGTTTTGTTTTGCCACAGCCAGATGGTTTTAATTTCTTTCTAATTCAAGACTCTCTTTGGTCTTAGTGGAGAAAACGAGCATAGGTGCATGAGAGGTAGAGTGTGTAGGTTAGCAGAAAAGCAAAATAATATTATATTTTAAATAGAAAGGGACCTGGAAAGCTCTCCAGTTCCAGTTTCTGCCCAGAGCAAGCTCAGCTGGAGGGTCTAGACCAGCGGGCAACCCAGTCTCCCTGTGCCTTAGCTTCACTGCAGGGCTGTCCTCATAGGAAAAAGCTTCACCTCATCTTCAGCATGAGCCTCTCATGTGTCACCTTGGGCTGCTGCCTCTTACCCTCCCATCATGCACTGCTGAAGAGCCTGACTATGTCTCCTCCATCCCCTCCTGTCAGTGCCCACAAAGTCATCCCTCCTCCCAGCTGAACCAGCCCTGGTCCTACAAGCTTTCTTTGCAGAGAGAACTCCAGCCCCACCATCTTGGTGGCCTTCCCTCTACTCTCACCAGTCTGTCAATGTTTTTCCTGTATTTAAAGCATTATTTCTTATGTGGTCTGAGCAGAGAGAAGAGGGGGTGATCCATGGCTCTCACATACTACGCAGCTGGCACCTGTTCAGGTTGGTACCTATCTGTTCTCCCAGGGCTGCTCCCCAGACCCAGTCTGCAGTGCTGCAGCACTCTGCCTTCCATGGCACAGCCCAACATTTGCCCTTGTTAAATTTCACAGGGTCACCATCATCCCCTTCCTCCCACTTGTCTAGGTCATGCAGCCCTGCCATCAAGTGCTTGACTACAGCCACCCCAGCTTGGTGTCATATACAAAGCTGAGGCAGGTGCACGACATCTTCTCCCTCGAGACACTGATAAAGGTGTAAAACAGGAGAGATCCCAACAGACTCTTGGGGAATGCCACCCCTAACCAGTTTCCAGGTTGAGCACAAGCCACTAATCACCAGCCTTTACACCTAAGCAGTCAACCACTTTTTTTACCCGTGCAGCTGTCTCCCCACCCAGATGTCCGCGCCTGAGCCCAAATATGTAAATACCATGGCAGAATCAGTTGATTACTAAGGTTGTGGTACATGACATCCACTGCTCTCACCTTTCACTCTTGGTAAACGCATGATGTTGTTGCCTGCCACAACCACCACCTTCATATGCCTGAAAGAAATTTCCAAGGGGATTGACTACATGAATTTCCCAGAAGCTGAGATGATAACTGCCTTGTAGTTCACTAGATCACCCTTCTTTTCTGTTTGTGAGGCATAGGTACTACATTTGCCTTTCTGTAGTCACGACCTGTCAAGCTGTTAGGGTGTCAGCTAGCTTGCTTAGCACCTGTTGATGTGTCCTTTCAGGTCCTATGCACATATGGGGGACAGGATTGCTCCAGAGATGTTACGATTCCTCATTGACACCTAGTACCTCCTTTCTTCCTTGAACCTTGTCCCTCGACATGAAGGCTTGGTAGACCCTTTCAGCAAAGTCCAAGGTGAAGAAGACACTGGGCATCCCACAAGCTTATCCATGGCCACTAAGTAAAATCTGGATAATTATGAGTGGGACAGTTATCAGGCCATAAAGCTCAATCATATGTAGTCTGACCTATGGCTGCTGTGCAATTTAGAATAGGAAAAGCAACTGCCATCCAGTCTGGGACATTTCTTCTCATGAATGGGGTGCCAGGTAACCAGTTACAAGGGTTTTCTGTCTCCTCCTATTGTCAGAGCAGCACAAAGGGTCTGGAGGAGAACTGAGGATGCATTCTTTATCTGAAGATATATAAACAGAGAAATCATTTGCTGAGTTTTAGTGGGGTTTTTTCTCCCCATTCTCTCTCCAGACAGATGCCAGAAAACTAGACAACAAATATCCTTTTTTTTAGTGAGACAGCACCAAATTACACATTGATAGGCAAACTTAAACTGATGAATCAAATGTAAGTTATATTTAGCAACGAATTCTGTGTAGCATAAAGGGTTAAGAGGACTGTGGTCTTCTTTGAACTTTCCCCAAAAGGTCAAGGACTTATGACACGAAAAAACTTCTGGACAATATTTTTTTTATGCTAGGAAGTTTTCCCAACGGAGAGAATCTTTGCTTTAGTGACTTCTTTTACCATAAAAGGTGAGATGTAAAATGGGAGTGAAGCTATAGAAAGACTTGAAGAAATCCAGGCTGATGATATGATAAGTAGGATTCGTAAATCCCAACGGAAGTATCTGTTTGGCTCCAGAAGATCTGGTGAATGAGTTTTCATGTCCAACATATCATTAGTGACCATTTATATTAAGTATCTCCATAACATATGCTGAATTTCTCCCTGTGGTTGCTCCCAACTGTGTGTTGCAGAACTACAACTCATGTCTGAATGACATTTGGTTTTAATATGAGAATGCTACATGACAGAAAATTGTCCCTGGTTCCCTGTCCCTAAAATCAGTGATCTTCCCTTCATTCTAAGTGTCCAGTTTGTGCTATTTAAGGTATATACTTTTAGTTACTTTCATACCAAACTGAAGCATACCCCGCTTTTCTTTCAGTACCTGCAGGGCATGGTTTTCTTTTCCTTTTAACTGCAACTTAAGTTTCTAATTTAACTGTATTCTCTACTTAATACAGAAGCATAAAGTACAGAGTATGGATATGCTCTCTCATTTTTTCCCAATGTGACATTTGTTCCTCCTACCAAAGTATTTTGTCACGAATCACAGAATATCCTGAGTTGGAAGAGACCCGTAAGGACCATCAAGTGCAACTCCCTGCTCCTCGCAGGACTAGCTAACACTAAATCATATGAGTAAGTTGTTGTCCAGATGCTCCTTGAACTCTGTCAGGCTGATGCTACAACCACTTCCACAGGGAACTAGTTTTCCAGTGCCCAGCCACCCTCTGGGTGAAGAACTGTTTCCCATTATTCAATCTGGACTTCCTCTGATGCAGCTTCAAGTCTGTTTCCATGTATCCTATAGCTGGTCTTCAGAAGAAGAAGGTCAGTGTGGTCCAGAAGGACCACAGAATGTCTGAAAAGATTTGTCCAAATTTGTCCTCTAAAATTCAGTGGAAGCCAGAAAAAATATAAACCATTTAGAAGGCATGCAGTTGCCACTGTATCTCAAAACAGGCCAAGGACTGTTTGAGACTGAAAACTCAAGCGAAATATGTTCTAAATTAAGGAATTATAAATGTCTAATTTCTTCTAAGTTGGAAGGAGAATTCAAGAAAAGGGAGGATTAGAAAACTGATGAAACATTTAACTCATGCTGTTCAAATATGAGGCTGATCAGAGAGAATAGATAAATGGTAAGGTACCCGTTTGCAGTGTTGGTGCAGTGTAAAGGGTACGTACAAGAAAAAGAGGTGGAAGACTCTTTATTTGAAGGTAGAAACAGTTATAGCACCAAAGTTGAAAGTCTATTAATAATGCACTCTTGAAGTTACTGGCTTTGTCTCCTGGAGGGAAAGGAAGCACATGGAGTGCCCTCACCAAGGACCTGTGACAAGAACAGAGAACGCTTGTCTTCGCAACTGTCCTGCCTGCAGGCAAACAGGCTGAGAGGAAAGGTACTGTGTCTGCTAACAGGAAGGAGGGAATGAGCTTTGGTGCTGCTAATTGCTTTCAATGGGAATACCATAAGAAATTTTTAGGGGTAGAGACTAGGCCAGAGAGAGGCAGGAATGCAGGGTGTTGACATATATACAGCTTGAGGTGAGAGAGCATGAGACATTAACAATAGTGTTAGAATTTACTTAGAAAAAAAAATTTCAAAGGACTGATGGGGATGAAGGTATGTTAATTTGCTAGAGGGAAGGAGTAAGAGCCATGTAAACCAATACAATGATGTTTTGTGGGGCTAATCTTCAGAGAGTATTTCTTAAGTGGAGGAATATCAGACATGGTTTTATGGAGTCTTTCAAAATCCCAGTACAGTGGCTCTAAATGTGAAACTACTGAAAGTTTTTCTGGTGTTCAAAAGCTGAAACACAAAAGCAGCCTCTACCCTGGGAAACTGAGTCAATATAGAAAAATGACAGGTTTTCCTCACTTGGAGATGAAGGCTGTATGGAATACATTTCTGAGAAAAGTAAGTTAAACAGTCATTTAATGAGGTCAGGATATCTTGATTTGTTCCAGGGGAGGTGAAGATGCCAAAGAAGCAGGGTGAAAAAGTTCAAAAGTGAGCTTTTGATATTTTCAGAAGGTTTAATATCTTTTCCTGTCCCCAAATTTTAGTATGCTCTTGCCTCTGATTAACCTTTCACCCCTGTTGTGTGGCAGAACAATGGTGCCTTTGTTAAACTCTCAGCAGAGCTACTGATTCATTATGTCCTACTTAATGTCTATTGGTAATCCTCCAGTTTATCTGTGGTAGTTTTGGGGTTTTTTTCTTTTTTTTCTTTACCTTATCAAGGCAACAGAAACACAAAATAGCACTCAGACTGTTCTGCCTTGTATTTCAACCCCAAATGCTGAAACATGATAGAGAAGCCATTTCTTTTTAACTGGTTTAACATACCTTGAACTGAGTATTGGCTTTAAAAGCATCAAAAGCATTTGAAAGTCTGAGCTTGCACTCTCTGTTCTCAGATGAAAGAATAGCGCTATGGGTTTTATACCTCACAGTCCTGTCATTTCTGGAAGTGAACAGGAATGACAACCATTTGAAAATTTTTGCCAAAACAACATGGTAAAGTTTTCCACAGTATACAAGTGACATTTACATTACTCTTCAAAAGGGTCCCCCCGTCACTGAGGGTTTTACACCATTTTGTTCTCCACATGCATAAGTATTTTATATATGAGTCGTGTTGTCATGGATATCAGTTGCCTAAATCATGTACTGTAGTGTTGGGACTACAGAAAAACATCCGTGTGCCTCCTACTGGGTGTAAGTTGCCTGAGTCAGTAACAATATTGGATCACAAGATCTGACCTCAAGAAATTAAGATACAGCAGTAGGTCTCTATGCTTTCAATATATAACTCCACAACAGTCCCCAGAGAGTTTTGATAAACCTTTAAAATCAAGAGTAAAGAATTCAGCCGGAGTATGTCAATATTTATTCTTTCTGTATCGCAGGAGGAGTCATTCAATTTTCTACACTTTCTGTACAGCCTGCATCTGAGATTTGCCGAACTAGTCTGAAAGGTAATGCACCTGAAAATATTTAGTGTTTTGTCTGCTGGTTTTGCATAAAGGTTTGGGGTGTTTGGCTTTTTAATAAACTTTTCTTTCACTATCCTTTGTTACTGAACATTTGAGGTTTTGAGGTTTTATTTTCTTATTATTGCTGAAAACATTAGCAGTTGATTGCATATAAGTAAATATTTTAATAAAAAATTAATGGTTATTAATGGTTAAATTAATTGTTAATAATGTGGTCTCTTTACAGCATCTGAAATTCTCAGGTGAATTTGCTGTCTCCAAACTTATGTAACTAAACACATGAATTTTTACAGATCTGCAGGGAGCCACAGTAGCTGAAAGAGGTTTTGCAGGCAAGAGGTTTACTACGTACCCTACAGCCTTAACTGAAGCAGTTATTGAATCATTTATTGTCACTCGCTGTAAATCGCTTTTACAATACTTAGGAGATTGAATTATTGCTTACACAGCACTGTGAGTAGACACAGCACTCCATCGGTGTCTGGACATCATGGAGATATTTACCATCTAAATAATACATATACACAAAACCAAAACAAAATAAGAAAAATTCAGATGCCCAGGAGCAATTGCACTGATTTGTTGTAAGCAATGCACCAATTTCAAAAGGACTATTGTACCAGGGAAAGTTAGCAACACCAACCTATTCAACCTGTGTGCTGTGCTTTTGAAAACAAATAGATCAAATGATTGGAACAGAATCAAATACTCTTTCAATGAGTCTCCATTAGCCATTGTTCATTGGCTAGACAGCCCAGGTCTGATTCCAGACAGTGCCATACCATCACAGACCTTGGGCTAGAAGTGTGAATGCAAAAGTGCATTCATTGAACAGGTCTGCAAGGTAAACGTTTTCATGTCTGAGATTGAAAACTGAGGATTGTTAGCCATCTTATCGTGAGGAAAATCAGTTCGTCTTTCCTGACATCTTCTATTGCTACCCATTTGGGAAGGCATATCCCTCTTGTGACCAAAATAATCCCCTTTCTTTGTACATGGGCCATAGACTGTTCTCATACCTCACAGCAAGTCCTCATCAAAGTAGGAGATCTGACTGGATGTTGAAGTGTGGAGGGTCCATGCTCAGTGATCTCATCTCCCAGTTGCTACAAACATGGTGCTCAAGCCTGTGCTACAGCACGAAGCAGCTGTCATGGGAAGGTTAGTGGATTTTTTGACCCTGTCCGTTATGGTGCCATATGGAACTGAAGTCATGGACCATTTATGTAGTCAATTTAGGTTACATTTTTTTAAGGATTTTGAAACCCTAGGACTGCAACTACTCTATCCTAGTTAACTGCTTTGCACCAAGTTACCAGTTCTGCTGAGCTGACAATACATTCCCAGCTCACTACAAGTTCTGATGGAGACACATATTTAGGCACAGCAGCGCCGTGAGGGAATGATTGTTGGAACCTAATGCTGCTTCTACAACCAGCTTCACTCTGACTGTCATCAGACTCCTGGTTTTTCAGTTCTAGATTTAGTATGGTAACACAGGAGTGTTCCTTTATCTCACAGGGGACGTCTGAAGCTCTTTTTGTTACTAATAAATTTAAATAAGAAAAAAAAATATCGACAGTTTTTTCTTTCATTGCTTCTCAGTTAAATACAGTTCAGAGGTATTAGGCGTGCTCAAAAGAGCTGTATAACTTCTCCAATATGCCACCAACTCTGCAATAGCTGTTGGGCCAGCTGTTTCAACCCACGATACCCAGTCACTTACTGCAATACGCGAGTCTTTAGAGAACTTGCAGCTATCTACTGTGACTGCTGCATAAGACGCAGAGTCCAAACTCCTAAGGAGAAACATAGGAATTTAAAAGACATGTGATGCTTAAAATGTTGGGTAACTTTAAAGATTATATGGTGACAATCCCAGAAAGGAATTCCTACTGATCTTCCTATCATATGGAAAGGGGAGGACTAAAGAAAAAAAAGGATTGAAAAAGTAGAGAACTTTTTCAAAAGTAGCGGAGAAAAGTTAGAACCTGTGTGTAAGCCTAAGCATTTATCTCTTTATGGCACTGCTGAAATATAAATATAAATAATCTGCTAATTACTTGAGGGGTTATTTTGTGACCCTCTCCTCTGCCCTCCCTTCTTCAGAGGCATGCACAACATGTCTGCTGAATTGTTTTGTGACTGAAAATGGGAAGTAATAAATATTTTTTGAGTCTGTATTTTTCAGTCTGGAAGATATTTTGTGGACACACATTGTGACAGGATGTGTAGATCCCATTCCTCTTCTGTGAAAATCAAGAGTAGCAGGATACATAGACATAATCCTTAAAACAAACAAAGCTTTGCAAACAGCGTTTTAAAACTAGTAAATGTTAAGGGGTATTTTTCCATCTGTGTATTATCCAAAAGCACACAGTACCTCTGGTGCCAATTAATCTAATTGGTTTGCTTATTTGGTCAATGTTTTCAAGTGCCACTAAACACTCTCAGGCTTTGGCATGCAATTAAAGAAGATGATTTCAGTAGTTAAAAAGAAATAAAAAGGAGAAAGAAAGGGACAATTAAACCATATTTAAATGTCTTTGTGAGAGTTCATGACTAAATGTGTATACTGTTTGTTCTGATGCATGTGAAAATATGAGCCTGAAACTGATTTGGAATACTAAATAGCTTCAAGGGTTTTGTCTTTCATTAAAAATTCTTGATTAAAATGTGTCATTTAGATTTTTTATTAAAATTCCTAATTTAATAATATTTCTTTCACCAAAGATTCGGTTTGGTTCTGAAACATTAATCATGTAGCGGCTTTTAAAAAAGATAGTTAATTTTTCTAGCATTCTTTGTTTTCCAGTTTTGATTCCTTTCTCTTCCCTTTTCCTTTGTTTCTTGTCTTTACTATTATGTCTTGCATGTGGTTCAAACACCATGAGGGAGGCTGACAAGGAGCAAAGTAATAGTGAGGTGGAACAGGATGCGTGGCTCTCCAGGTCAGCTTGGCATTTGTGATGTTCCTTCAGCAGCAGTGGGCTGTGGACATAAAATGAACAGTAAGGCTTTTATTTTCAACATACTGCTTCTTAAAAACGCTGTTTAAGGAAAGTGCTCGCTGACAGAAAACTGCAAATACTGTGTTGCAGTGTCCCTGAGAGTGAGCTTGTGCGAAACAAATGCCACCACCCTCTCTTGACACTGCTAATGGTACTTGAGTGTGTTGCCCTGAATGCAGGCTTGTTACCTGGTGCATAACACCAATTCACACACTGAGGAGAGGTGTTTCAATTTTTATTCTAGTTTGCGCGAAGTAGGGAGCTAGATGGTAACCCATGAAAAGGCTGGCTCACCAATCATCAGAATGTTACACTTTTTATATACATTTTCTTAAACAAAGGCATCCGCATTCACTGATTACAAGTTGCATAACTTCTGTATTAATTACTATTGAAACACCTATTTGCTAGTTGTATTTCTCAGTTCTCATGCTAATTAGTCCACATGTGCAATTCGTGTCTCCATTTGAGCTTGGGGTTTGAGTGGGTGGTCAATCTGTGGCAATCACCCACTGTCAGAATTACCTTAACCCCAGCTACTGGTCAGTTCTGCTGACTCCACTCCTGGTGGCTCTTGGCCAGACAGCCCATTCATCTCGGGATTGTCTTCACTTTTCCCTAAAACAGAAGGTTTTCCAAGCACACAATGTTCACAATGCAATTGCGAATCATAACTCTCTAGTTATAGCTTCAGATTAACAACCAAAAAGAAAAAAAAAATTGCAAAGTTTGATTCAAATCTTGAGGGGCTCAAATCTTAAGGGGCTCAGTATCAAGTGCAGAGCTCTCTGTCTTTTCAGACTTTGAAGGCTCTATCCTTGAATATTGAGACCTCCATCTTGCTCTCTCCTCTATGTAGAGGTGCTTTGCCTGTGCCAGAGAAACCCTGGCCATCCATAACCATCCCCTGGCAGCAGACATCCGAAGAGCTGTTTGGAGAATGAGTGTCACCTTCCTGTCCCATGCCCTGGTGTTCTCAGGTCTGTAGCTCCAGACACCCACGAGCTCGCTTTGCTGTGTCTGACACTGTAATCTGAGGGGTGCTCCCATGCTTCTCCCAGTCTCCCACCTGCACTCCTTGCAGGGTCTGTGTTTTCTCCATGCCATACCATACATATAAACAAAACTAAAGCCTGGGTAAAAATATGAAAGAAGATATAGACACCAGGTTTTAAACTAGATGAGATGCAATAACTTCACAGTGGAAGAAAAATCTCTCCTGCTCTGCCAATGACTTTGTTGAGGATGTAGAAATTTACAAATGGCTGGTAATTAACCCTCCACTCTTTCAAAGAGAAATAAAATATAATTGCAGTAGAAAACTAGGTGGGTGGTTGGTTGAGTGAAATTTCATTTTAGGCAAATGATGTAAAAATATGCAGAGTAGAAGAGAAAGTTACCTCAGCTGATTACTTATCTTTTTTTTACTCTACTTTTTTTTTACTGGGCAATATTTTTATGAATGTTACAGTATTAATACTGTAAGATAGATATGGAGAATCAGCATATTTGAAGTTAATGGCACAAAATACGGTAATCTGTAAACAAGCTAAAGGTAGTTTGAATAATGTGAGTAATTCTATACCAGCAAGTGTCTTATGTCCCTGTGCTTGTCCCTTTACAGCAAATGATACTTTACCGTTTTAGGTTTCCTAAAATGGAATTATATACCTAGAAGTCTGCAGTTTGTTTATGTTTCTCTTCAAACTACTGGCACATTGTGGTTGTATTTCATTAAGCCTTTTTTCCAGCCTTTTCAGTCTTCAAAACATCTTCATGGGTTTTGATCTTCACATAGTTGCATTTATGCTAATTAGATTCAGCCCTGCACTGAGACTCTGNAGCAGTGGGCTGTGGACATAAAATGAACAGTAAGGCTTTTATTTTCAACATACTGCTTCTTAAAAACGCTGTTTAAGGAAAGTGCTCGCTGACAGAAAACTGCAAATACTGTGTTGCAGTGTCCCTGAGAGTGAGCTTGTGCGAAACAAATGCCACCACCCTCTCTTGACACTGCTAATGGTACTTGAGTGTGTTGCCCTGAATGCAGGCTTGTTACCTGGGGCATAACACCAATTCACACACTGAGGAGAGGTGTTTCAATTTTTATTCTAGTTTGCGCGAAGTAGGGAGCTAGATGGTAACCCATGAAAAGGCTGGCTCACCAATCATCAGAATGTTACACTTTTTATATACATTTTCTTAAACAAAGGCATCAGCATTCACTGATTACAAGTTGCATAACTTCTGTATTAATTACTATTGAAACACCTATTTGCTAGTTGTATTTCTCAGTTCTCATGCTAATTAGTCCACATGTGCAATTCGTGTCTCCATTTGAGCTTGGGGTTTGAGTGGGTGGTCAATCTGTGGCAATCACCCACTGTCAGAATTACCTTAACCCCAGCTACTGGTCAGTTCTGCTGACTCCACTCCTGGTGGCTCTTGGCCAGACAGCCCATTCATCTCGGGATTGTCTTCACTTTTCCCTAAAACAGAAGGTTTTCCAAGCACACAATGTTCACAATGCAATTGCGAATCATAACTCTCTAGTTATAGCTTCAGATTAACAACCAAAAAGAAAAAAAAAATTGCAAAGTTTGATTCAAATCTTGAGGGGCTCAAATCTTAAGGGGCTCAGTATCAAGTGCAGAGCTCTCTGTCTTTTCAGACTTTGAAGGCTCTATCCTTGAATATTGAGACCTCCATCTTGCTCTCTCCTCTATGTAGAGGTGCTTTGCCTGTGCCAGAGAAACCCTGGCCATCCATAACCATCCCCTGGCAGCAGACATCCGAAGAGCTGTTTGGAGAATGAGTGTCACCTTCCTGTCCCATGCCCTGGTGTTCTCAGGTCTGTAGCTCCAGACACCCACGAGCTCGCTTTGCTGTGTCTGACACTGTAATCTGAGGGGTGCTCCCATGCTTCTCCCAGTCTCCCACCTGCACTCCTTGCAGGGTCTGTGTTTTCTCCATGCCATACCATACATATAAACAAAACTAAAGCCTGGGTAAAAATATGAAAGAAGATATAGACACCAGGTTTTAAACTAGATGAGATGCAATAACTTCACAGTGGAAGAAAAATCTCTCCTGCTCTGCCAATGACTTTGTTGAGGATGTAGAAATTTACAAATGGCTGGTAATTAACCCTCCACTCTTTCAAAGAGAAATAAAATATAATTGCAGTAGAAAACTAGGTGGGTGGTTGGTTGAGTGAAATTTCATTTTAGGCAAATGATGTAAAAATATGCAGAGTAGAAGAGAAAGTTACCTCAGCTGATTACTTATCTTTTTTTTACTCTACTTTTTTTTTACTGGGCAATATTTTTATGAATGTTACAGTATTAATACTGTAAGATAGATATGGAGAATCAGCATATTTGAAGTTAATGGCACAAAATACGGTAATCTGTAAACAAGCTAAAGGTAGTTTGAATAATGTGAGTAATTCTATACCAGCAAGTGTCTTATGTCCCTGTGCTTGTCCCTTTACAGCAAATGATACTTTACCGTTTTAGGTTTCCTAAAATGGAATTATATACCTAGAAGTCTGCAGTTTGTTTATGTTTCTCTTCAAACTACTGGCACATTGTGGTTGTATTTCATTAAGCCTTTTTTCCAGCCTTTTCAGTCTTCAAAACATCTTCATGGGTTTTGATCTTCACATAGTTGCATTTATGCTAATTAGATTCAGCCCTGCACTGAGACTCTGGTGTATAAATGCTAAAATAAGAAAAATAACTACTTGAATGTTGCCTCCCCAGCAATATTAAAGGCAAGATAGCATCGCAGGGTTTTTCTGTGTGTATATATATAAAGATATATATATATATGTTTAAAAATCCACTGAATTTTGCTTGGTTACTAATTTTCACTGCAACCTCTTAAAAATAAAGTGAGGTGGAAGGGTCTCCCTTTCCTTGCCTAGAGGGAACTAGGAGGTTATAATATGTAAGACCTTGGGGAGTCCATAATTATTACACTACTACCCATTTTAACTGTATTTGATACAGAAATCCTTGTCAGGCCAAGGTGTTTATAGTCCAAGGCCTTGTTTCTCACAGGAGCCACTGAAAATCCTTGAGAGGAAGGTAAAGGGAACAGCTGACAAACAAGAATTAACTAGCTCTTACCAAAAAAAAAATGTTGTCTTATGAACCTCAGACTTCAGGACACAGCTTAATTTAGACAAGACAGTTGTTCTCCTCAGCCACTAACTACACACAGGAACATCTTGTTGGCAAATTTGGTGATAGGGAATAAGACTAAAAGGAGGAAAGGAAGAAAAAGTGAGTATATTTATTTTCCTGTTGTATTTAGTGAACAAGATGGACTGAGTAAAATGAACAGGGAAAATTTCCCACCTGCTTTTATGCTTTTTTGTATTGAAAATACTCTGTGAAGAGCAATGAAATACACAAAGCATGCTGATGGAAAGTGTCTGTCACAGGCCAGTGTCATCTCCAGGAGCCAGTGGGCCCCCATCTCTGATGAAGAGATCACCATCATGATCAGTTTGCACAGATGAGGTACTCACTCCTGTAAAACCAAATGTCAAAGTTTTGAAGATCTTGGCAACATTCCCCATTAGATGCACCTGCACTGGGTTGTTGGTTGTCTTCATCATCTAGCTTCACATCTGACTTTTTTTTTGCTTTTAAAGGCAAAGGAATCTCTTTTGCTATGGGTCATAATGAAAAAAACAGGATTAAATAGACAGCAGTAAAGTGAAAAAGAGAATTCAGATCTTAANATTTTCTTAAACAAAGGCATCCGCATTCACTGATTACAAGTTGCATAACTTCTGTATTAATTACTATTGAAACACCTATTTGCTAGTTGTATTTCTCAGTTCTCATGCTAATTAGTCCACATGTGCAATTCGTGTCTCCATTTGAGCTTGGGGTTTGAGTGGGTGGTCAATCTGTGGCAATCACCCACTGTCAGAATTACCTTAACCCCAGCTACTGGTCAGTTCTGCTGACTCCACTCCTGGTGGCTCTTGGCCAGACAGCCCATTCATCTCGGGATTGTCTTCACTTTTCCCTAAAACAGAAGGTTTTCCAAGCACACAATGTTCACAATGCAATTGCGAATCATAACTCTCTAGTTATAGCTTCAGATTAACAACCAAAAAGAAAAAAAAAATTGCAAAGTTTGATTCAAATCTTGAGGGGCTCAAATCTTAAGGGGCTCAGTATCAAGTGCAGAGCTCTCTGTCTTTTCAGACTTTGAAGGCTCTATCCTTGAATATTGAGACCTCCATCTTGCTCTCTCCTCTATGTAGAGGTGCTTTGCCTGTGCCAGAGAAACCCTGGCCATCCATAACCATCCCCTGGCAGCAGACATCCGAAGAGCTGTTTGGAGAATGAGTGTCACCTTCCTGTCCCATGCCCTGGTGTTCTCAGGTCTGTAGCTCCAGACACCCACGAGCTCGCTTTGCTGTGTCTGACACTGTAATCTGAGGGGTGCTCCCATGCTTCTCCCAGTCTCCCACCTGCACTCCTTGCAGGGTCTGTGTTTTCTCCATGCCATACCATACATATAAACAAAACTAAAGCCTGGGTAAAAATATGAAAGAAGATATAGACACCAGGTTTTAAACTAGATGAGATGCAATAACTTCACAGTGGAAGAAAAATCTCTCCTGCTCTGCCAATGACTTTGTTGAGGATGTAGAAATTTACAAATGGCTGGTAATTAACCCTCCACTCTTTCAAAGAGAAATAAAATATAATTGCAGTAGAAAACTAGGTGGGTGGTTGGTTGAGTGAAATTTCATTTTAGGCAAATGATGTAAAAATATGCAGAGTAGAAGAGAAAGTTACCTCAGCTGATTACTTATCTTTTTTTTACTCTACTTTTTTTTTACTGGGCAATATTTTTATGAATGTTACAGTATTAATACTGTAAGATAGATATGGAGAATCAGCATATTTGAAGTTAATGGCACAAAATACGGTAATCTGTAAACAAGCTAAAGGTAGTTTGAATAATGTGAGTAATTCTATACCAGCAAGTGTCTTATGTCCCTGTGCTTGTCCCTTTACAGCAAATGATACTTTACCGTTTTAGGTTTCCTAAAATGGAATTATATACCTAGAAGTCTGCAGTTTGTTTATGTTTCTCTTCAAACTACTGGCACATTGTGGTTGTATTTCATTAAGCCTTTTTTCCAGCCTTTTCAGTCTTCAAAACATCTTCATGGGTTTTGATCTTCACATAGTTGCATTTATGCTAATTAGATTCAGCCCTGCACTGAGACTCTGGTGTATAAATGCTAAAATAAGAAAAATAACTACTTGAATGTTGCCTCCCCAGCAATATTAAAGGCAAGATAGCATCGCAGGGTTTTTCTGTGTGTATATATATAAAGATATATATATATATGTTTAAAAATCCACTGAATTTTGCTTGGTTACTAATTTTCACTGCAACCTCTTAAAAATAAAGTGAGGTGGAAGGGTCTCCCTTTCCTTGCCTAGAGGGAACTAGGAGGTTATAATATGTAAGACCTTGGGGAGTCCATAATTATTACACTACTACCCATTTTAACTGTATTTGATACAGAAATCCTTGTCAGGCCAAGGTGTTTATAGTCCAAGGCCTTGTTTCTCACAGGAGCCACTGAAAATCCTTGAGAGGAAGGTAAAGGGAACAGCTGACAAACAAGAATTAACTAGCTCTTACCAAAAAAAAAATGTTGTCTTATGAACCTCAGACTTCAGGACACAGCTTAATTTAGACAAGACAGTTGTTCTCCTCAGCCACTAACTACACACAGGAACATCTTGTTGGCAAATTTGGTGATAGGGAATAAGACTAAAAGGAGGAAAGGAAGAAAAAGTGAGTATATTTATTTTCCTGTTGTATTTAGTGAACAAGATGGACTGAGTAAAATGAACAGGGAAAATTTCCCACCTGCTTTTATGCTTTTTTGTATTGAAAATACTCTGTGAAGAGCAATGAAATACACAAAGCATGCTGATGGAAAGTGTCTGTCACAGGCCAGTGTCATCTCCAGGAGCCAGTGGGCCCCCATCTCTGATGAAGAGATCACCATCATGATCAGTTTGCACAGATGAGGTACTCACTCCTGTAAAACCAAATGTCAAAGTTTTGAAGATCTTGGCAACATTCCCCATTAGATGCACCTGCACTGGGTTGTTGGTTGTCTTCATCATCTAGCTTCACATCTGACTTTTTTTTTGCTTTTAAAGGCAAAGGAATCTCTTTTGCTATGGGTCATAATGAAAAAAACAGGATTAAATAGACAGCAGTAAAGTGAAAAAGAGAATTCAGATCTTAAATTCCCCTTGACTCGTTCTCAGCCACCTCATATTTTGTGAAAATGGAGGAGAAGACTGGAGACATCTGCACAGTTTGGTTTTGTTTTTTTCCCAAAGGAAAGTACAGTTGATTTGCCTTTTCAAGATATCAATTTTTTTGGCAGTAAAACAGTCAAGGAACCATTGAGACAAATATATGTGAATTGTGTGTCTTGAATTTTAAATCCCACATATTCAGAAGCAGTTCTTGTTCCAGAGTTGAAAACAAATGTTTCTAGTGTTAATGGCTGTGATCTAAATCTATTATGCCTTGTGAAGTCAGTGCACACTGAGAAGCATGCAAGATAGTTAGACAATTGCTGGGCAATTACCACCCCCAGCCCACAAAAAAAATTCAAAACCCTGTGAAAAACTCACCTAGAAACACCACAGAAAATGACCACCAAAGCAGCATGGAACTATCTGATAAATAAACCCCCTGCGAATATTTTTGGTAGTTCTGTTATAAATAATGGGCTCAAAGCATTTGGCCATAAGCTCAGTGAAAATAGTTACAGCATTTTCATGACTTTCCATGAGTTTTCGGTGGGGTACAAAGTACTGTCGCACTCAAGGGTTAGGTTTCATTACCTCAGTTTTAAATAGGTACAAGCCACTATATAAGGTGTAATACAGTGTTAGAGCAATATCTTTCAGTATTATTCATTAATTTAGATAACACTTGGTTTTTGTTGGTGTAGTAAATTTTCAGCCTTTCTGAAAATAAAGCTTTACATAGCCAATGGATCTGTAAAAATAGCACGCCGAAGATCGTGTAGTCAGGTAGCATTGACAACAAGGAGCAAAGTCATGGACGTGGGCCTCGTGGAGTATCTCCACCAGATCAGAATGTGAAGACTGTATGCTACAAGCAGTTCCTTCAAAACTGGGCTCATGAACTAACTGCCTTCTGACAGATCCACTCCCTGACAGACTTCTCTTTGCAAATAAGGAAACCCATAAATGTTAGTTGAAATGTGGGAACAGTCTGAACGGTTTATAATTTCATTCTAGGGAATGGAATGCAGTAAATCAAGGTTAGTATTCTGTAGCCTGTTATCGTAAATGCTTTAAAAATAGTCTTGAAAAAATGTTTACCTTTTCACTTAAGACAGATATTCACTGAGGTGCTACCTTGTGGTAAGCCTGAATTAAGGATTCAGCAGGCCAAAGAGATGTTACAATCAAGCAGTAATCAAATGTGCATCAAAGTTTGGAACTGAGAAGTATTCTTTCAGCCTTTTTGTTTTGGTTTTTTTTTCCTGCTATCATAAACCCCATTTTTTAAAGTTTCATTGGTTTTCTATAGGCATAAATAGAAATTAAAACTGTTTCTGTTGTGATGCTATCCTAAGTACCTTGCAGGCATTGTACGCAAACTCTGGTTTAAAAAATGCGTCTTAAACCACATTTTTTCAGTCTTTGATCTGCAATGCAAAGATGATAATGATGCCCAGGCCTTAAAGCATCTAAAAGCCCGTTTAACAAATAATTTTCTTTTATTCAAGGATACGAATTACAAGTGTTCGGACTGAACCTTTTTGTCATTATTAAAGATTTCCATTTTTTTATGTTCTCTGTTTAGTAAGCTACTTTGCACATGGCTTTCTAAATAATTATTTGTGGCTGTAGTACAGATAGACACATTCCAAGTTTAAAGTAATTCTTATTTTATATTTATTTAGGACAAGAAGACACAGTCTTAAGTTGCACCAGGACAGCTTTATGTTGGACATTAGGAAAAAATATCTTCACAGAAAGAGTGATTTGGTGTTGGAATGGACTGCCCAGAGAGGTGGTGGAATCACCATCCCTGAAGGTTTAAGGAAAGACTGGATGTGGCATTTAGTGCCCTGGTCTGGTTGACAAGGAGGTATTGGGTTTTAGGTTGGACTCAATGATCTCAGAGGTTTTTTCAACATAATTGATTCTGTGATTCTGTGTAATTCTCTTATTTCTTCAACATGGCAACAGCATGTGATATTTAGAAATTATTCTCTATGTTTTAATTAGTGCCCTATCTTCAGCAGATGTTTTGGATGCTAGCTTGATGGTTTGTCAACCATTTTGTAGAAGCAGGAGGAGCTATTCTAACAGAGGTCTGATCACTTGGTGAATGGAGATGAAATTTTTGTCCAGTTAATCCTGAACTGAATCTAACAGAGAGCACCAAACTTTGTCTGCCTGGCAAAGCACTGACCAATCTTCCTACTTCTTATTTTGTGTTGATCTGTTTTAGAAGATGAAAATCAGAAGCAATAGTATGCAATAAGCTTTACAAATTACAGATATGGCACAGTGTAATGATATGACCTTATGAATGCTTTCCTAGCTTATACAAATATAACCAGTTTTAAACACTAGCACAAAGCTTATTGATTAAACAAATAGAAGTGCTAAACTCAGTGATTTTCAGAAATGCCTTTGATTATTTCTAAATCCTTGTGAATTTAGTTGGAGGTTTTTTTCTGAAACCTTACCTCTTTTGAAAGTAACTTGTGAACTTACGTTATTGACATTTGTGCCCTGCTAAGGTGCAGGCTCTGTTGGCCGAAAATATACAGACATATAAACCTATAAATGAGTGCACTCCATGTTATTTTCTTAAATGCCCATGCAGTACTTTCTTTAGCACAGTTACAAGACAGCAGTAAGTTGCAAAATACACTGTACTGTGTGAATTTCTGTTCATACACCTTTAGTAGGACTGGTAGTACATGGTGCTGCTGCCATGGAAAGAATGTGTCAGATATCATGCAACTGTAAGTGGAAATGAACAGGCTAGATGAGAAACCATACCTTCAGTTATCTCTGAACATATTTTCCTACAAAAATCATCTGCAACCTATGCTTTTCCACATGGCAATTCAGAATTATTATCTCTAGACATATTCTAAAGGTTCTGTATTTAAGTCCAGCATGCACTGCCTCTACTCTGCAACATTTTTGACCCTTACTGATGTCAGATAACATCTCTTCCTGGCAAGAGGTTCTGCAAGTCTTCCCTTGGTCATGATCTGCTGCCCACCTAGCCCTCATGCATCCTCCAAATCAAAACCTTTACCTCTTATACCTTGACAGTACAGCCCAGCAGTATATTTGACATCCTCCCTTGCATCAGGAAAGTGTAATTATCATGCAGCAATAATCCTTAGAATGGACTATAGCAAATGTCTTGGTTCAGCTACAGACCAAAATTAAATGCCGCTTTATTTACTTCTTGGTTTCTCATAATATACAATCTGTGTAAATTATTTTTGCAGTTGCTGTGATATGCGGTGAATCCCAGTCATGGACATCTGTCGTATCTGAAGGCTTCATTTGGATCTTTTTGTCAAGCACCACTTTCAGATAATCTATGTTCTGCCTATACAATTTCCTGTCATACTTTAAAGGGAAATGTTATGCTGTGCTTTTCTGTGGAGCAATGCACAGCTCAGCTGCTGAAATCCTCCAAATGCTGCATGTAATGACCTCAGAGTCAAAGCCCACTAATGTGGCAGACAATGGCAAAAGAGTGCAACTCTTACTAGCATTTATTCAGACATCTCCTGTGCCGTGGGAAAGGGGAGACATTGGTAAGGCATTTTGAAACTAGCAGACCAGACTGGATAAAATGCCTAACAACTGGTGATAGTATACACCCAGGAAAGACATGGGTAGGATTAGTACAACTTGCTCATGAGCTGCATCCAGCCTTGTGAGACTTTTTGCTTACCACTCTGTGTGCAAGCTACCAGAGTTCTGGTTTGGGATATCTCCTTCTCATACTGGATATGCCAGTTATGATTTTCCTACCGCTTCCACGGAACAACTTCTGGGATTTCAGTGGAACTTCAGTGAAGAAAATATTACATTACAGAACTGTGTACACAGCATACTGTGTTCAAATTGGGATTTAATGAGTAGAAAAATTTTAATAATATTTTTTATATAATTGCTGTTTTTAGAAGCTCGTATTTTTCATTAAAAATTTCAGCCTAGGGGTAGTCTGTTAAAAGTAAGTATTACAGTTCAAAAGATATCAATATTATTCTTATTAAAAAAGAAAAAGTATGACCTTTGTTTTCTTTGTTGCTTTACGAAAAGTTATGACCATTGGTGTTTACTTCTTAAAAAAAGAAAAAAAATCAAAGAGGTCAGACTACTTAAACTCATGATGCCTGAAGCAGTCCTTGGGACTCATGTTGAAGGTCCAGACAGTTTATTTACATTTGATAAGCTTTTTCCTATACTACAAGTCTTCCTTAAAAAGTAGGCATATGATTAAAGATAACATTATTTTTCCATTATTTACCTCCTGTAATTACTGTGCTAACAGTAGGTGCAGAAATTCAGCAGCTTATTAAAGACATTGCATAGACCTAGCTATAAACATTGCACTCAGTAATGCTCAGTAACACTCATGACCTTATGCATAATAAGTATGATGAACTGAATGACAGTTTTGAAGAGCTGACACTGAAAACATTGGGGACACTGGGAACACTATTTGCTTTATGGAAGCAAAACGACAAAAATTAAAAAATTTCTGACTTCAGCAACAGTTTTCCTCTCCACGCTGTGCCCTGATTGTATTTCAAGTGGATGAAGCATGCTAGCCAGTCAGCTCTCAGGGTCCATAAAAGTGAGAGGAGCTGTAAACTTAGCTCAGCTGTACAAGCAAACCTGCTGTCTGGCATCAATTCCACTTGGTGTAAGTAGGAAATCTGAGACAACTGCTGCCCTCATGGTAGAATATTCATGTGGAGCAGACAGTGAAATGCCCAGATTCCTTATTTAAACACTAAACATTTTGATACTTTTAGCCAGCAGTGTTCCACTTTTGAAAAAGGAATCCTGATAACATGCTCGTCTTCACATAGTAAACTAATAAATGTAAAGGATTTTATACATCACATCTGTTAATTTAGCTGATGAATTTTCTTTTGTTTTGTTGCCAGTGTTTTTGCAGTCCAACCTTCTCATGTGGGGAGAAGATGTCTTGGCATTTATATTACTTACTGTCTCCTTAATCGATGGAAAACCACGGTAAATCTCGGTAGAAAAATGTTACGACAGCCTGGAGAACCTGGGTCTTCATTTTGTTTTGGGAATGGTAAGTTGCTCTTTCTTGTTCTTTCCTCTGGAACAGTGTCGAAGGATATGCAAATATGTGCAAACTGCTGTAAAAATTCAGGTGCCTTTTGGGCTAAACCTTTGCAATGAGCAGAATAAACTGAAGCGTAAAGTATATTCGAAGCCCTCTCTTCAAAATAACTGACAAGAATCATTACCTAAGTAAAAGAAACAGCTGTGTGCCTCAGCAGCAGATGGATATACTTGGATGTTCCAGAGATGAAATTGCATCTATTGTGCTTGTTTTTAAAGTGGGCCTATCAAAGGGTTGATACCAGCTTTAAATGCTTAAATTTTGTATGTTAGAGATTAGTCTTATCCTGTGTCGCTGTCAAAAGTGCCAAGAAAAGAAACTTGTCTCTGCCTTTTATTTCTGTATGGAAATTTGTATCTCAGGAGCTACAAATGCAGCAGGGCTGGAAAGCCTAAGTTGGTTGTCATAGCCAAAGTTTCTGGTCTATGAGAAGATGAAAGAGAATGCATTATATTATCTTTTTCTTTACTGCAGAAAGCAGGGAAAAATAGACATATGTTCCTTGAAAATATGGCAATTGTAATGTGGAATGTGTTATTTTTTGTGGTTATGCCAAACACAATACCATGTATGTAATACCAATAAAAAAAATCCATGTAGAAACAGGGTACCATTTCCTCTCTCAGGGTTAATTTAGAGCTTCTCTCACAGGCATGATTCAAATGCTTTCATTAACCGTAGTTCAGCGCAGCATTGCTATCTCTAAATTTTGACTGATTAAGCCAGAGAACACAAAGAAAGAGAGAAAGAACTATCTCAACTCAAAACAATTTTTTCATCTCTTCCATGACATCCTATTGATACAGTGCAGTTTAAGAAGTAAGCCATAGCTGGAAATGCCTTTGCTTCACTATCTGGATTTCTAGGTATTTTTCCAACTGGAAAAGGAAGATGACTGTTTGTAATCCATATGGGATACTTCTCTTCAGCTGTATCTGTCAGGAATGGGCATGCTGAGACAGATTTGTCTTGAGGAGCCATTAAACAAGCTACTGTTTTTTGAAATCATGCTGAAAAGCATACTGGAAGAGATTACAGTGCTGCTGGTGTACCTGAACCCATAGGAACAATCCTTTCAGCATAATTATTCTTAGTTGTCTCAAAAGCAGGGCTATATTGTGCAGGGTCAATGTAGCAGAGAAAACACATTGACATTTTCCTGACCAAGGGGAAGAATCATCCCATGCCCCTGGAGGCTGCAGGTGGCAGGGCCACGGTCAGGCAGATGAGTCAGGCTCAGGAAGCAACAGCTGGTGAACAAAGAGACCCAGGCACGATATGAGCCTATCTGTGATAGAAAGAATGTAATTGAATTGAAGTTTAGCAATTTCTTTTTCTTACATCGCTGATGAAAAAGCTTTTTTGCCCATTTTAAATCACCTGGGGAAAAATGCCGACCACCAAACCACAGACCAGAATAGCTATTCCAACAAAAACAACAACAAAGGCTTTTGCCTCTGTAAGTTTTCTGTTAGAAATTTTGCAAAATATTATTGCCAACTAACCACTGGCGGATATCTCTGCCACTAGCTTGGAAGGCTAATACCAACACATACAGAATCACAGAACAGCTGAAGATGGAAGAGGTCTCTGAAGATCATCTAGACCATCACACATTGCTCAGAGCAGGCTTAATCACAGCAGATTAGTTGGGTCGTAGTCCAGTCAGGATTTGAGAATTTCCAAGGGTGGACTTCACAAAGTCACTGGGCAGCCTGGTTCAGAGCATAAGCAACTTCATCATGGCAAAGAGTTTTCTGGTGTTTGGGTTGTATTTCCTGAAATTCAGTTGTGTCCATTGTCTGGTGGTCTTCAACTGGGCATCACCGAGGAGTCTGGCTCTGTCTTCTTTACACCTTTCTTTCAGATATTTACACACATGCCTCTCAGCTTGCTCTTCCCCAGACTCTAGAGCCACAGCTCTCTCTCAGCTTCTCCTTGTATGATAGATGCCCTGGCTCCTTAACCATTTTCCTGGCCTTTACTGTGCTTTCTCCATTATGTCCACGTGACCCTTTTAACATGGAGAGCAGAACTACTCCAGCACAAAGGTGTGGCTCAGCAGTGCTGAGCAGAGGGTGGAGATCACTTCCCTCCACCTCCTGGCACCTTCCTAATGGAGCACAGGAGGCTGTTGACCTTCCTTGCTGTAAGAGCACATCGCTGGACCATAGTCGGATGCTGTCCACAAGGACTCTTCAGGACTTCTGAAAAGCTGCTTTCCAGACAGCCAACATCCAGACATGTGCTGGTGCATGGATTAACTTCTCTCCAGGTTCAGGGCTTGGTGTTTCGTTAAGCCAGTCTTAATGAGATTTCAGTCAGCCCATTTCTCCAGCTTGCCCAGATACCTCTGGATGGCTGATACCCATCCAGAGCTGGTACCCAGCTGGTCTAGCAACCATCCCTCTCAGTTTTGTGTCATCTCCAAACTCTGTCTAGTCTTTCTGGACATTCATGAAGGAATGAAATAGTACTGGCCCTAGGATCCACCCGTGGGGCACATTGCTTCTGGCTGACCTGCAGCTGGACTTTATGCTACCAAACACAACTCTTTAAGCCTGGCAGTTAAGCCAGTTTTCACCACGTCTCACAGTCCATTTATCTGACTTCAACTGCAATAGTTATAAGAGACTATGTCAAAAGTGTTCCTAAAGTCAACAGTAAACAAGATGTACTGATGTTTCTCATCCACTGAGACAGCCACCTCATAGAAGGCTTCATAATGCTGGCCTTTACTGCATTATAGAGGAACATCTTCAAACCTTTGGAGAACTCCCTGAAGTTAGCTATTATCTGTGAAAACAGACTGGCAATCAGCCATCCAGGGTACAGAAAAAAGCAGATTTAGAATTATTTGCTTCAGGTCATGTGAAAGGTCAGTGGCAGAAAAGGAACCAGAACACAGATTTCATGACCAAGACTTTTTCAGTGCCATCTTTACTACTTCCCAAAACCAAAGAAATGAAGGAGAGTCGCCATATAAAAGAAAAAAACCAATAAAAAACACAAGCCAAAATGAAAATCCAAAACCTACAGACCCTGGGAACACTGACCTCAAGTGTTTTGCATTTAAAATAGTTACAGAGGCTTGGTATTTCCCTCTTCCATTGCCTTGAACAGAGAAACTCATTGTTCTGGCAAACATTCCTTTTTCTGTCTCTGTCTTTTTACGTATCACGAAGTATTGTCCTGAAGTATCAATTTTGTATTCAGCCACTGAATGCTTGAAAGATTATGAATTTGAGTTTTTGACAACGTATGGGTTCCTTTCTGTTCATCTGCATCCACAAGGGTTCTACCTCACCACAGACTTGCTGCAGTTGCATGTGGCAAAGGCAGAGCCCCCACATTGTGCCAGTCTCACACACAGTACAGACACGAGGAATTAGGTAAATGCAACCTGTGTATTAAAGAATATAATGGAAACATATTGTGAAGCATGTTGGAATAACGCTTTAAAAAGTCACTTTCTAAGATTTGTCAAACAGCATGTCTGAGATATTGCTGCTGGGAGACCAGAGCCATGTTTTAGGTAAAAACAAACAAACAAAAAACCCTCAAACAAACCCCCATATACCCCCCCCAAATAAAAAAACAAACAAAAAACTGAAAAAAAAAATAGTCTCAACATTTCAATTGTAGATGATTGGGATATTACCAGCTGGGATGGGTCAACCCCAATGCCCAATGTATGGACAGACTGGGGAAGAAGATACTGGGAAGTAGAGCCATGGAAAGGGACCTGGGGGTCCTGGTCAGTGACAAGTTGAACATGAGTCAGCAGTGCCCTGGCAGCCAGGAGGGCCAACCCTGTCCTGGGGGACATCAGGCACAGCATCACCAGCCTGGCAAGGGAGGGGATTGTCCTGCTCTGCTCTGCACTGAGGCAGCCTCACCTCCAGTGCTGGGGGCAGTTTTGGGTGCAACAATATAAAAAAGGTATTAAATCATTAGACAGCATCCAAAGAGAGCCATGAGGATGGTGAAGAACCGTGAGGGGAAGGCATGAGGAGTGGCTTATGTCACTTGGTCTGTTCAGCCTGGAGGGCTGAGGGGAGACCTCACTGCAGTTGCAACTTCCTCATGAGGCAAAGCAGAGGGGCAGACACTGATCTCTTCTGTGCGGTGCTCAGTGACAGAACCTGAGGGAATGGCCTGAAGTTGTGTCAAGGCAGGTTTAGGTTGGATATTAGGAAAAGTTTCCTCACCTGGAGGGTGGTTGGGCACGGGAACAGGCTCCCCAGGGCAGTGGTCACCGCATCAGTCTGACAGAGTTCAGGAAGAATTTGGACAGTGCTCTCTGGTGCATGGTCTGACTCTTGAGGATGTTCTTTGAAGGACCAGGAGCTGGACTTTGATGATGCTAGTGAGTCCTGTCCAACTCAATATATTCTATGTTTCTATGATTTTATGAACTAGGAAAGGGAACAGAAATGTTAACAATAGAAAAGGAGGTTTATAGAAGAAGAAGGATGTTCTTACAATCACTGTGAATTGCTGAATATTTGAGTGCTTGCATATTTTTCACTGCTTTTTATCTAGAAAATAAAAGATAATTTGATTGTGACTTCTCTACACCTTTAGCCGACCAATACTCCGCATTGGATCTTCAGTGATATTAAATATTCAAAGCAGCATTTGTGTTTCCAACATTGTTTTACAGCACAGCACAATGACTGATTGGTGGAAGATATGCTGTGGTTGCCTATAGAACAGGTAGCCAGGAGTTCTGCTCCATCACTGGAAAATGTTAGGAGCTCTGAGTATGAATCAAAAAGAAAAAAGAAAGCCAACATGACAACCACCCCACATGAGCAGGCCTTATCAGTCTCAGTGTGCAGTTATCTTTGATTCTAAGGAGCCTGGGGGAAGAATAGCTGGTTCAGATGCTGTGGACTCTCTGCTCTCTGGTGGGGGAACAGTAAGTGAGAATGTAAAAGTGGTTGTTCCAACCTTTGGAAAACCACACAAAGGAGCAGTCCTTCCACCCTGTGATGTGAGAGTACTTTTTTCAACACAGCTCTTTGCACTGATGTCTTTGCAAGCTGAATGTTGCCTTATCTGATCTTTCTGACCCTGAAAGAAAAAAGATAACACTTCACATTTTGTTTTCACTTTTTCCCTTCCTCTTGTCACGCACACAGAATGTGTGTTGCATGTAAAGTCTACTACAAAGCCACGAAAAACTAGCAGTGGCATGCAGGCTGTGTTGGCTGCAATGTGTTATTGCTGCAGCTGTCTGACATTATCAAGAAGTGGGGGCAGGGACCAGTAGGCCAGGACACTGCGACAGGACCTGAGACGGGGAACCAATCCCCACTGCTTTCACTGTACACAAGTTCTGCAGCATCTGCAGAATCAGCTGTAATTCTAAAACCGAGCTTGGAGCTCTGAACGCTTACTGTGGCTTGGTTCTGCTCTCTCCGTGGAGCATGGGCTTAAAAAAAAGTATGGGCTAGCTGAAAAAGGAGCTTGTCAGAGGCTTTTGCAAATTCAAGAGAGAAAGGACTCCCATAAGTTGGGGAGATCTTTACAAATGACTTTCTGGCATGGCTGGGTTTCATCAGAGATGAAATCAGAGATCAATAATAATGTCTTCTGTAGGTTTGTAACCCTCGCTCTAGACAGCAAAAATGTACATGAAGTTATCTTCAGGCATACACAAATATATATATACAATTTATGGTAAAAAATTCTGACATGTCAGAATCACAGTGACTTAAAAAAAAAAAGACTATATCATAACACATAACTAAGCAATCTGCTTTTGAGCCCAATTAGTCCCACAAAATTTTCTTTAGTAACTTAAAGTGCACAGTAATTTTTATTCCCTTTTTAGTAGCCAGAACAATCTTCTGTGCACCTATAGATCATAATTTGTTCTGGTGTGTATAATCACAAAATAATGCAAAAGAAATTCTGTTATACAGTAGAGTTCTCTGTTGTTAGCTGTTGGGATCTAGGAATTGAAATAGTTGTTTAACCAAGTTGATCATAAGGAAAGGAATAATCTGTGCTGCGTTCATTCAGTGTGAATTGTCAGTGTGCTCTCACTCAGGTACTTTGTGCATGCAGTTTCACACAGCCATTAAAATTCATGCTCATATAAGCATCTGTGCTCGTATGATCATATGTGTTACTCTTGAACTGGAAAACTAGTCTCTAAAGAAGGGAAGGGGTGATAATGACCTTTTGCAATGCTGGTAGGACTACTAGTGGTTGAAATGGTGCAGCCCCAGAGGGATATAGGGAACAATGCTGAACAGGGACCTATGGACACATACAAGTTTCCTTTCCAGCTTTGAGTGTAGCCACAGCTCTGTGGAGTGGCTATCACCATATTTATATATGGTTATAAAAGCAAAAAATGTCTATCTGTTCTATTGTTTGATTTCTGGAAATAAATAGCAGACGTATTGCATGGCAATGAAGGTGAAAGATGCTTGCAATGCTCGGCCGTGTGTCTGTCTCATGAGCAAGCAATTTTAACAACTTTCCTTCTTCCTTCCTCAGGAATGGTTTCATGCTCAGAAAGCATAGTGTGAGCATATGCCTCTGCACACATCATATTTCACCCTGACTGTGAAATGAAAGTGGCTGTCTTCTGTGCTGCCTCAAATCCTCATTACTTCCCAAGAGGAAAAGGTAATATATGTATGTTTCCAAGTTATTTACTTGACTACAGCCATTTCATCTAATGGCTTGACTGCTCTTTTTAAAATAAAAATAAATATGAAGGTCAGAAATGCATAACTGATGGTGTATGGAAGTAAGACAGCGAAGAAACCAGAAGAAAGATGGAAGCTGCCTCATTCTGGGCTCTTCCTGGTCTGAAATACAGCTGTAGGTAGGTCCTGAAGCATCTGCCTGTCAGGTACACATTCTACTCGCCCAGCAATAAGGAAATCTCAGAGTGATTCAAACATGCAGATTTTCATGTTGATGGTGCTTTGCTTTTCTTTTCTTCATCAAGGTGTTCAGTATGAGACACTTATTACAGGGTGCGATGATATTTAGTTGTCTTGGAAGCTGGCCTGGATTACAGACTGGACTGAGGGCAATTTACACTGTAATACAGGCACTGCCTCTTGAGTCACATCTCACATAATTTGTACTGATAATGCTGCTTTCCTCTCTCCATTCCAGTTTTACAAGGTCTCCATGACAACTACAGTATCTATATATTTGGTAAGACATTATTCCTGTTAAAGTGTTTCCAGTCGTGTTAAGTGCTGAAGCAAGAAAATGCCGGACAGTTAGTATCACAAGAACAGACAAGTGTCTTCAAACTGCAGTGAGTCCGTTCTGTGGATGGGAGAAACTCATGACTGATAGAAGCCTCTTTTTCTGTGAATTCACTGTTCCTGCCCAGGCACCTGGCTGTGGCTGTGAAATATAGCTGTGAAATACAGCTGTTCTCTGTCAACATGGGAAATACCTAATCTTATGTTGCCTGCAAGCAGCTCCCAAGGTTTCAAGCAAAAAATTAAGATCTGCATACTGTGTTTTGCAACATGCTTCAGAACTTCAGCCTTTCTGCCCATTCAGGCTCTCTGGGCTGATGAACCTTTTCCTTTATTTTAATTTTTGCTTTTTAAACTATTAAGGATGTAAGGGTAGAGGGGTCACTGCTTACCCATCTTTTTTACTTACTGTTTTGTTTTCTTCTGGTAATTCCACATTCACCCATGTTATTGCATTTTGTATCCACAAAGTATGGACATAAACTGTACATTCAATTTTCTTTTCCCTGTAGCAACCTGTTTGAAATCCACTGGGCTATGTAGGAAACCAAATATCACTCTCATGGTACATATCCAGAATAGTTCAGGGCAGGGCACCAGCTGCTGCTTTGGGTCTGAGGAAGCCTGCTCCTCAACAACACCAATTTTGCTATGGACCCAGTGAGACTAATTTTGTGTAAGTGGTTGAAGTTCTGTCTAGTGTGGTGCTCTCTCTTCTGGCGAGGGATTGGGGAATGGCTGGGAAACCGTGAAGGCTGAATCTTCTAAATTTTGTCAGCTTTTAGTACCCATACAAAAATGTAGCTCAGTAAACAAAAGTGAAATATGACACTATTTTTACAAACAATTTCTGATGACAACAGTAAAGAAACTCCTTTCATAATAAGGAGAGATGGCATATTTTACGTAAACCAGTTAAAAATGGCTGAAGTATGAATTACATTTTTTATACCAGCAGGATATACAGAAAAAACTTTACTTATTTATTAGAGAAGGCTTTCTGTAAAGACATGTAAGAGCTTAACAATGTTGTATTTAGAATATTTTCTAATGCACTGCTCTGTTCTTTGCTTTTTTTAATAAAAAACATGGACATTACAAATATAAATTTTGTTTTGTAAATATTGTTCATGCATAACAACCATACAATTTTTTGAGACTTCATAGTTAAAAACAATAGATGCTGAACTAAATTCTGATGAACTTATTATTTTCTGATTTTTAACCTTCTGACATGTCATTTGCTGCACAAGGCATTAGAAAACAAAAAGCCTGAATTTGAGAACTATTTGACTAATATCTATTTGTGTGTGATTTTGCATACCTGCACAATCACTTATTTCCTTGAAGCATTTTGTAAAATTGCCTGGGAGACTGAATCACAGTTAATTTGGAAAGCTCTGTCTGTGGATAATAGGTATATTCAGATACATGTTTCAACATGATAGTTTCTAGTTGGCTTATTATCCTGAGGAACAGCCTCCCTAGAGCTGTCTGTTAAGGCGGCATCCCTCTGAGGTTTTTGTGTCTTAAAGGAAAAAAGCTAAAGAAGAAATCTGCAGACTAGTCTCACTGGATTAACTTAAGCCATCTTGCATCACCGGTACAGCCGGTGAAATGGAGACTTTCACAGCCTGGGACACCAGCAGGACATCCTGTTTCAGTTTAGAAATCACCCCTGTGGCCCCCCACCTCCTCACTAATAAAACAAAGGGACCCAAGGAATAATCTCTGGCCGACGAGGCTGCTTAGACATTGATTGTCACCCTGGCACCCAGCCAAGCCCAGTGTGCCACAGAAATGGGCCCAGAAGGGGAGCGGCTGGAAAGCAGTCAAAGAGCACCGAAAAGGGAAGTCATTAAACTACCACCATCAACAAAACTCTCACTTGTTCAGTCTTCCTTTCTTCTTGTCTGCCCCCCTCCTTTTCTTTTTATTTTCCTTTTCTTTTTTTTTGGTTTTGCCTTTTTTAAAGAATGAATTCAATACAAAACTTTCCTCCAGGCTGTAATGAAAGTCCAAATCCGCTTATTTCTATTGCCCCAGTGATGTTGCTGTTGCTCTTTTGTTTCGGTGATTTTTTATGAACTTTTGCATAACTTGTTTTTCTTAAAAAATAATAATAATAAATAATGACTAGACTATGAGGTTTTTGCAGAATGAAAGGAAAGGTTTTGTAAGCATGAGTCTTGTAAGTGTCTTTGTGATGATACTCTTACAGTTGCAGAATGATTTATTCGTTCTTTTTCAGAATATAATGGGGAAAGGGAAGAGTGACATTTTTTACCATTTGAATGCTGGATTCCTGCTGGTGGAGTTGATGTCAATACACAGAAGAGAGTGGAGCTAGGTTCATTTATTCTATTTGAGAGTCTGTTCTTTAACAATGTTTTTTTTAAATTCAGAAGAATATAAATACAATGGAGATAGCGATGCTAAGCTGTAAATAACTAGAATTTGTGTACACTGGGAAATTGAAAGGTAAGCTATAGTAATTAAGATTTCACCTCATATGATTAAGAAAGGTTTAGATGTTAAAACCTGAATTCAACAGAGCTTTGTCTTCACAGACAAAAAAGAAAAATTGTCTAAAACATACTGGCTTGTGTGATGTGTGACTCAAGAACCAACCAAGCAATCAACCAAACAAAACCAGTTTGCAAAAACAAATCCAGTTTGCTTAGCAAAAGAAGTGACTTGCACATATATATTGTAACCACAGTTAGACCACATGATAGTAATAGTTTAACAGTGAGGGCCTAACAAGCAAAATGAATGAAGCAAGTAATGGATGTTTTGGCAGATGACAGAGAAAGGTTAGATAGTGTTTACTTTTCCTAAACACTGTTTTTAGTTAGCACCAGGGTGTTTCCTCTGTAGCCATTTGGAGAGCAGCTTTGGAATTGCTCCTTTGATACAACACAGCACTTAGGGTGACAATTCACCTGTCATCACTTGACATTGTGGAGGAAAGATGCAACTTGAGACATCTCCTAACATATGGCCCAAAAGGAAAAGCTTTTTGGGAGGGGAGGAAACTGAGGGTGTGACTGATCAAAAGTATTGTATTGGATCTAAAAATACCCTCTGAGAGTAGTCTTCATCTGGCTGGCACAGTCCTATTGTTTATGACAACCTGGTAGTTCTTCTGAACAAATGAGGATCATCAATTTGGTGCAGCAAAACCTTGGGCTTTTTGAGAGTGGCTGTATTTCGTATGCAGAGCCTGAAGTGTTGGGAGAGAGTGGAGGGTGTGTGTGTTTGTGTGTGCCTAGTGTTAGGGCAGGACTTTCTGCGTGATGGGAAAACTATAGCTGCAGACTGTAGGTGTGTACCTAAAGCACCTCCTGTGTTCATGGGGTTTTATGAGGCACACTTTACTGCAGCTGAGGTTTTATGCAAAGTTCCACTTTGCAACCTAAATCTGCCTCTGCAGAGAATCCTTGTTTTTAGTGCGTTTGCTTAATGGGTCACAAAAACTTTAGCTTAAGTTAAAGGGTAATGCCAAGTTGAGCCATTTGAATGACAGAAGTATATTTCAATGCAGTGCCTTTTTACTTACTGCGTTATCATCTTTGCACATATAGAGAAATTTCTCAAATCTGCTTCAGATCAGCTCTTTAGTTTCAGGTACCCTACTTCCCACTCACAGTCCTTCATATAGTAATTTAGTAATAAATGCTTTTGTAATTAAATCTCTCAAAACACAGCTTATGTAAATTCATTAGCTGAATATGTATGATGTGAATGAAAATGTATTTGAGTAAACGTACTATGGACACAAAACTTACCATTCACACCATTTTCCCCTCTCGTTACCCACTCACATTTACCCACCTGTTGGTGTGCTATACACCTATGACTTTTGGACAGCAAGTACGGTCACTGTGTGGCTGCAGCTGGGGCTCAGAAGAGCTCCTTTTGTACCTTCAGTGCAAACTTTCAAACTGATCTCCTGCTGTTTGTAGTCAATATGTGTATTTTGTAATTGATCCTGCAGTTTTGGTATTTTTAATTATTTCTGGATGTTGTAAGGTACTTAGTCATAAAAATAAGGGAGAAGAAAGGCTATTGCCATTTTAAAAGATCATGTGTGCAAGTTCATGTGAGAAAGCAGAGTTGTGGTGTTTCTTGCAGACAGGTGTTCTTACAGAACACGTGCTTTCCAAAACGTTACTGTCCAACCGGGCCTATTGACTTGAGCTACAGCTGGAGAACAATGCTGCTGAAACTTCAGTCCGCAACGGGCTTTTAAAGAGGTATTTAAATCTCCCAGAAGAGATACAAGCACAGAGCTCACAACTGGGCACCCAAACCCCACCTGTAAGTTAAGTTTTATAGTTGAGTGCAGCATTCCCTAACACAGTATCCACCAAACCCTCTGTATCACTCCCCTCCCCAGCAGGAGAGGGAAGATAAAATACAGGGAAAGGTCCATGAGTTGAGATAAGGACAGAGAGAGATCACTCACCAAGTACTGTCATGGGCAAAACAGACTCAACTTTGGGGTATTAATTGCATTTTTTCCTAAAAAAATCAGAGCAGGATAATATTCTGAAGTAAAAACAGACCTTAAAAACACCTTCTCCTCACTCCTTCCTCTTTCCCAGCTCAACCTTCTCCCCCCAGCAGCACATGAAGACAGGAAATGCGGGTTGTGGTCGGTTCATCACATGTTTCTCCCACAGCTCAGGAAGGGGAGTCCTTCCCCTTCTCCAGTGTGGGGTCCCTCCCATGGGAGACAGTTCTCCATTAACTTCTCCAATGTGAGTCCATCCCATGGGCATCAGTCCTCCCCAGACTGCTCCAACGTGCGTCACTCTTCCATGGGGTGCAGTCCTTCAAGGACAGGCTGCTCCAGTGTGGGTCCCCCATGGGGTCACAAATCCTACCAGGAAACCTGCTGCAGCACGGGCTCCTCTCTCCACAGGTCTGCAGGTCCCTGCCAGGAGCCTGCTCCAGCACAGACCTCCCATGGGGTCACAGCCTCCTCTCAGGCATCCACCTGCTCCAGTGTGGGGCTCTTCCGTGGGCTGCAGGTGGATCTCTGCATACCCATGGTCCTCCATGGGCTGCAGAGGCACAGCTGCTTCACCATGGTGTGCACCATGAGCTGCAGGGGAATCTCAGCTCCAGCACCTGGAGCACCTCCTGACCTTCCTTCTGCACTGACCTTGGTGTCTGCAGAGTTGTTCCCTTCAGATATTCTCACCCTGCTCTTCTCTGGCCACAATTACATCTCCCCAGCCACTTTTTATTTTCTTTCTTAAATATGTTATCACAGAGGTGTTACCACCACTTCTGACTGGCCCAGCCTTGGCCATGCTCTTCTGGAAGCCGTGTGGGATTGGCTCTGCTGGACATGGGGAAGGCTTCAGGCAGCTTGTCACAGAAGACACCCCTGTAGCCCCTCCTGCTACCAAAAACACTGGCCATGCAAACACAATACAATCTCCAAGAGGATTTGCAGGCCTATATTTTAGATACTTGTAAAAAATTTCTGTTTATAAATTTATTGCATTTACGTGGACCACCTAGTAACACACACCACCAGAAACGGTGTCCACTCACTCACTGCTGGCATTTAGCTTTGTCTCTCAAATGGAATCCTTTCATCAATGTTGGTTTTCGCAACCCTCTGGCAGAAAGCTCAGCCAGATTCTGTTCAGATCTTGCACAAAAAAAAGTGGTTATTTTTGGAAAAAATGGGATTTGGTTGGCAAGAGTTAACCTGTGGCCAGGGGAGGTGAAGGCTACAACACTTGGAGTCTGTAAGTGATGGCATGGCTGCACACATCATTGTGCTCACATATTATGCAATATTTAGAGATCATGTAATTTCAAAATACAGTTCAGTTCCTCAGCAGACCTGTCCCTCTGAGGATCAACAGCAAAGACAGCTGACTTCAGGCATTTGTTTCCATGTACAATAACATAAGATGTTTCCTACTGCAATTTTCAAAGCTTTAGTGCTGTGAGTATGAAAAGATGTAGCATGGCGTGTCTCCCACATAGGCCATACAGCATGTGTGCTTAAAACTACAAAGGAACTGATGTTGCCTAGTTACAAAAACCATGTGCTGCTTACCGTGTCTCAACGCAGCCCTCCTTCCAAAATCTCCACTGTTTCCATCAAAATTGGTTGACATCAAGTGCTGGTGGCCGCTCTTTTCCATTGCAACTTTCCTTATCTTCACAGCTTTGGGACAAGGTTAAGTGCAGGGTCACCACAAATTAGTGCAGCTTCAGCTAACACTAAGCAAGCACGTGGGACTGTAGGCAGTCAGGCAAACGTAAGGAGGTAATCTGCAGTCTGCTCTGGAATCAGCACAACTTTAGTCTTCTTGCAGAGTAACAGGGGAGAATGGCCTGGAGACTGAGGAATTAGCCATGTTTTTCTCCCAGCTATCTTTAGTCTAAGCTAGTGGACTTCTAATGCCTGCACTTTTTTCTGATCAGAGCAGTAGTTCCCATAAGTGGCCTCCTTCTTTTCCTCACAACAGTGAATTATGACATGCCTATCTGTTGGGCAACTCACATGTGCAGATGAGAATTAGTACGTGTCCTTGATGATGAAATAGATCAAGGACTATTAAGAGAAGTGCAAATCCCTTTCCTCAGAAATGTCAACCAGACTCATAATGAAACTGTTCTGGAAACAAATGAAAGAGAGAAGACTAAGGGGCTAAGGTCATATTTGCAGTATATAGATGTGCTCAGTGTGCCTACCACAGCCAGGGCTTTATAAAATCACACTCCTTAAAGCTATTCCTCAAGCTTCTGCCCAAAAATTTGCCTTGGATTGGGAAAGTCCTCAACAGGAAAGTTTTTAAATACCACAGCATGACCAAAAAGTATTTCCATTTCTGAAGCTTAGTATTTTTCCATGTGAAACAGTCTTGTTTGGTTTGTTCTGTTTTGTTGTATTTATCAGGATCAATTTAAGAGCTGTTAGCTCTTAAACATCAGAAGAAACTGAAAGCATTGCAATTCTAGCATCAGCAGCCCAAATGCCCTTGTGAGGAAGTATAAAAAGTCTGAACCAGGAGATTAAATATGGATTGAAGAGACATGAAATAAATGAAAGGGGCAGGGGTAGAGACAGGTGAAGGAGGGGGAAATAGCTGCCCAGCCTTTCTGTTTGGTAGGAAAGAGAAGACTACTGAGTGCATGCTTACTCCTCCACTTGCTGCAGCTGCTTCTTTCTTGGCTTGTAATGTTTCCTCACTCCCTAACCTTGCTGAAACTGCCTTACAGTGAGCCAGAGGAATTTTTCTTCCATCGCCACTGCTCTCCAGGGCCATCTGTTGACTCTTTTTCAGGTCCTTTTTATTCTGCTCTTCTCCTGTCCCCTTGAGCCAGCACTAAAGAACCAATGAGAAGAGGGGTTCCCAAACAAGAGATAGGGAAGGAAGACAGTTTGCCTTGGATGTGGCATCTCTGTTGGCTCTTCAGAAAATGGGGGTAAGATAAGGCAATATGAATAAGTAAAATACACGAGACCCTCCTGTTTTGCCTTTAAAAAATCCATTTTAGTGTACATACTTAAGGTTTTGTGGTTTTTTAAAAGGTGTTTTTCAGTATGGTTGTGTATGGATGGGATAAGGAAGGCTAAAGTGAGGCTTCTACAAGTACATTAACCAGAAAGACAAAGAAGGTGTAAACAATGATAAACAATGCTGAAAACCTGGTAACAATGAACTAGGAGAAGACTGAACTAATCGAAAATATTCTTGCCTCAGTCCTCAATTGCAGCCTCTCTTCTCACACTGTCTCAAGTGGATGGACAGCAGGATGAGGACTGAGGGAGCAAAGTCCCTCCCACTGTAAGTAAAGATCAGGTTTGTGACCATCTGAGGAACCTGAATGTATATAAGTCCATGGAACCTGATGAGATACATTCCAGAGTCCTGAGCAATTTCGCTGAGGCAGTTGCCAAGCCACTCTCCATGACATTTGAAAAGTCATGGCAGTCAGGTGAAGTCCCAGGGGATTGGAAAAAGGACAACATGGTACAATGTTCTTTACAAAGTTTAGAAAGGAGGACCCTGGGAACTACTGACCCGTCAGCATCCCCTCTGTGCCTGGGAAGGTCGTGGAACAGATCCTCCTAGAAGGTGTGCTAAGGCACATGGAGGACAGTGAGGTGATTCAAGACAACGAGCATGACTGCACTAAGGACAGGTCCTGCCTGATCAGTTTAGTGGCCTTTGCTGGAGAAACCACATCACTGGACAAGGGAAGGGCTACAGGTGCCATTTACCCGGACTTGTGTAAAGTCCTTGATACAGACTGCCCCAGCATCCTTCTTTCTAAATTGGAGAGAGATGGATTTGATGGGTAGACTGTTAGGTGGATGAGGAATTGATTGCATAGTGACAGCCAGAGGGTAGTGATTAATAGCTCAGGGTCCTGATGGATGTCAGTAATGAATGATGTCCCTCAGGGGTACATAGTGGGACCAGTGTTGTTCAATGTCTTCATCAATGACATAGACAAAAGGATCAAGAGCATCTTCAGCAAGTTTGCAGATGACACCAAGATGAATGTGCAGCTGACACACTTCAAGGACAGGATGCCATGCTGAGGAACTTGGACAAGATCAAGAAGTGGGTCCATGGGAATCTCTTGGGGGGCAACCCCTGGTGCCAACACAGGCTGGGGGATGAACAGATGGAGAGCAGCCCTGCCCAGAAGGACTTGGGGGTGCTGGTGGATGAGAAGCTGCACCTGACCCAGCAATGTGCACTCACAGCCCAGAAAGCCAAACGTGTCCTGGGCAGCGTGGGCAGAAGAGCAAGGCAGGGGATTCTGCCCCTCTGCTCTGCTCTGATGAGACCCCATCTGCAGTGCTGCATCCAGCTCTGGGGTCCCCAGCACAGGAGGGACATGGATCTGTTGGAGAGAGTCCAGAGGAGGCCCAACAAGATGATTAGAGGGATGGAGCAGGGACTTTGGAACTAGATGATTTTTAATAAAAGTCCGTTCCAACCCAGACCTTTCCATGATTCTTTGATCATCTCTGTATTCAAAATAAAATGTTAGGGGAGAAAGTTCAGCCCAGGCTTCTGAAGCTAAACAGCTCCAGTCTACAGGTTGCCCAGAACACTTCAGGACACGGTTTATACATCCCTGTAAATTGTTTTCTGAATGAGTGACTACAAGAACACTTCATGGACAATATCTCTACTTACACTACGTAAGAGCAAGGCTTGTGTTTTCCTTATGCATCTCAGCAGTGCTAAAGTGTTGTTCATGAAAGATCAGCTGCTGCCATTCTGCCTGTGCAGTGAGAAGTGCCAATAACAGCCACCATAAAGCAAAAGGTGTCATTTCTCGTCACTATGAGTTAGATCTGCTTCTGTTTTTCTTTTTCCTTTTTTTCCCCGAATGTCATTTCTGGAGAGAAAACCTATGCTTTCTCTGCTCTTTTTGCTCTGTTTGCTGCAAGTTCCCAGTTAGTGCTAAATTCCTATTGATTCTGTTTGTTCTTCAGAGAAAAGCAACTTCTAGCATCATTATTTGTTGCAGATGCTTTTGGCTGTCAGCCTTTTATACTCAAAGAATTCTCTTATTCTTCAAAGCTGACAAAGCAATACAGTATTGTGAAAACCTGCTTCAAAAGAAATAGTTGGAAGTAGTACCTTTCTAGTTTTGTGCAGCACTTTTGGTCTGCAGCTACCACTAGAGGAGACTTGGCACAGACAAGTAAAAATGTTCTCTTCAGGACCTCCTGCCAGGCTAATCTAAGAACCTCTGAAGTCAGGGCATGAGTAAAGCGAAACTGGATCTAATTCTAAAACTCATTACATTTCATGAAACAGTGACCTTCACCAAGAGATGTCTGAGAAGGTCAGAACAGCACACTAGTGTATATATGACTTACAGAATTACTATGTGCTAGACCAGGGTGCCTAAGTACATCTTTCCCTGCTGTCCAAGTGGATAACTTCTCCATATATGTAGCCTAGATGTTTCCAAAAGTCTTGCAAGGTCATGCCTCTGTGTTTTAACATCTGGTCCCCATTAACTGGTTGTCGTGCAGGTCTATGACTGCCTTACGTAGAGGGCTGCTACCTTGTCTTGTAACTAGTCATCCTTAAGGGATACAACCACAAAATTATTGATGGCTAAATTGTTCGTACTGCTCTCACCTTATCGACAATGCTTTTATTCAGATATATTTTACCTGCACAGTATAATTACTTTGACTTGTAATTATCTTTCTGTTGTCATGAATTATTGTTTATTAGTTATCAAGAGGACAAATGCCAATTCTCACTAGAAGGAGCCATGACCAATCTGGTGGTCTGACACACCCATAATCATCTATAACTTCACTTCTTTGTAGCAGGTCTTGTCTCATCAGATGGACCATGAAAATATGTACAAAGCATTTCCCTTTCTAAGATAATGAATTATTAAATTCATAACACAACATCTAATTCAGGTATTTTTGATAAAAAGGCAAAGCATTTTACTGAGCAGCCTCATGCAGGCAATCTGTGATAGACAGCCTTGGCTGGGTCACCAGGTGACCACGCATTTTAGGGGCATGCATGAAGCTGGCCTGTTGAGGCCGTAATGCTGTGGCCAGCTGCAAGGAAGAACACAGAGTAAAGGGTGATTGCCAGGGTGAAAGACACAGAAACACTGCCTTGTCAAGGCCTCTGGAGAGAGGGGGCAACAGTGGCATTTCCAAACATATGGTCTGACACTAGCTCAGGTTAATGGGCATCAAGGCGCATGGTGGGCTGCAGTAATGAATCCAAACTTCAGGGGAGGGCAGGCTGAGGTGGCCAAAAGTGGTTGTGAGGAGTGCTTGGGAACCATGCTGGTGGTGAAAAAAGCAGGCTGTCTTTGACTGACTTCTTCTGAGACGTTAACTTCTGCAGAGAGACCACCAAGGGGGAAGCCTGTGAATGTTTTACTGTGTAATCCCCTCACAACTGCTGATAAATTGTTCTGATATGTGTTGGAATCTAACAAATGGATCATTTATGTCTCCCTTTTGCCACCTGAAATTTGGAGGAACTCTGTCTTTCCAGCAATTCTTTCTTCCTCACCCTTCTCCCTGAGTGCTGGCTAATGAGGTGGCCATCAGGAGTTGCACTCTTTCTTTCTTGTAGTTTCTTAAAATACTTAGCCTAAAGAAGCAGGTATTACTGTTCCACATGGCACCATGTACCCATCTGGCACCTCTGGCCCAAATGTCTCTCCTCCACACCTGCCGGATTGAGCTTTTCTTACAGGGAAATTTATCCATGTTCCCTTTTGGCCTCAGGCATTTGGCAGTAAAAAGGAGCTTTCCTCTCAGTAGTTTCTGACTCTGGAAAATATTTGGCACTGTTCAGGATAGTTCTCGGCTCTCCTCCATAACAAACTCCTTGGCTTCTAGAAAGGAATAGGAATACTGGATCATTTGTCTAGTTCTAATGTACACTGGCTTTGGACTAATAAATCCCTTCCAAATTTCTTGAACAATTTGTCAGATAATCCATCAGCTACTGCTGTGAGCTACCTCTAGCTTTAGCCTGGATATAGAGGAATAAAAGATGAAGGAGATTAAATAAATGTTCCTGACAATCTTTCACAACTTTATTGTCATCAAAAGCTTGATAGTAGCAGTGGTCTCTGAAAGAGTACATCAGGTATGCATTTGGAAGGTCTATATAAACAAGCTGAGCTGATTCCAAGACACAATTTTTTCCGGCTTTGACCTTTTGTAGTTTTCTGCCCAGTCATCTGTACGCAGCAAAGTTCTCCAAATATTATGCTATATTCAGGGCCTGCCCGAACACTGGTGCTCTCCACATTACTGGACATCTGCGTGCTTCCCAGTGCAAGAGCACAATTGTTTGATCACAGAAAGCGGTGATATCAATGTAAATATTTCCTCCCTCCTTCTAGTGACTGCCCCTTCAAGTTCTACCAGTGCAACAAGGCACCTGCGCTGGATTTGAAATCAAGAAATATTTTGGTTAAGGTTGTATTGCAAGCCATACCTTTCCTGATCTAGTTTACTGAAAGTGGGTTTAGCTGCAAGTGTATCTCTGAGAGGACGCTGCTAGGGCAGGAGGAAGCACAAGGGAGAGCTTCAACAATGAGCACAACTGCATCATTGCTGCCAAGCTGGTGCTGCTGTGGTGGATCTGTGGTATATCCCGAGCTGCATTGTTCAGCATGGGCTTGCAAATACCAGGAGCCAATGTGCAAATCGGTTGAGTGATGCTACATCTCTGCTGACGAACCAGGCGAAGAAACTGCAGACAAATTCCGGAATATCCTTTCAGTCTTCCACCTGAACTCATCTTGTCAGGGCATGTGCTGCTGCAGGACCACCCTTTCAGGTCTGGTGCATGTAGCAAGTGGCTGGACTCACCATCAAGGCAGTCCATTCTGACTGAATTCAGCCATGTAACACACTTTCTGCGTGTGGTATCAAGAGCTGTTTAGTTTTTTGCACTGTAATGTATGTTGTATGGTCAAATAGTCTGCAGGTCCAGTCTCAAAAAATTGTTGAAATATATGAAACAAAACTCTTGCAAATAGGCTGCAATTTAAAGCTCTGTATAAGTAAGTGTTACTTCATGAAACAACTTCACGTACCAAATACAACGGGGAAACTGTTGTCTTATAGATAAAAGTTCAAAACAGGGAGAGACTGAATGAATATTGTTATGCATTAGTCACTTCGTTTTATTGCAGATATGCCTAGTGGCCAGAAACAGAAGAAGTGGTGGCACAGCACACACAGAGGCAGTATCTTGAAATAACTCTTAAAACAGCACTTGAGCCTTGATGCTGCCAATACGAGGGAACTCCAGCTGATTTCCTAAAATACTGGCCAGTGCATGATCTTATTTACGTAAGCCACATAACACACTTCTAATAAATACTGTGGGCAACAAAGGTAATTTTGTCATGATTCACAGACTCTTCATGACTTCCATTGAAGAAAATGGGGATGACTCATAGAGATATTTCCACATGCCCTGTCCATCAGCTTCATGTATCAGCTTATCAGCAACCTTTTTGAAGCCTTATGTAAGGCTAGAAAGACCACCTGAAGTGCAATCAAACACTTCCCTGCCCTCTCCTGCTGCTCTGAGTCAGCGCACAGCATTTTGTTTGCTTATTTGGGGGTATCATGGTTTGAACCTAGACAGCAACTAAACACCACACAGGCACTTGCTCACTCCACCCTGGTGGAACGGGGAAAAGAATCAGAAGGGTAGAAGTAAAAAAACATCATGAGTTACGTACAATTTAATAGGTAAAGCAAAAGCCACTCATGCAAGCAAAGCTAAACAAGGAATTCAATCGTCACTTCCAATGGGCAGGCAGGTGTCCAACAATCCCCAGCAAAGCAGGGCTCCATCATGTGTAACAGGGACTGGGGAAGACAAACACCATCACTTCGAATGTCCCCCCTACTTCCTTCTTCTTCCCCTCTCCTTATAAACTGAGCACAGCACCATGTGATCTGGGATCCAAACTGCTGGAGTACCCTCAGCCCACTCTGATGGGATGGTATGAGAAGCAGAAAAGGCCCCAACACTGCTCAGCAGTAACAAAAACATTCTTGAGTTATCAACACTCTCTCCAGCACAAATCTAGAACATTAACGCCATCCCAGCCAAAACGAGCACAGGAGGAAAACCTGACCTAAACACAAAGCACTAATCTTACAGAGTTTTGTGCTGTCAATGCAGATCAGACCCTGGTCTGAGGTCCTGAGGGTGGCTAAATCTTAAACATTCCTACTTTGCAGCATCTTTTCTAGATATTGCCACAAATATTCTCAAAAATGCCACTTTTCAGAAACGTATTTGTGTAGATAGAGGGGGCCCATGAATTCTGGAGAAGTATGCTAGCTAGCATGCTAACAGAGATGTAGGATATATAATGAGAGATTTTGCACATGCAACAAAGCCCAAAGTGCCCACTGAGCCTGAAAACAAATTCTGTTTTAAAATAGTTCTTTCTCTCACTCAGGCCTGAGAGGCACTATCAACATTAGCACCATTGGGAGCTTGTTGATCTAGCTATTTTCATTCCTTAAATATCTGACAAATAAAAGGGTTTAATAAGAAATTTGTTATGTGTATCTTGCGACTCCTGGAATTGAAAGAAATGAAGACAGATGCAGAAAAAAATCTGTTCTCACTGGAGCCCTTAATACTTTGAATGATACTTGAATAAGGAGAAACAGTTTTAAAAAATTGTAGATCTAGGTAAAGAAAATTTGTTCACTAGCAGAAATACTTGTTACTCAATTGCTGAATGAGAAGTTCTGAAACACTATCAAGATTTCAGGGCTCAAGTGACACTTGTGACAATCCCAGTTTAAGCAAAGTAAAAGCTAAATCTCTTGAGTTAGCAGAGTCCGGCCTGTAAAGCAAATCACTACTTTTAGATGAAGTGTGAAATGAGAAAAATCAGATCTTTAATGGAAAAAAAAAGTGGTTTATAGTTACTCTTGCCTGGCTTAAGTTTGAGACTGATTACACAGAAGACTTCATTTTAACCAATGAGGCTGATGTTTATATACTGGCCTGCATAACAGCAGCAGGTCAGTCAGATGAGAAGCATGTAAAAACTGTAATTAAGGAAACATCCTCTTTCATGAGTGATAAACAGGCTGTTCCCTCCAGTAACAGCATTAAAATTCACTGTGTGAAGCTAGAAGGAAGCACCAAACTCACAGCAAGGCACGGCACCTGGCACTCATGGCTTCATGGTTTAGTGAAATCATTTAGTAAAAGGAGAATGGAGAAGATTTCTGGCCTCTGGGCAGCTGGACAGGCTTGGCAGTGCTTCGTTAGCAGTTATACCTGATCATCTTGAAGGGCTTTTCCAATCTAAATGATGCTATGATTCTATAATATTCTGCATCATCTGTTTAAAAGGTAAACATAACCATTGAATACACCATCTTCATCTGCCATTTTCTCAACGCCTTGAAGGAAGTGTCTCTTCCACTCTTACTTTTCTTTAGAGCACAAGGAAATGAGCCAAAACTGGGCCTGAAGCCAAACCTTAAACAGACAACACTGAGGCCAAGCAGACCACCACCTCCTGCTTGAGTCTGTGAATTAGAAGGGCATGGCTGACCCCTCAACCAACACACCAGAAGAGGAAAGAAACTGACACACTTCATCCTGAAATCCAAGACCTTAGCTGCAAGTAGGTCTCCAGTTTCTGGGTGAATTTCTGGAGAGAGATGCCCACCAGGAGACTATGTCCTTGCAGAGCACTGCTTCTACAGTTGGGGTCAGTTTTTGGCTGGCAAATGGCTATTCAAGGCTCAATGGCTATTCAAGATGCAATGAAGCTGCTTCACAGTTTGTAGTATCTTTTTCAGTCTTAATTTCCAGACATGAGCAGCAGGTGCAGACGGCTGATTCTGAGAGCCCAGTGACGTGTATGGAAGGCTCAGTAAGGCTGGACCTGAGCTGTGGCTGCATATGGAGCGCAGCCGCCATGGGTGGTGCAGGCTGAGGAGAGCCAGCTGGTCAGCTGGACTGTTCGCAGGCAGGTCTCTGAGTGTTGAGCTTGAGCTGCTGGGGAAAGGTGAGAGAAGGGAAGAGAGAAAGGTCAGAGCTGTGGGGAGGGTCTCTGCATGGTCACATTACAGAGCAGAAACCTTGCCACCAGTTGAATCCTTGGGGGATTCTTTACCTACTTATGGGGAAATGCAGAAACCAACTCTGACATTGCATAACATCTCTGCTGGCAGGGATGAACTGCAAAGTCCAACAAGAAGGGGTGGGGAAGGGCAGTCACAGGAAACATGCTTCTTACTCAGAGGAGCTGTGAGAAGATCATGTGAATACTGAGCACTGGGCTAGCTGAGGGCAGAAGCTTTCATGGCACTGTCACATGAGAAATGATGAGCTTTGCAGAGTGTTGCGCTTTCCCATCAGCATCAGTTCAATCTCATGATGATTCAGCTTAGTCAGGGCTCTCTGTATTTGGGAACAGCGCAATGCCAGAAGCAGTGCTGCTGCTAAACAAAATAAACCTAATAAAACACAGGCATTGTCTGAATAGATCAGACTTCAGGTCCGTCTATTCCAGACTCCTCTGTCTCAGATCGATGAGACCATTCAAAGACAGTGGTGGAAAATAACAGCAAGCAGATGTGGATTAAGCTGCCCTGTTCCTTCCCTGCCACCGTAATAAGTCTCATTTTGGCCCATAATAAATATTGGCTTGAGCCCTAAAGTATGAGTTTTAATAGCCCTTCCAAAATATTTTCCACTGATTGTAATTCCGACTGTTGTTAGTATTTCCTTATAAAAGTTCAGCCTTCTTTTTAAGGCCAAATGTGATTCTTCTAGGTGATTTCAAAAAGAAATTCACACTGTTCATCCTAGAAGTAATTCGGTTTTAGTTTTTTGCAACATTTTGGCAAAAACCCTAAGTGGCCTTGACACAGGAGCAGTAGCTAGTGCTCACAAAAATTTTTCTACTGCCCCCACTAAATTAGTTTTGAATCCAAATTGTTAATGGTAGATAATAGAAAAAAGTGACAGCAAAGCAGAGGGAACACAAGTCTCACTAACTCTGTAATGCGGACAGGATTCTAGGTCACTTTTTTTTCTACTCTCTAAACATAGCCTATAATTTTGCTGTTCTGCTTTTCTGGGTCCCTGAGTATTTCAGAATATTTTAGTTTTCAGTTGGTGGATACCACAGCATGAGAAGTACAGAATAGTTTGAAAAATGCAGAACATTTAAAGAAAACATGATTTTTAGTTGTTCTTTGCAGCTTTATCCCTCCCTCTGCTCTGCCATCATATTAGAGGTATGCTATTGTCAGGCTTTCCCCAAATATTTTCAGCTTCCCATATTTGTTATTTGTGCTTGCAGTAACTTCTTTCTTTCTCTCTTTCTTTCTTTCTTTCTTTCTTTCTTTCTTTTCTGTATTTGTATTTGTATTTGTTCTACCTCCAACTTTCCCACCACAAAATCCATCTCTATCCCTACAGCAAATTCATTCTCCCTGATGGTAAATTCACATACAGAATTCTGGGTGGCAGGTTCTGATAAGGACTGCATACAAATTAGCTTGTAGAAAATTGCGTCAAGCTAGGTAAAGAACAAAAGCAAACTGACTTCAAAGGGAACGAACCAAGTGGAATCTATACTTACAGTGCACCAGGGGTTTAACAGACCCTGTGTTAACAAAACCAAAAACCACCTACAAAACAAGCAATAATCAGACCCATCTTCATTTCTGTGATACTCAGGAATTGCTTGAATTGCTTTTAGAACAAATCACAATCAAAAAGTAGATCTTTGATAGTGTTTGGGTTGCAACCATTGCTAACAGCACTCTGTTCTTCCTGGTATTCCACAGTAATTCACTGTGACTCCCTGACTCACCATGTCTGCACTCATTTAGAGACACAGAGAGGGAGAGAGTCTCAGCTGGCAAAACTGACTTGGCTGGCTATAAATGAAATCTGGCTAGCTTCCCAAAGATTAGGTGCCTGGACATGCTTCCTCTTGCTGTTTTGGGGTTTTTTGTGCTTTTTTTTTTCCCTTTCCCCTTTCTAGTCAGTCACTGATGTGTGTATATCTAGTAAATACACAGTGAACTCACAAACTGTCTAGCATGTTCTCCTGCTTGTTCTCCTTGTTTCTTTTTCTTCCTTTCTTTTGGAAGAGTGCTAAAGAGTTTCAAAACAGAGGGGAGGTTAACAAGGCTTTTAAAGAGTCTACTTCTCCGCTTTTTTTTCTCATCAGCTTAGCTGATTACATTAAGAAAGATCTTATTAAAACCATGTCTGCTCTCCTTTATGAGATGGCATGTATTAAAATGCTATTGCCACTTTAATTAGGTCTGACCACTTGTGGTTTTTATTACAGTTTATAAGATTCTTACCTTTTGAAGGCAAAATTACTCTACCGACTGGAATTCAGAGACAGCCCTTACTTGTGGGTGGGTCTTGCTGCCTGTCTTTAACCAGAGAGGCCACGCACAGCAAATCTTAAACCTGCATCAGACAACAGGAAAGCACCTACTCTTTTGTACTGAAAACTCTGGGAGGGAGCTAAGAGGAGGTGGAAGAAACAAAAGAAGACAAAGAGACAACTTATATCCTAAATATGGGAAGGAGTGTTTACAGTGTATGCCTTAGATCTGAAAAGGCAACCATCCAGCAAGTTTGGACTTGAGCGCCTGAGCTGTATCACAGTCACTTAATCTTATTTTACTTTTAGGCACTCTCCTGTGTGCAGGGTATGAAGCCAAATTGCTAATATGTTAGTCACAGCTTTTATAATATCATTCTAGGAGAACTTTTTTCTCTCTCCCTCACTCTTTACTTCCCCCATAAAACCCATTAAAATAGTTGATTGTCCCTGATTTGTCAGGTGCAAAAGAAATGAGTTGCATTTCTCCTGGAGATGAAAGGCACTCAGTTGTTTGATGTGGGGCTCTGGGAAGGGTACCCCACTGTCTACATGAGGTGCAAACACAGAACACTGTTCCCAAGACAGGTTAAATATCCATTCTGCATGCAGCAAATAACAGTTTCTTATACTCCTGCTTGTAACATGGTGATGTAAGAGAGCATATGTCCACTGCAAAAATCCTCTCATAGAAGTATGTAACCACACGAATATCAAATAATTCCCTCTTTGTCCATTGACTGCCTTTTTCAGCTATCCCAGATGAGTCTGCTAAACCTGGCTTTGGATACTTGTTAACGAATACAGAGTAAGCAAAGAGAAAAGATTAAAGGAAGAATACAATGTGTGTGAAACAGTGGCCCTGACTCTAAAGAAGCAGATGATCTAAGGGAAGGAAGAGCTTCCCTTTAAACAAGAGACTCCTCATGCAATGCAAATGATCCCATATGCAGCTGCCACTGGCAGGCAGCCACCCGTCTACAGAAGAATAAAGTCAAAGCAACAATTCCCCTGAACCCTGAAGCTCAGTGACTTCAAACAAGAGAAAAAGAAAAAAGTGACATGTTTTTTTCCACTGAACTCTTTCCATCTCTAAACTGTATTGATGACCTCATCAGCTACAGCTGTCAACTTGGAGCTTAGCTTCTTTCTGTCCAATGGACAACATCTGGTACCATCTACGTATTTGTAGCTAGGATGGGAAACATGTGGACCATGCTGCCTCAAAAATGTGTAATTCTGGTCTTAAAAAACAAACCTCAGCTTTTGCTCACAGTGGAAAGCACACACAAATCCATTAGCTTAGTGGGAACTAATAGGGGTACATTGACACAGATGATTCAGGAACTCTTGCCTCATTAGGCAGATCTTACTGACAGCTAGCTGCGACCATCTCAGTTTCACGTACTTGTGTAATCTCTGCAGAAGGTCACAATGATAAGGAATCTATCAATTAGCAAAGTAAAGTCACCATCTCTACTGGACTCATCTGTCCTTCTCTACAGAACACTCTGGGCTCTTGGTAGTGCATCTAGGTATTTTCAAGCAATTGACAAGGTGTTATTCACCTTGAAAATGTGACCCTTGCCTTTCTTTGGAGGCAAATTTTTGAATCCAATAATTCAGGTTGCAATGTCTCTTACTCCGTAGACATGAAGTTCCAGATGCTTGGAATGAGCTGGGACTATAGCACCTCTGGTGCTGGGAACACGGTAGGCTTCAGGAGACCTTCTCTCTACCATATAGCAATATATATTCATATGTGTCATATCACTCTTTATGACTTCCCAGCAAATCTCTTTGATGCGTAAAGACATCATTGGATTCTCCCTTAGTTCTAGGTGGCTGCCAAAGGATGAAGTTCGGTAGCTGCCATCACTGTCATTGTTGTTCACTGAGGAGCACCTTCAAGCGTCCATACAGTCTTAAGTCTTGGTGCCAAGTACTTTGCAAATGCATGGAAAGAGTGGTGACTCCCCAGAAAACTTACAGTGCAAGGTCCCAGTTGAGCAAAACAAGTTTTGCTGTGTGCTCACACACACTTGTGTTCATGGTGGGGAGGAGGCCACTTGGGTGAGGATTACAACCACATCTTAAAGTCAATGGCAAATTTCGGTGCTTTGCTGAACCAAAGTTTACTGCGAGACAAGAAAAAGGAACAAGAGAGGGAAAGTGAGAAGCCATGTGGCAAATTTAAAAGCTGCTCGTGTTTTATGTCTTGCTAACATGCAGCTAGAAAGCACACTTTGTGACATCTACCTGCTAGATGCTTTTATACTATGTGGAAATGGATTTGGTGTCAGAATTTGAGGAATTGTGGAGATTTAGACAGTTCCGGAAAAACAGCTCTTGTGGGACCAGCTGATAAGCTCATAGCTGAGACAGATACGATAAAGTGGAGGAGCAGAAACTGACTTCTGAAAATACAGAAGTGGACAAAAAGCCGCACAAAGCCGTGGAAGAAGCTTAGGAATGGAAAACACTACTGGCTTTTTCTGTCCATTTGTTTCGTCACATGTGCTGCCATCTTCCAGAGAACTTAAGCTTTTGGAAGTCTCTTTGCAAATGAGCTTTGAAATATTATCACATTGGTTCGTGTATTTAGCTATGAATGCCATCCTACTTCCCTGTTCCTGTCTTTTCAGATATCCAGATTTTGTGCCTTTCAGATGAATGAAAAATCAGTACTAAAAATAAGCGAGATAAACAACAAACTAAAGTGAAGGTAGGACACCTGGTAAGTTTGTGCCTCCTTAATATCCAAAATCTGTCAGTTTTAGTGGGAAAGGGGCCTTCAGTTTGGGAGGATGGAATTTGTTTCAAGTGCTGGATGAAGAAAGACTGAAAATGATACATCAAGATTTGTTCATGGAAGAAGTTCTTTATCATTTGTCCTATATCATGGATCCTCTGTTTTACCACTGAAAAAAAAAGCAGAAACAGGGATGGGCACAACCCAGAATGTCTGTAACTATCTCTACTTACAAAGAGTGAAACTGAAATACGAGCACAGATCATCTAGGATTTTCTGGGCTGCATTTTTGCTCACAGCCCTGAATTTGGACATCAACAAACTTCACTGACTTTCTGTTGTCTAGGAAACTATTTACTGCTCTCCACACATAGATCCATGGCATTAAGGCTGGGAAATGAAGGTAATTCATGAATGCAGCTGCAGGCCCAAAAGCCAGAAAATTAAGTCTGGAATAAATGTCTCTTAATCTTACCCATTTTTAGTTACTATAGTTATCAGGAAAAAAATTTAGTGCCTCATACAAAAAAAATTCAATGCCAAGAGCATCATTATCTGTTTGTCAGCTATTTATAAATTATTTATCAAATTTTGAGACGTTCGTCTCAAAGATGAGAGATAGCTATAGTATAATGTTCTGGTTGAATTCAGCAGAACATAACTGACCTTGGAAGTGTTCAAATTAATAGTAATTTCCACAGAAAATTTTCCTCCTTTGTCTTAGATTTCTAGGATTTTCTAGACATATTAGAAGCAGGGGTAAGGTTGCAGTTGTGACATCTAATTAAGGTGCATGTATATATTTTCAGTGTCAGAAATTCATACACAAACACGATCTGTGAGTGTGATGTTTCTTATTTACAAATGCAAGTTTCATGATTTTACTGTTACAAATGTAGTACACCTTGGGAAACTGTGCAATGATATTGTGAAATTTAGACCTATAGACACTTGCCATTTGCTCTCACAGCTTTGCCACAAAACTGTCATAGCCTTGTCAAAGGGAAATGTCTAGGACCAAGAGCTCAGTTTAAATCTTCTTCAGGTGAAAATGGCTAGCTTCCACTAGAATTGTGTGCTTAACATAGAGACTTGTGTTTCAAGCATGCAACCAATCAGACATGCTAACATTTATCAGGAATGACCGGAATTACTTCTGTGCTAATATTCATACTTGCCTACAGTACCTCACTTAAAATTTCATTCTGCTGCTACTATATCTTTCTACTCACAGCATTGTAGCAAAGAACCTGCTTTCTGGTGTGTCTGTAGATTTCCAGCTACGATTTTAGGTTTAGTATTAGGAACATGTATTGTAGGACCTGTGTTTTCCAGGAGGAACAGATGAGATGCAAAGACCACTTGCAGATGTGTGCCTCATCACAAACCGAGACAGCTGCGAGCAAGTTATTTGTGATCTAAGGTGAGAGTGCAAGTGAGAAACACAGGTCTTGAGGGTTTTTTACTCAGACGGAAAAGGATGTAGAATTAATTTTATTTTCTAAAATTGAATAGAAAGTTCACAAGTGAACAACAGTGTTACTTCCTCAGCAAAATTTTTACTGGACTCTCTAGGAAATTTGCTATATGTTATACCAGCCTAATAGAGAAAATACAGTGTTAATCAACTATATGGGAAATGTCCCTCAGTACCAACCCTGCCAAGAAGAAAGGCCTGCAAAGGAGAAGCTAGATAAATATATACATAATATAGTCTAGTGTCAAGAACGAGGCTTTTGAATTTCAAGAATGCTTTAGGAAAAAATGTGAAAATAATTTAAATTATGCTGATTTGTTCAAAAGACTGAAGTACTGTTCTTTCCTCAAGGTGTATGATGCTGTCTTGATATGGACAATATCTTGAAACAAAAATATTTTTAAATATTAATTTCTGTCATGTGAATTTATGAGCCAAGCCCACAATTTTGGGGCTGACTTGTGCACTAGATTGTGCTGTGGTCTTCATCAAAGTGTATTTTTGTTTCACAGCAAAACAGAGTCTATTAAGCAATGTAATGGAGTGTAGTCTCACAATAAATCTCTAAATCACAAAAGAATGAATAGCATTTTATTTCTGAAAATGTCTTTGAGTCCCTATCTGGCTGTTATTCATTGCCATGTTTGTTAGGGTATCTTAAAAAATTTATTCTTCTGTTTATCAGGAAACACCAGTTCAAGTTTTCTTCATCCTTCTGCAAGGTTTTTGGTTGTTTTGTGTTACTAGTATTTGTTCCTCCAATGGAGATGCTCAGCAGGCTGGGGAGAATGGTAGCCCACTGCATTTGGACACTGCAGTCTACACTGCCCCTCTGCACCAGCATTGCCAAGTATGTACACTGCTGGGAGATCAGTTGCATGATGATTCTTCTAGAGCAGCAAAAGTGTGTTCCAATCTCCCTCTCTCTGGCTGTACGACCTCATTACAACAACTGTAGAAGTTATAAGGCACACAAGTTCAGAAAACAAGGGTGAGGTAAACTATTTATGAGCACCATGTGGTGCTTCTCTGTGTGTGATTCCTGAATGGTATCATCTGAATGGCTGATCAAAGGTTTTGATCAATAAAACACACCAAAGGTGAAAGCTTTGGATTTTCCATATATTTTTCTGAACTAAATGCCTACTATCCTGCACTGTGGGCACCACTCTGTGATTCAAGAGAGGTTGCTCTAGGAGTTTCTCCTAGCCTTGCTTCTCCTGTGTGTTAGCACAGAATCAAAGAATGGCTTGGGTTGGAAGGGAACTTAAAGACAATTTTGTTCCAAACTCCCTGCCATGGGCAGGGACACCGTTCCTTAGATTATGTTGCTCAGAGCTCCATCCAGCCTGGCCTTGAACACTGCCAGGGATGTGGCATCCACAGCTTCTTTGGGAAACCTGTGCCAGTGCCTCACCACCCTCACAGTCAAGAATTTCTTTCTAATATGTAATCCAAACTTATCCTCCTTCAGTTTGAAGCCATTCACCCTTGTCCTGTCACCACATTCTCCTGTAAATAGTCTCTCTCCATCTTTCTTGTAGGTTCTCTTTAGGTACTGAAAGGCTGCAATTAGGTCACCCTGAAGTCTTCTCTTTCCCAAGCTACACAATCCCAAGTCTCTCCTCATAAGAGAGGTGCTCCATTCCTCTGCTCATGTTCCTGTGTGTGGGTGAGACTGATTCTGAGAAAGGTGAGGTATGATTCTGATCTCCTTTAATTTTAAGTGGAGTAATCACATTCAAAAATCAGAATTGAAGCAGTGTGAGATGATGTGCATACAGTTCTGACTAGTGACAGACATAAGTTAATTGAATTCCCTGCATGAGATCTGCTGCTAGATATACTGTGGTAGAGTGCAGCTGTGAGACATCAGATCTCACAGGAAGTTGTGTGGCTGTGAAATTAACTCACCTGTATCATTGCTGCACAGCAGAGGCTGTGATTAAGCTGTAATTCTCCCCAAAACTTTTCACAGTTCTGGTTTTGCAACCATCACTAACTCTAAACTATTGCTCTTCTGACTTTAACCCTCTCTAGACACAGTGACTCCACTGAGTAGGACTTTAGTATTTGACAGCTGAGATTTTCTTCCTTTCTTGGTCAATCAGTTCTTCTTGGGGCACAGTTTTAGGGGTAAACTGAGTACAGGGACTTGCATTGAAAAATGAAGACAAGTTTTTAAGGATATGCCACTTGCATGAAAAGCTGAACTCTGTAGCAGCTTTGCTTGGAAAGATAAAAGAGGTTTTAGCTTTAGATGCAAAGGAGAATACGTAGTATTCAAACTCTAGCATTCTGGTCAAGCTCATTGTTAGCTATCCAAAGGAAGTACCATGCTATGCTAAACTTAAAGCCTTTAAAAGCTTTTCTTTTGATGAGATCTTTCAAAATGGATAGGTCAAACAATCTGTAAGATTCATAATGTCAAATAAATTTCATGGTAGAGATAGATCTAACATTGCTTTTTAAGGCTTCCCCATAAAAAAACACTACTGAAAAGTTCTGAAGTTCTCATGGGAGGGCACTGACTTTTGTGTTTTTATATTTTTTTCATTGAAAGAGCTATTTTTTCAAACATTTTTGCCCCTGGATTATTTTCCCTCAGATTGCTATGACTGATTAGCCTTGTTGCCAAGATCCAAAAGCCTGAAACTGATGATTTACTTCATGACAATAGATGACATCTTCATTGTCGGTATGGGAGTTCTGGCCTTCACAGAATAAACAGAGTCTGAAGGTACAAAGATTATGTTGAAAAGGATAAGTAAGACCCAAATGGCAATACTATTTAAAAAAAGAATTAACCTTAAAGTTTAGAATAATTGGGCTATGCATTATAAAATCTTCTAGTTTAAGAACTTTAAGGATAAATATTCAGATTTTTCTCTCCCATCATACCTCTCAAGTACTCTTGAATCTTTAAAGGTTTATGAATAGGCATAATTTTTTATATCCATACATGTTCATTTCTACTCTCTCTGAGTTCTCTTTCTCATTTATTTAGGTAATAAGGGACTATAAATTTCAGAAAAAGACAACAAAAGAAATAGACCAGTATGCCAGCTGGAGGTGCTGGTCTTCTAAAAGTACCCTCACAGTGTAATTATTGATAACTCAAAAATTGTGTATGAACAGAATTTTACTTCTTTCTAATGATTATGCTTTCAAATTTTTGTCCAGCAAATGCATCTGAAACTGTACATCACAATATCNACAGAATCAAAGAATGGCTTGGGTTGGAAGGGAACTTGAAGACAATTTTGTTCCAAACTCCCTGCCATGGGCAGGGACACCGTTCCTTAGATTATGTTGCTCAGAGCTCCATCCAGCCTGGCCTTGAACACTGCCAGGGATGTGGCATCCACAGCTTCTTTGGGAAACCTGTGCCAGTGCCTCACCACCCTCACAGTCAAGAATTTCTTTCTAATATGTAATCCAAACTTATCCTCCTTCAGTTTGAAGCCATTCACCCTTGTCCTGTCACCACATTCTCCTGTAAATAGTCTCTCTCCATCTTTCTTGTAGGTTCTCTTTAGGTACTGAAAGGCTGCAATTAGGTCACCCTGAAGTCTTCTCTTTCCCAAGCTACACAATCCCAAGTCTCTCCTCATAAGAGAGGTGCTCCATTCCTCTGCTCATGTTCCTGTGTGTGGGTGAGACTGATTCTGAGAAAGGTGAGGTATGATTCTGATCTCCTTTAATTTTAAGTGGAGTAATCACATTCAAAAATCAGAATTGAAGCAGTGTGAGATGATGTGCATACAGTTCTGACTAGTGACAGACATAAGTTAATTGAATTCCCTGCATGAGATCTGCTGCTAGATATACTGTGGTAGAGTGCAGCTGTGAGACATCAGATCTCACAGGAAGTTGTGTGGCTGTGAAATTAACTCACCTGTATCATTGCTGCACAGCAGAGGCTGTGATTAAGCTGTAATTCTCCCCAAAACTTTTCACAGTTCTGGTTTTGCAACCATCACTAACTCTAAACTATTGCTCTTCTGACTTTAACCCTCTCTAGACACAGTGACTCCACTGAGTAGGACTTTAGTATTTGACAGCTGAGATTTTCTTCCTTTCTTGGTCAATCAGTTCTTCTTGAGGCACAGTTTTAGGGGTAAACTGAGTACAGGGACTTGCATTGAAAAATGAAGACAAGTTTTTAAGGATATGCCACTTGCATGAAAAGCTGAACTCTGTAGCAGCTTTGCTTGGAAAGATAAAAGAGGTTTTAGCTTTAGATGCAAAGGAGAATACGTAGTATTCAAACTCTAGCATTCTGGTCAAGCTCATTGTTAGCTATCCAAAGGAAGTACCATGCTATGCTAAACTTAAAGCCTTTAAAAGCTTTTCTTTTGATGAGATCTTTCAAAATGGATAGGTCAAACAATCTGTAAGATTCATAATGTCAAATAAATTTCATGGTAGAGATAGATCTAACATTGCTTTTTAAGGCTTCCCCATAAAAAAACACTACTGAAAAGTTCTGAAGTTCTCATGGGAGGGCACTGACTTTTGTGTTTTTATATTTTTTTCATTCAAAGAGCTATTTTTTCAAACATTTTTGCCCCTGGATTATTTTCCCTCAGATTGCTATGACTGATTAGCCTTGTTGCCAAGATCCAAAAGCCTGAAACTGATGATTTACTTCATGACAATAGATGACATCTTCATTGTCGGTATGGGAGTTCTGGCCTTCACAGAATAAACAGAGTCTGAAGGTACAAAGATTATGTTGAAAAGGATAAGTAAGACCCAAATGGCAATACTATTTAAAAAAAGAATTAACCTTAAAGTTTAGAATAATTGGGCTATGCATTATAAAATCTTCTAGTTTAAGAACTTTAAGGATAAATATTCAGATTTTTCTCTCCCATCATACCTCTCAAGTACTCTTGAATCTTTAAAGGTTTATGAATAGGCATAATTTTTTATATCCATACATGTTCATTTCTACTCTCTCTGAGTTCTCTTTCTCATTTATTTAGGTAATAAGGGACTATAAATTTCAGAAAAAGACAACAAAAGAAATAGACCAGTATGCCAGCTGGAGGTGCTGGTCTTCTAAAAGTACCCTCACAGTGTAATTATTGATAACTCAAAAATTGTGTATGAACAGAATTTTACTTCTTTCTAATGATTATGCTTTCAAATTTTTGTCCAGCAAATGCATCTGAAACTGTACATCACAATATCACCTCCATGATAGGCTGCTCAAAATTCTGAACATAGTTTACTGCACATTCTGGTGATGGCTCTGTGTTTTCTTTTAAAAATGTGTAAGCAAACATATCTACTTGCTGGTTTTAATGAAATAATGGATCTCTGAGAATTCTTCTGCTTCTCTGTGCAGTAGAAATTTTTCTAAGAGCTCAAAGATTTAGTTCACATTCTGCAATATGCAGGTACACAGTGTAAAATGTGTAAGGGAGTAGGAAGTCTGCAACTTCCTACTTGGAAGTGCCAACAGTGCCAGTGCACCAAGCCCCCATTTAGCAGAACGCCAGCTGGTTTGACAAACAGCTTGCAGTACAACACCACTGCTCTCACCAGATGCCTGCTCTGTGTTAGCACAGTTACATCGCTGTTATCACTCAGGAAATCTCCTTGTTTTTCTTCATGAGGAGACCAAACGGTCATTAGAGTCTGATATCTGATCTTTTATTTTGGTTGTCATCTAGGACATCATTCAGTATCTGCACGCATTTGAACAGATAGCAGTTTGTAGTCCTTTTTTCTGTTGTTAAAGTAGGCATACAAAACAGTCCTAATCCAAGAGTTAGTTCTCTCTGCAGCAGGTTTGAAGATACCAGTATGTTTACTGAAGCGGAGGATTATCAATATTTCCACAGCGTGGTTCACTGCAAATGGTGCCTAAATTCAGACATCTGCTGGTAAGAAGCTGCTGTTTTCCATTGCAATAGTTCAGACTAAAGGATTAAATCCAGACTCAGTGACGGGTTGTAACATAATTTCCCAAAGAGAAAAATAGTTGCCCTGGTATGGTAAGCATAGTTATTTGTAGTGGCATGAATCTGGAGATTTGTACGTTCTTGAAACATTACCTGATTTTACCTTCAAGTACCACTTAACAAATCAACTATTTTCATGTACAGACAAATAGATGGTTTATTGCTCTGCTAGTAATGAGAGGTCTTCCTCCAAAGCCATGAGTCTTCAGGACTCTGGCATAGGACTACAGAGGGACACGAGCTGTTTAACTAGCTGTCAGAAAAACGCTTCTGCCCAGGGCAAGCCACAGGGGTAAGTTTGCGCTGTCAAATTTGTGCAACTGCATGTGAGAAAGTTGCATCCAGGTTATAACTAGTGATTGTTTGCCTCTTTAAACTCTTTCCAGGTGCTGGGAGTCAAACAGTCACAAGTGATGCTGGGAGCCTTGTAATGAGCTCACTAGAAGAAGAATGTGGTTAACTGCAATCTCTCCCAATCACCTAGGTAATCATGTTCAAAGTAGGGTGAAGTCTTGTCCAGCTTCTCTAAATCATTGGATCCCAACGAATGGACAAATGAGTAAAGAGGAGAATTTATGTTGTACAAATTATAATTGCCTAGGCTAAGCAGAAAAGTTTATCCACAATAAATATTGTTCATGTCTCACTGTGTTCATGTCATTCTGTGTTCACTGGTTACCAAGATATCATCAACAACGTGCTGAAATTTTTGCCTGGGTATTTGCTGTAAGAAAAGGTTTTTTCAATGGTACAGACACACACATGAATTTCTTAAAAGTATTTTACATGTTTTCAAGGTTTCAGTGAAGCAGAAATTTCAGCTGGATATAAAAAAGTCCTGACTGTTTTAGAGTACAAAGGAAACATTCAGAGAGTGGGCAGAAGAGGAGAAACATATTCTCATGCCTTTATGACAATAATAAGCGTATGTCTACAGATTCCTTGGAAAGACTGGAGAAGAAAACAGAAAGGACTTTGGTACTCAGGGACTATAGAAAGCAATTAAGAGATCAGAGAAGTGTACAGAAGCCCAGTTTGTGAAAACACCTGATGATGACAGGAGCTGAAAAAAATTAGTTACGTTTATGGAAAATACTGAAAGGGTACTGGGATAACTATGTTTTTGGCAACACTACGCTGAAGTTTTACGCTGTAGTCCTGTTCCAGATACCATGCTGGAGATAAAGGCAGTGGGATTCTTCCCTCTGCAAAAAATAATCAGGAAAAAACCTACTTGATTTTCCATGAGATGGAATATTATAAAGAGACAAATATTTCCACCTTGTCAGCTATATCACTTTTATTCTGTGAATGAATTTCCTGTAAAGAAAACAGTGTCCAGCACACAGGGTCTACCACATCCAGCAGGCAGCATGCCTTGGAGATATCCTTGTGAGAATTTAACATGCCATTGGTCACTGGACAGGACCACAAATTCAAAATAAATTTTCTGCAGATTGCTTTGTGTTGCTCCAGAACATGTTTTCAGAAGGCAATTTTCAACTCTCTGACCTCTTTTTCTACATGGATATAGAAGTAGGATGATTATATAATCAGCTTTATCAAGCATTGTCAGTAACACTTACTTGTTGATTTTCTTCCATTTTGCATTCAGACCAAAATGGAATAATTGAATTATCCAAAGAAGAATTTGTGTCCTCTAGACAGGATGATTTTTAGGTGTCTATACTGGAACTTCGGTAAGCACCAAAATTTGAGGCAGAAAGATGAATTCACACAGAGTCTCCTCAAAGATCTCCACTGCCATAAATGACGGATCAGATTAGCAGACAAGGAGGGATAGGCAATGAAAGAATGAGGGAGAAATCTTTGTTACATTTACCATGTAAAGAAATGAACCTGATACAGAGGATATAGGATTTAGGGAATCCTAATCCCATGCTCCATGCTTTTGATCGAATAATTTGTCTTTGAGCCTTTTCCCTTCTTTGTATACCCATGAGAATCAAACACTCCTATATGAGAGAAAAAAAAACCTCTAAGAATTTAAGAGCTTCAGTTTTCTAGAAAGTACTAACACAGTAATCTTAATATGCCATATATAGGGACCCCAAATAACTAGACATATTTTATGGTTTGAACTGTGCCAGATGTACTGCCTTTTACTGTCTTGCAGACTGGTGTTACATTATAGCTGGTGTCAGCAATGTGGGGACAGAGTCCTTTAGCTTACTAATGCCATACTAATGATCTCTTATTTTCCAGAATTCTCGTATTTTATATTTCCTCTTGCAATTACAGCTTTTTCTGTCTACATCTTTCCTACTGTGTTATTTCAGGACCAAATAGTCCTTGCATCAGCTAAGTGTAGCTAGTCTCATTTGGTGATGGTCCTGGAAAACTAAAGATATGTAGAAGAACATTCAGATAATGAGACTAATTGTGAGTAAACATAATAGCATACTTTGTACTTCTCTTCTTACTTTTTTTTGACAACCACAGCAATCTGAGCAACATTTTTTGTTTTCTTAACATAAATTATCAAAAGGTGTTACAATAGAACTAATGCACCCACTTTTAACATGTCCATTTTTACTCAGCTACAAGTAGAGATTATGAAGATTTCCTCTTTGTGCAAACCACAAATAAATAGTCTTTTCATATTTCTCCTTTCTTTTTACCAACTTTGTGGTGGTTTCATCAAGCTATTTACTAGCCATAAAAATAAAAATGTTATTGAAGTGTTTCCTGAATAGGCAGCCATGTCTTCAGTCTATATAATTTCATTTTCAATATGAAAACGTTTGATAACATTCCTTAGCAGTGGGAATTTTTCTATATCCCTAATGTGGAATCCAGAAAATAAAAGAGAAGTGTTTTTCTATTTCTTTAGATAATTTCTTATTCTCCAGATTTCTTATTTGTTAGATTTGGTAGGCAGTTAACAGATTTGCTGAAGTTTCTAAGAACCACTAAGACCTACATAGCCCTAGCAAGGTAAGGGTTGTATTCATAAGATGTGTTAGGCTACACAGAACAGCAGCAGACGTTGTTGTTTTAATCCATGAATATTTAAACCTCCTGAGGTCTATTTTATGTAATAAATACTCTTCATGATCAAAACTTCAATTTACAGGAGTCTGGATTTTTCTGTTTCTGCTTTCTGAAGGTAGTGGAGATGGCTAGTGAAATTAACGAAAATCTGCTCCTCACATTCTGGAGCTACAATAGAAAGTCATCATAGAATCATAGAATCATAAAATCATAGAATTTACTGAGTTGGAAGTGGCCCATCAGGATCATCAAAGTCCAATTCCTGGCCCAGCACAGGGCCAAGAGCCACACCATGTGCCCTGAGAGCACTGTCCAAGTGCTTCTTGAACTCTGTCAGGCTTGGTGCAGTGACCACTGCCCTGGGGAGCCTGTTCCAGTGCCCAACCACCCTCTGGGTGAAGAACCTTTTCCTAATATCCAACCTAAACCTCCCCTGATTCAATTTCATGCCATTTCTTCAGGTCCTGTCACTGGTCGTGAGAGTGAAGACTTCAGTGTCTGCCCCTCCTCTTCTCCTTGTGAGGAAGTTGTAGACTGTAATGAGGTCTCCCCTCAGTCTCCTCTTCTCCAGGCTGAACAGAACAAGTGACCTCAGCCACTCCTCACATGACTTCCCCTCAAGATGCTTCACCATCCTCATTGGCCTCCTTTGGACACTCTCTAAAAATTTATTGTCTTTTTTATATTGTGGCACCCAAAACTGCCCCCAGCACTCGAGGTGAGGCCGTCCCAGCTCAGAGCAGAGCGGGACAATCCCCTCCCTTGCCTGGCTGGTGATGCTGTGCCTGATGCCCTCCAGGACAGGGCTGGCCCTCCTGGCTGCCAGGGCACTGCTGGCTCATGTTCAACTTGCCAGTGACTGGAACACTCAGAATCTCATTCCGCAGACTGTCCATACAACAAGGGCTGCCCCATCCTGGGTGCAGAATCTAGCACTTTCCCTTGCTAAAATTCATACTGCTGGTGATTGCCCTTTCTCTAATTTGTTGAGGTCTCTCTTAAGGACCTCCCTGCCCTCAAGGGAGTCGACAGCTCCTCCCAATTTAGTGTCGCTGGCAAACTTACTTAGTATTCCTTCATCCTTCAGTGTCCCTGCATCCAAGACATTCATTTATGAAGATGTTGAAGAGAACTGGGCTGAAGATGGAACCCTGTGGAATCCCACTAGTGACTGAACACCACCCTGATGTCACCCCATTTCTGTCTTATCATTCTGTCTTCTGTGACCCTTCTCTAACTGTTTTGTGTTTCTTTTAGAGACATACTTTAGTAGCTGGATTATTATCTTTTCTGGTGGGTACTGGAAAGCTGCCAAAGAAAATAGGTGCAGGTGCAAAGCAATTGCATCACCAGGCTCCAGATGTCGATGTACCTGAACTGAAGGTGGAGTCAGGCAATTTAATGACCATGTTACCTTAACTGTACTCAGGTATATCAGCCCCTGCTGGATCAGGGGAGGGAATACCCATTACAGAGAATGGTTCTGTCATGCTTTAACTTCAGCAGAGAGCTGAACCCCACACAGCCATTTACTCCCTCCCCTGCCATCTAATGGGGGAGAGAATTGGAAAGGTAGAAGTGGGAAAGCTTATGGATTGAGAAAAAGACAGTCTGATAAAGCAAAAGCTGCATGTGTAAGCAAAGCAAAATAAGGAATTCTTTCACCAGTTTCTATAGGCACACAGGTGTTCAGCCATCCTGAGGAAAGCAAAAGAACGAACCAAATTAAATTATTCCCTGTACAAATACCAAAGGAGATTTATTTATTGTATGCATCATTAGTTTCACTGGAGATTTGTAAAATACATCAGTTGGTTATTTCAGAGCAGCCATTCTCATAACATGAAACCATAACAAATACCTGAAATTATTACATGTGGGGAGTAAATGGCATTGCATTTCTCACAAACACCCACTAAAGCAACAGTAACTTATTGTTCAGGCAGATGTACTGAATCCTACTAGAGGCAGCTAACTTAGCTCTTTGTTAGTGTGCTGCCTGTCATTATTATAAATTGGCATTTCTTGCTAGTGTGTGATTTTTTTTGTTTTTATAGGTGTATGCATATATACTTCTGTTTGCTAGAGAGGTCCGTGGTAATATTGCATTACTGAAATGGAAAATGTGAATAATCTGATTTGAATGGCTCTGTACAGCCTGTGTTGTATCAGCAAAGCCTTTACATGTTAGGGCTTTCAGTCTAAATAGCATAGCACCCTATTCAGACTAAACACCATAGCAAGGCAAAGTTATCACATCCTTTGTAGGAAACCAGCATGACTGACTGCCTGTCAGAAGTGTCCGTCCCTCCACAGGCTGGGGGACTCATAGGTGGAATTGGAGGTCTGTCTGCCTCTGCAGGTTTATGGTTTTACAGGAATCATGGAGATGTGGTGGCATAATCCACATGACAGGATCATTGCCATGGATGAATACAGGTTTTTAGAGGGACAAGCCAGGAAGATGATGGTAAGGAGTTGTTTAAGCCCCTTCTGTGAGAGAATGGTGGGAAAGAATGGAGGTCTGCCTTGGCAGATGGGGAGCACATGGGCAGTGAGCCAGCTGAGAGCCTGTGATTGAAGGCCAGTGAGCACACCAGCATATGAGCTGTGATGTGATGGGTGTCTGCTGCAGATCACCTAATCAGGAAGTGTAAGTAGACGAGGCCTTCAGAGACACCTGCAAGAAGCCCCACATTCACAGGCCCTGGTCCTCATGGAGGACTTCAGCCACGCTGGTAACTGCTGGAGAGACGGCCCAAAACAACACAAGCAATCCATGAAGTCTCTGGAATGCATTTCTGACAGATGATCAAGAAGTGATGAAGGGACATCCTTTGCCTGTCAGCTGACAAGGGAGAACCCTGTGTGTCCTTGTACATCAATATCACTTCGGAAATCATTGCTGTTCTGCCTGGTGTAGTGACTCCTAGGGACATTGCTGTCCCTAGAACATCAGGGTTTAACTCGAGAATCCATTTCTTGTCGTGGTGACTCTAAGTGCCACAGCACAAAATAGTTTTCTTACAGTGTTTTCTTTACAGACACTTATATTTTGTTCCTGTCCCATGCCCTTTTACCCAGAGCGGATTTGTCTCGTTACTGAATACCGGCTTTTTAGGTAGCTGGAGTTCTCAGCTGCCCATGATGAATTCCCTACTGAGATGATGACTTGTGTTGTCTCAGATCTGTCAGGAATGGAGTGAGATGTCACTTCTGCTGTTCCAGAAGTTAGCAGAAAAGAGAAATAGTTGTGCAGTAAGCCATTGGAATTTCTCTTCACTGGGCTTCACTATGCTTGCTCCGTAGTTATGTAGTAACATAGATTCAAAAATGCTTCAGTCAAAAGATGAGAAGCATTCCTTTTCAGTTCAAATCCAGTTATTGTAATTGTTGTGTGTTTCCCAATTACCTGCACACTTAAATTCACCTCTGTTTGATTTCTATTTAGTAACTGCCACAGATGTTACTAAAAAACAGTTTCTACCTGACTAACTAACACCTCACAAGGTTCTCAATAGCTCACAATCCAGCTCACACAATTGGGGTGTCATAATGGAAACTAGATTTCTGTCTCACATTGCTTGTATAAACAAAGGTACAATTGATTATTCCAATTTCCTTTACAATGCTCTGCTGTGTATTATGTGAAACAGATACAATATATGCAGAATGACTGTTTATTTTTCTTTATCAGAAATCCTGGATTTTCAGCTAAGCAGTGTTATTTACATGCTGTTCTCTAGTCCTTATCTGAGCTTAAAGACGAAGTATGTATCCTCTATTGTATCTTGCATTGTAAGCTGAATAACATGTCAGGTTTGTCCCCTGTGCCCCATTAAAATGAGAATACTGAATTAAAATCTCAGTAAAGACATCCTTTGGCCCCTGCAGGGCCCTGTGAGTGGAAGTGAAAACTACACTCTCTCAGGTCTCCAACCTGCCAACACACCTGCTGTTTGGGGCACCATCCTGCTATCCTGCTTAGGATTTCAGTTCTGCATAATGAAATATATAAAAATATTACTGAAATTTAATTCCTTTGGGAACTGGATGTGTTTACTCTCTGAAGCTGTTTGTAGGAAGGAGCTTTGGCAGCGTGTCTATTGTGTTCAATGTGTGATGAAAGGTGTCTTTAGAAGGAAAACGGAAGTGTTCCTCATCCACCTTGTTCGGGTTCTGTCTTATGGTGAGGTGGACTACTGCAGACGGCAGTACTGAAGCATTATCCAGGCTTGGAAAAGGCCTATGGAAAGTCCGCATTATTCCAACATGTTTTATGGAAAGATGGATTCTGGTTGCTCGTGCTGGATGTCAGTGCCACATATACAGCTTCGAGAAGCTGTTGGCTAGCTACATGGACGGCTTTGCCCAGAGATCTCTGCTGTTCAGAGGCTGTTCATCTCCCTCATCTCCCTTCCACACAGGCAAAACTAGTAATAATGAAATTGAAGTACAGTAATAAAGAGGATTTCTTTCCTCAGCACTTTCCAAGTGCCTTCGTTTCTCTTGGTAGACGATGGTGTGATTTCCAAGCATGTGCCCAGGCATAATTTTAAACTTACTTCTCTTTTTGACATCATGATTAGTTTTGGCTAATGTGCATTAGGCTGGAGACAACAATAAAATTAACTGATTTATTATTTCTTAATTTAAGCTTGTGACAGGTCTCTTGCTTGGAAAAAAAGCGCATTGGAGTCTCCAGGGTGGTCACTACCAGCCTCCTGAACATACAAAGTCCAGTCCCTTTTTGTCTCCCTCAGCTGCAGTCCTGCATGAGATCCTGAAAATCATCCCCTGGGATGCATGGCCTCCTGTAGTGGAGGAGTGGAGTAGTCCACCTCAGGCATATATGAGACTCCAGCTTGGTGGCTCCCAGTATCCAGTGGGCAAAAAACCAAAACAGCAGCAGGAAAAAATGCCTCTTCTTGGCCTGGATTTTTATTGCCCTCTCTGAGGGGTAGTGGTATGTGACTTTAAGACACAGGGAGTAGTGTTGTTCTTTAGAAGACCTTTAGAAGCCTATTACTCACTTGCATGATGGGATAAAAGGTTTTCTGTCACTTGGGTGGGGAAGGGTCTCACTGGTTCCAGAAACAGAAAATTTTCCGTTCACTGAAATGTTATACTTCTATTATTGCTTGGGTTTGCTTCATTTATTTGCTTTGGAACATTTTTCAGCCGGGACAGTTAATGAATATGAAAGAGACTGTATCTGTGTTGATTCAACTGGTCTCTTATATAAAGTGCTCAAGTCAGCTTTAGTAGCTGAAAATGCAGCTGTTTCTCTTCAAATACAAATGGTATCATAGCTGATAAGTCAAATTAAGCCTGAACAATCAACCCTAGACTACATCTCAACTAGTTTAAGAATCAGTTTTAGAGATTTATAATACCACAGGGAGTACTGTTCCATATTATCTCCATGTGCCATGATTTAAACATTTACCAACTACTTGCCATTAATAACACAGACACAGAAAATCCCAGTCAGTGAAGTACAATGTATGCAACTGCAGAGAGTTCTCATCAGTGCCATGGGGCCTCCAAACTGAAAGGAAAGAAATTCTGAATAAACTGCTTTTGTAGATGTATAACTCTGTGCATTGACATTCATCCAGTGTGGTGGCTTTGACATTTTTCCTTTCCTTTTAACAGTTTTTGAATATAGTAAGTTTCCATTATGAAGTCAGTAGTGTGACAGGGGACAAGAGCAATCACAGATAAACAGAATTTGCCACTGTTTAGCATTGCCAGCTTCTCAGTTACTTCTGTTCTGCTGTTCACATCAGGAAGAGTGTCGTGTGAGCTTACCTGCTCTTCTACACTTGGCAGACTACTTTGTTGCTTATAAGCACAAGAAAACCATGCATTTGGTGCATTGATAAGCTGAAATCTAGGGAGTCTTAAGCTTCAATTTTGTTAAGTAGATGGCTATGCAAAGAGACATATACCTACAGGCAGCATAGTTAAGCTGCAAAACTGTATGCTGTCTCAAGAAAATGAAGGACTCTCCACAACAGAAATTTTTCATGAGTCCATTCACTGTCCTGGATGCCATTGTAGCAGAAGCAGCTGCTCCTACGCCCTGCTCTGCAAAAGACTGGCTTACTGGGAGAGCTGACTCAGGAGGAATGTCAAACATTTACAGACTCTTTCCATCACAGGGAAAACCCATCTGGAAATTCTGGAGCTCAGTTCTTTTCATAGCAATGTGTACAGAGAAAGGAAATAGCTGCTCTTCACCTTGTTCTCTCCTTACCTCTCACAAGTAATCTTCAACATTTTTTAAAAATTATTTAAAGAATTATTACCCTTGAATGAAGGGATGGGGAAAGGTTTTATTTTTTTATTGGTCACACTAATTGCCTATTTTTGTCTATTACTTGGTAGATTGGATAGCCATAACTTTTAAAAATAATTTTTGTAAGTATAAAAAATTTCCATTTATCATTTTTTGTAACTTTTGGTACAAATGCACCCTTACATTTTCACATTGTTTTCCCAATATTTTCTACAACTAGAAAACATTGCCTCTTCGACATGTGTTCCCAGTTATGCCTTTTTGCAGTTATTTACTGTAATCCTGTAAGACATCAAAGATTTTAAGGGTTCTCAATTTCTCAGGGGCACAAAAGGAGAAGCACCCCTCTACCCCCTCACTACCTCAATAACTTATAACACATAGGTGACATGAAGATGGTCCACAGAGGACATCTATGTACTCCACAGTGGAGCAGAGCTCGGCAGGGCTTGAAGGGAGCTGGTGTTGTCATGTGCTGCAGACATGTTTGTCTGGGTCTTAAGAGAAGGAAAACTGAAATAACGTGGGGGTTTTCCTGGTCTCATGAAGCCTACCATGGACACTGGACAGTGTGTGTTCAAAATGGCATGTACACGGAAAGTCACTGTGAAAGCACATATAGGAAAAATTAAAGTCTTATTTTGTGGCTGAGAAAGAAGCCACACTGAAGTAAAATCTGATTTTTATATAGGAGACAGACAAGATAGGCTGAGCTGTTAAACCTGTTCTATGAGCATTTTTAACATTCAGTTCCACCAGCAGGTTACACAAATACCTGAGAAAATAGCAGTAAGTTTTTTTACCAGTTCTGTTCAGAACATTCAAATCTATTGATTAGTGTTAGTCTTACATTATTTCCCAGCACTATCTGTGCCAAAAGGTGCCATGACGCTTGCTTTGCCGATTCTTTTCAGGCCCCTAGACAAACAGGTTTACAGTAGCTGGTGATGTCCCCTGAATATGGAAGGAGCTGCAGGACACTAGCCATCGGCTAGGACACCTTTTGTTTCTCTCTGAGAGTCTATTTGTGCTGTAGTCTTTCCCCTGGAAAATTTGTGGTAACGTTGCTTTACCACAGACCTAGTGGCCTGGGAATACCTAATAGGAGAGGTGGGAGCTGAACAGCAGTAATACTACTCATGGGCATAATCCGTCGCTTCTCTCTTAATGAGGAGTACAGAGAAACAAAAAGCTTTATTAATATGCAGAGATAGGCCAATTTTATGAGGGAGGTGTTCAACAAAAGCTGAATGCTAACATGAATAGCCCCAACTAGGATCTTTTCTGCAACAAAAGTGACCCTGCCCTACACATTGTCATAAAGGGCTGGCATCTCCAGGCCCCTTCTCCCTCATGTAAGTATTTTAGCTGAGGACATAGCTCCAGAATATTTCTGTTGAGGTCATGTATTTCTAAACATAATACTCTAACTCTGCAATCAGCTGTAAAAACTAACACCATGCTGCTCACAAACCAAACAACTGCATCAATTTACATAAAGGAATAAAGAATAAATGACACTCCAGGGGCATGCAAATACCTTATATGATGCCAGACAGTCCACTGAGGAATTTCAGCCCAGCATGGAGCAGACATGGCAATTGTACCTAGCTTGCCCTTTGCATTGTAATTCTTCTCTTACTTCTTCATCAATTGTAATGAGGAAAACAAAATGAAAGAAGCTAGCCGCTTGATCTGGAGCAAAAGTATACTTGTCACATTATGCTGTAACTAATTGCCTATTAATAGGCAATAATACAAGCACAGCTTAATATGAGTGATGTCTGGTCATTGTTATGAAACTGCCGTAGGCTTCTTGACTTATGTCTTGTTCTTGGCTTATGTTAACTTAATGGCCTGTGAAGATCTGTAGTATTCATTCCTAAACAATCCCAAAACATTTTAAGCCATTACTCAGTGGTTTGCTAAATCTACTAAAATTCAGATTTAATTTCTTTCTGCTATTATTTAGTGCAAGTCCACAACATTCCCCCTCTCGTCCTCTATTTCTAGCAACGCTTCAGAAAATAACGGATTGTTTCCTTGCTGAATTTATTTTCTTATATACGTGTTTTTTCAGAATAACTTTTGAAGTTGCCCATTAACAGAAATGGGCCTGCAGCGTTCCTGTGTCCTAGAGCACACTTGGGCTGTTCACTGGCACTGAAAATTCCCAATCTTATTTATATGGGCTTTTTTAAACTGTCAGGTGATAGAGAAAAATGAGTTGGGCTGTTCTTTTACAGGCTGGTGTTCAACAGGACATATGAGACTTTTAGAGATCCCATAGTGCAAGTTCTAATATGTGTGCTGCTCTTCGTTCCAGCTCCATGCTGAAAACCTGGTTAACATCCAATAAAAGGTGCTTAAGTACAGAGAGGTGCACTTGCTGCTAAAAAATATTAAGTAACATGTGAGTAATTACAATGGTCCTTTTATTCTGTCAATTATATTGACTGGCCTCAACTTCCCATCATGTGTTCCTTTCTCTGTAAATCTGTGCCCTCATACAGTCCACATACCTCTCTGATTGCCAGGACAAGAGCGATGAAGAGAAAGGCCTCCTGGCATATGAGATCAAGTAATTATCAAAGTGATGAAGTGCATTTTTTAAGTTTTATATATGAGGAAAGACGAAACAAAAGTGGTTTTATTTCCAGTGCCAGTACCTGATTTTAAAACCAAATGCTCTTACTTAGAGATAGGTTAATTTCACCTCAGTCTGCCTCGACACCCCTGTTTTTTGTAGATCTACCAAATAACTTCCTTATTCATACTTGCTGTTAGTTGTTGTGAAAAGTGAATGTTTTTATCTAAGTAAACTCCTTTTTTATTCTTAGTAAACAAAACACTACAGAAAGCCAATATTTTACTTCTCTATAGAATTAATTAAACATTGCCTATGAATCACACAACGGTACATTAAAACAAATGTAAGGACACAGGCTGAATATAATTTCCAAACCTTTCTTCACTCAGTTACACTAGAAAACATTGCTTTCCATTAGTCATACTCAAGTTCTGAGTAGAGCTTCTCATTTCTGAAGAAGGAAGAATGCTTCTTTTTATAGCAGCAAGCAAGGAAGTGAGGGAGGTGGAGAATAAGCTGTGGAAGCTGTAACAGAAACATGAAATTAGAGACCTGAAAAAAGAAGAAATTGAATGAAAAACTATCTGTTCTTAATTTGTGTAAATTGGCAAGTAACAACCATGAAAGCTATTTTGGGGATAGATATTCCCTCTATAAATCAAGTAACTGGAGTCAATCCAGCATGGTTTTCCCAGACCCTAAATTCTGAAAACATGTTGTACCTTGCAGGCAGGAACACGAGGAAAGATTATTTTTCTCTCTTTTCTTTTCTCCTCCCTTAAGGCCCAGTTTAATTAGAAAAAGGACAGCTGAGGGAAAAAAAGAAGGTATCTGTTTTGTAGCTGCCTTGAAAAGCTATTTGTCAATGGGAGGAGAATATGGGACACAGAACAACTCCAAAATACTGGCGCTCATTCTGCTGGTGTTATATGAATAAATGACATCAGTATCCTGATTCTAATCATAAGTGTCCATAATTTTATGGCTGATCTTTCCCGAACAAAGCCAATATGCTCTGCAAATAAAGGCAGACCCAGGTATTAGCCTAGATCAGTCAAAGTCTACTCCTACCTACTGAATGAAAGTGGGACAAGTTTATCATTTAAATGAAAGGGAAAATTGTGTGTTACTCTTTCAACTTAATGAACCATTTAAACTGAAGTATCCAACAAATCCTCAGTATGAAAATATTGTTTCATATTATCAGGTAAATCTTTAAGTTCAGGTGCGGAATAGAAAGTAATCTTTAATGAAAATAATTTAAAGAAAGGTGGCTATAATTTTGATGTATTTTGGTGCAGGAAAGTACAGCTTTGCTTTATGTTATTTCACTGAAAAGAAGGAGTACAAGTAGCACCTTACATATCTACCTGCTACAGTGTTAAAATGTAAATAGTATCAAATTTGAAATAAAATTAAGATTATAAATATAGATCAATTCCACTTCACCATTTTCAGCATATCAAAACAAGTGGTATGAATGCTTTAGGGCACTCTTGTGTCCAGACAGTTTTAACAATGTCATTAAATTTCGTTACTTAAATCCTTACTTAACTGGTTGAAAACCAGCTTCACGAAATTTCAACTCTCAGTTTCTTCCTTTGCCACACTAGTATAGTCAGCTCCTTTTCACATATTGGCAAACAATAACAATCTTTTAATTTATTTCAGGCTGCTGAATGAGCATTTGTCACTTTTTGTGTGACTGGCAAAATCAGACCTTAAAACATTTGTTACATGAACAAAATGCCATTCTAACTGCATGTCATCCATGGCAAACTGTCCTTTGCTCCGTTGTAACAGCATCAGACAAGGCTGTCTATCCATCATAAAAACCCAGCGGATTAGGATCCTGTCTAAAGCTGGGCACCTTGATACACAGTACGCCTGTGATGCGTGAGATCTGCAATGGCTTGTGTTGGAGGCAATAATGATCCCTCCAACCTTGAAATCAGCCCCTCAGGGCTGGAGATGCAGTGTCTGAGTTGGCATCAAGACCTAGAACTGTCTCCTTAGTCACAGTATGTCAATCACCATCCACTACAGGTTTGGGTTACTGGGGCTCTCTTGATTGTGTCAAATGTGGGGAAATTATCCTAGTGTGCCTTCCTGTGCATTGGACTGTCTTTTCTAGACCCCTTCTTGGAAACATTCCAGATTATCTCTATTGGCACAACAATCAAAAAAATAGCAGAGCCTTTCTACCAAGAAGCAGGCACTTCAAGGGAGTAGGTGCTTATATTAACTGTGTGTTTACAGTGTCCTGTGAGATCACATTTGCCTCACTTTTGTTACGTGCAATTTGTGTGAAAAAAACACAACCCACTTCACTACCTGTGAGAGAAGTTTTGGGAGGGGGGAGGGTCTAACACTTGTAAAATGCATTTCAGTAACTATGAAAAAGGAAACTTCTCTGCTGAAAATCCTTATGTCAGGATTCATTTAATCTGATACATGAAGCGTAATTCAATATTAATATTGTATTACTAAGCACAGACACACTGTAATTTTTATTTGAGGGGAAAATTTTGGGGGTTTTTTTTCAGGAAAGCTTACTCAGAATTTTCCAAGTGATCTGACTGCACTCCCTGCCAAATGCACATTTTTCTCTTCTATACACATGGTGACTCTTTGTCTGACCAGATAAGTTGGGCTCTATCAAACCTTTGTTGCCATGAAAGAAGCTGAATCCCTTACTTGTTAGCAGGCATGTGTGTGTCAGAGCTGCAAGGCTGTCCCTTACCTTACCCCAGTCTCTTCAAACTTCAGTACTGGTGTTTTGCATCAGCACAGCTGGTCACTGCTCAGAAGCAGATCAACAAGCTCCAGGCTTGCATTAATGTCAATGTCTGCTGTGTGTTTAGAGGCTCAGAGTAATTTTAGTGTCATAGCACTGGGGACCTAAGCTGAAAGCAGTGCTTTTGCAGCAACAGCTTAGTCACATGGGCTTCCTTGATCTTGAAAGCAATTGTTTTAATGAGCATGGGTTGAGAAGTACCTGGTCTTTTCTTCTGTGTAAAGGCCAAGGGAGAGTAAATTCAGTAGCAGAGCTGATAACTCAGCATTACGAACTTGATTATCAGAGTTAGTGAGATCTGCTGTCTGTGCCTGCTCAGCTTCACCAGTGCATTTACTTCTTTAGACAGATGTTGCTTCCTTTTCTCCTGCCTGTTGCCTAGTGTGAGCCCCTGCACAGGCAAACAACACATGGTGGCACCAAGCTGGCCATCCTCCACTGTACACGTGTGATTGTCAGGTGCACACACACACGCACACACACACACAAAACACCCTTCTCTGGCAACTGCAGTGCAGGGCTGCCTTTGCAATTTTGACAAATTTTGGCTTGCAAAATCAGGGTGATTTCAATTATGAATTTCAGAGGACAATTCAAGTCATTCTGCCTTTATGGGTGGAAGCACATATGCCTCTGCTTTTTTTGCTCAGTGTTGCTCTGGGATGCTGGTGGAACGGTGAGAACCTGTTCCTTACAGTGACTTTAGCTCCATGGCTGAAATTAACAATAGTGCTCCTAGCAACATGATTTTTACTAAACGAATGTTTTGTTTTGCAAAGCACGTTGAGAGCTGACAGTGGCTCTCTGGAATCACCACAAGAGCAAGTTGTTGCAGAAAGATGGCCCCAAACTGTCCTCTCTAGTGCTTCAACTCAGCCATTTTTTTCTAACCAAAAAAAGGAAAGCTTGTGATGCACAAGCTTGCTGGTGAAAACCAGCAAGTGCCACTGGAGCGAGGAAGGCAAGAACAGCTTAAAAATGAAGTCTCCAACTGCCCTTGATCTGCCAGGGCAGCAGCTGTCTGGCAGCCAGAGTCTCTGATGCCCTTGAAGCCTTGAGCTGAGACAGAGAGAATCCCAGCTCCTATATCCCTGTCTGAACCCTGCTTGCTCAGATTTTCGGACTGTCAAACCTGCAAAAATCAGGTTGTTTCATTATTTCAGTCCAAAACCTAACGCAATCTCACAACACTTCTGTTGTTTTGTGCCACTTTCTCATGAGAGAAATGCATGTCAGCCCAGTTTTAACATGGCTTCTTGTCTTTCTGTATGTCTTGTCCTTATCTCCAACGAATATCAAATTCTATAGTTTTTTCCACTTTTAAAACCTTGACTGTCTGCAGATCCTGAACTAAGAATCTCAACTGTATTCACTGTCACAACTTGGCAAAATGTTTTTCTCTTTTCTTTTAATCTTTGTGGTTCTCTCTGGTTTTAGAATCTTTTAATTTTTCTGCTTTTAATCAGATTTGTGCAATCAAAATTATGTTCTGCCTGCTGGCCTGGATTTCTTTCCTATGTCTGGTCTTCCACAGAGCTGACAAGAGATAAAAAAGCTTAAATGATGTGTTGTTCATGGAAATGAAAGAAAATAGAATCAGGCTTTCCTGCATACAAAAAGCAGTCTTCTGCTTTCCTCCCCTACGCCCCTCTGAATGGCATTTTAAAGGCCATTCGTTTTCTTTTAATCTAAAATAAGTTTCCACAACCAGTTCAGCATCTTCTTTTTTGTAGATGATTACATTAACCCAGTTTCACAGTCCCAGCTGCTGAACAGATCCTTTAGTACACAGAAACGTAAAAGCCATATGTGTTTCAAACAGGTAGACACTTTGGAGGAGATGTAACCTAAAGGACAATTTAGAGTACCCTCCCCTCGCTCCTTATTAATTCACATATAAACAATTAATGATTTTGTAAATTTGGACCAAACTCTATAACCTTTCAGACCGTGATTTCAGAGGGAGATTTGACTGAGTTTGAACTGCAAGGTTTGGGATGAAAGAGGATTTCCATAAGTTAAGAAGAATAGTTGTGGACTACTCTCACGGTGAGCTGGCTGGGGAACAAACCTAGTGGATGGGACTGTTACAATGAATTGTATGTCTTTTCACAAACCCTCAGTGGGTAGCATTATATACAGGAAGTTGAAAGATGTACAAAGAGTAGATATCGTTAGACCTCTTGCATCTGGTAGGCAATTAAAATTATTGTAGCATAGTACACCTAAAACTGACAAAGTCATACTTACCTCAAGTTGACCAAACACATGGATAAGATGTAAAACAGAGGTTTCAGTGGCAGTCCTAGGGACTGATGTACTGTCAGCATGTCAATATTATTGCTCTAATCCATGCTTACAGGACTTCACATGTCTCCTGTGGATGAGCAGGGTACCTCTTGTTCGTCCTCTGAAACAAAGATGGTCTCATAGGGATAAGGATGGAGTCTTTGCCACTTAGCAAACAAATTTCCGGGAATGAAGTTTGGTTAGCAATGTTTCTTCTTTGCCTTTGAAAATCAGCGGTAACTAGATCTGTATGTTTTGAAATGGAGAAGGGAGAGAGACACTAAGGCCAGGGAGCAGAGAGGAGAGAACTAACACCGAGAGTCTGGGAATATTGTTTAGTTTGGGAAGCCAAGTAAAAAATCCTTGGTCTGAGTGTGAGTTCCCTTGAGTCACTGGTCCAGACTCTGGTCAGTCACCTGGAAACAGCTGGTGTGGTGCTGTGGGTATGACCGAGGGTCCTGGGTTTTCCACGTTCTGCCCACAGACGGCTGCTTCAACTTTACACCTCCTACAGTGCAAGCTCGCCTGAAAGGGTGGCTGTTTGGCAAGCCCCTTGTGCTCATCCCAGGGAAGGAGATCATGGTGCAGCCCACGCAGAAGCAAGGTGCAGCCCTTAGCTGGGGGTTCGCCTTCTGCACCCTGGCCCTTGTACTGGGCAAAATCCGCCATGTTCATGTGAGACAGAAGAAAATTATTTGTTACTCCAGCTTAGCTGGCTGAAAAATTCCTTCTTATTCTTCTCAGAAAAAAATCTTACTAGACTTTGCCTTAAGAGACAGACAGGCGATGAGTTAGAGATATCTGTATCTGGGACACTTTGTGCTTCTCATCCTAAAAAGTCAGTGTACTTTAAAATCACACTGCCTCAGCAAGGCATTAGACATCCTGGAAAGAAAACATTTGTGTTTCAAGTTTCTTATCTGTTATCACTGCTGAGGTCAAGTTCTACCTTTGTGTCATTGTACCCTCAAGAAACAGATATGGTGGAATTTCTCCTCACACTCACAAAGGCATTTTGATGTTGTGCGGTTTTGGTGCTGACCTTGTTAGCAATAAATTCTCTTGTGGAGCATAAGTAATACGTATCTCAAAGAGAGATCTGAAACACTTTAGCAGCAAGTGATAATTCTTATATTAGTTGGCAGCTTTCGAGAAAAATTATGTGTGCTTTGTGCTTCCAGCACCTTCATTAGTTTTGGGTACAGTGGGAGGATGTTTGTGCTTGTAACTGAGGTACTGTATTGTTAGGAGTTTTGGATTCAAAAAACATTCTCTGTGACCTTGAGCAGCCATTTACCATCTCTGTTCCTTGCTTCCATTCCATAAATGGATCGCAGACTGTATTCTCAACAGGATATTACTCTTTTTTGAAAAAGCTGATTTTTTTTTTAGAGCACCAATATTTATACCCCCCATTTATGATCAAATGTTCAACAGAAATAATTTTGAAGTGTCTGTCTTATCAGTACTTTGTAATGACAGAAAAAGAGGCAAAGGATCTAAATCAAACACTTGATATTTTCTATCTGAAAATGCAGCTTTCTTTACCACTGCATTTCACAAAGACTTTTGAAAACTTTAATTTTGTGTCAATTAAGAATAATAGCTTTTGAAACATCGTGACCTCTACACAGATCAGAATTGTCATCCTCTAATCCATTCTTAATACCGTGTTTTTCCCACTCAGCCTGTCTTGATATTCTTGAATGGGAGCTCTCCTCCCTACAACAGCCCCTGTCTTTCACCATAGTCCAGATTCCGATAAATTGACATGACCATTTCCACAGCTCTTCCAATTATCCCATTTCCTTCAACTTTTACCTTACTTTAGGAGTCAGATCATTTAACATGACTGAAAATGTTTGGAAATATACTTCTGCTGTGCATATGGAGGATGTCAGTAGGAGGATAGTACTATAATAAAACTCAAAAAATCTTTTGAGTCTTTGAAGAGAATTTGGGTTTAAACCTGATTGATTTTCTGTTAAGCTGGAAACTATAATTTTATACTGGTTTTAAAATTACTTTTATTTGTGTTTTAGCCTTCACTATTATTTGCCAACACTTCTAAATTTCTTTTTGTATGTTTACAAAACACACAGTCATTATGTTAGGTCATCTTTAATGCTTCCCCTTAAACTCCAGAAAATATGAGATAAAAATTAAAAACACATTTCGGAAAAAAAAAAAATCAAAACAGACTATTTTGAGAGGAGTATTTCTAGAAATGCAACATCTGTAAAGAATGCAAAGGAAGAGGAAGCAACACAAGCCACATATGGTTTACGTTTGAAGAAAAGATGGTATTGTGCGATAGATAGTGTCCATTCCTTCTGATTTTTTGTTAGAGTGTTACGAGACAAAACCTGCTAGGAGTTTTCCTCTAAGAGTTTCTGCAATTTAGACAGACATTCTCTACACCTTCCTTGGCTGATGTGGTACAGGTAAATGTCTACATGAGGATGGAGAAGCAGTGTTAGTGATAGCTCCTTTCTCTTCTATCCTGTCCATTTAGCTGAATAGGACTTTGAAATATAGGAGAAGCTGTGACTTTCAAAACCTGATTTGGGTAGTAGAGGCTCTTCTTTCTCAAAAGTTTCTACTGAAGGGGCAAAAAAAGCAGAATTCGTCCACCTAGACCATCCATATTGGAATGTATTTTCAGAACTCTGTATTTCACTTTGTTTTTAGAAACTCTTTTCCAAAGGTGGCTACTGAAGTATCATCTCTGAAGTTTATCCATGTTTCTGTTCTGCAGATAAACAACAAAATGGCATGTACACATACACATATTTGTTTTAGGAAGAGATCTCTGGTGTTCCTGTTTCTCTGGTGACAGGTGTAGTAATTTCTCAAAAGGGTCCTATTTGCCTGTGTTTCTGAAAAGTCCAGTGAAGGTTATGTGCATGTCATAGTGCTTTTAGATCAGGCAAAAATCCATTCTCTTATTTCTTAATGATATTCTTTTCAACTAATTGAATGACAACATCCACACTAAGTGCATGAAAGCACTTCTATCAGTTTATATTCGGGGTGTTGAACACCTGTAACATTTACCCCGCCAAAAAACAAAGCCAGGACTGAAAAATGGACAAGCAGCTTCTTTGGATGATGGACTTGAGATCCACCTGAAGACAATCGTTGCTGCAAAATCTCTTGAAATATCAGGGTGGGCTCTCAACTGGTATAAAGCTTATGCGCTAGCTTGCAATCTGGCCAACTGCAGTTTTTATGTTCATGTGTGGTCAGGATGTGCTTTTAAATTATATGTGCCACTAATTGACTGCAGTTGGAGGTTCTTTGTGCAGCATGTTTAAAAGTCAGTTCACTTTTTTTTCTTAATGCCTAAATATAACCTGGAATAGTTGAGGCACCTGGGTTTTCGCAAACTTTGCCAATTGTTTAAAATCATAAATTGAACTTAGATCATCTATATATCCTTCTACCAATGAAGATGGCAGCACCTTATACAGCTGTTTACATAGCTCTATTATACAGCATAGCTCCTACCTAGAACCCTTACAGTCTTATTGTGGAACAAAGAATATGTGTGACAATTTAAACAATGCATTCCTGACCAAATTATCATAATAACTTTTAAGTGTGTTTTCTGTGATCAGCTTCAGTGGGAAACTGATCGCATTTCCAGTCTCAATTTTTGGACAAAAATTACTGTCTAATGTTACTTAGTCAGACCCATACTTCAAACCTAGCTTATTAGGCAGCTCTCCGCTTGTAAAATTCTTGCATAGCTTAGACATGGGAAATTCCTATCTTCTCTAGTGTAGGCTCAGAAGAGCAGCTTTGCTGCTGCTTGGCGTGAAGCTTAAGGAAGTCTCAGGCTTTTCTGCTGAGGCCTTTCACTAATAATAGATTATAATAATATAATTATATCCATCTGCAGAGAAATAGCAAGATGATACTCATTTGCCAGTGAGGTAACCTCCAGTGAGGAGTGCTACCACCATATTCACAGCTCCATATGAAGGGAGGGGCCTTAAAAGTACTAACACAAAGTTAAGCTACTGTTTGGAACAAACTCAGATCTGTTACTAAGGGTATTGGGAGAGAGAGATTTATCAGCCATGTGCTTCCTCCAGTCTATCTGTGGTCTGTGCACTGAAACAAACGTTGCTCAAAAATTTCCTGAAGTACAGTGTGGGATACATGCTCAGAGAAGTGCGACTGGAAACTCCCCAGGATGTTTGCTGGTTCTCAGTCTGGGAGCCAGCTGGCAGCTATAAAATTCCAGTGGAAATTAATAATAAATAAATAGAAACAAAGGAAAAATCAACAGAGATCAAGAGGATAGTAAGTCCATCTTCCCCTCAGTCCAATTGCTTTGGCTGTTCTTAATGCTGTGTAGTGAGAAACATCTTTCAAACAATGTGTGGCAGGCTCCCAGTGACCCAAGAAGCTTGCACTCCAAGAAGGAATGTGAAGAAGAGCTGGGGAAGACAAACACTACTAGGGGCAGGCAGCTCAGCTGACGTCCTGGTTGTGTGGGCAGATAACTTCGGTGGCAAATCTTGGAAATGAGATGGAAAAGACCACCTCCTTTGTCTCTGTAAGGCTGTAAAAGACTTAGAGGCTGGGCAGAGGTAGACAGGAAAGTGTGAGAAGGTAACGGAGAAGCAAGCAGTGCTGACCATGACACCCAATATCAGGGATTGGCACAAGACTGTCTTGACTGAATGTGACACTGAAGCTTATGCAGCCTCTTTTCCTGTTCGTGCCCTTCTCCTCTCTTGGGGATGTAGGGATGAGATGGAGGGCTGATGGCTAGAGCATTGCTTCTGTGCAGAAATTGGTTTTCCTTCCTGTTCCCCCTTATGAGACAAAACCTGCTGAAGAAGTAGCAGACATAGCACGTCTCCTCCTTAGCCAAAAGGAGACATCTGAATGAAGACCTCACTTAAAGATCTCAGGCACCTGGGTGTAAGTGCCAGCCTTGTGAGCACTCTGTCTGCACCCCAGCATACGTGCTGGCACTGTCTGGGCTTACCAACAATCACTCAAACGTGGTTTTAAAAACTCTCTACTGGCTGGTGAACTAAACCACACCATTAAAAATTCTCTGTGATGAAATGAAAAATTGCCATGGTTGGACCTGGGGTCATCCAGTGCAGGACTCAGAAGCGCTGTTTACACAGGTTTGGGAACCAATGTACCATGAAATTTCCTTCATATGATCCTGACATTTTGATAAAGCTGAGGTCTTGCTTCCCATTGCAACACCGTTTCTACCAGAAGCATTATTGGATGCCTTTGCTCATTATCAAGAACAACAGATGGAGATTCATTCTGAGAGAATTAAAATGTGTCTGAGAAAGAAAGGAAATAAATTCTGCATCACATCAAATATTTGAATGATGTCACTGTCCTTAAGGAATACAATCTTGCCACATGTGAGCAAAAACCTTCCCAATCAAAGAGGACATAATGCTATTCTGAACTACTCAGTATTCTCAATCAAGTTCAAATCAGTGAGCATCAATTTATTAGATGCCTTAGTGCATAGCAATTTGCCCCTAAATGAATAATTACTAAAGGAACAGTCACAACCATCACCTTTTGCAGATAACTGTCCTTTCTTCACAAGTCTCTGCAACTATGAGTTTAAATTTGAATGAGTACCATAGTATCATAAAGTCATCAACATATTCCCAAATCATATTTTAAATTCTTCCTAGACAATGGGAGGCTTGAATCAATTGCACATTCACTGTTAATGCATCTCTAATTCTACACTAGAGACAGAATAATATCGAAAGAAGCCTAGAGCAAAGTATTCTGGTAAGAAACAGTAAGTTTCCACCCTGTTCTTTCTGCTGTCATTTCTCAGAAGAGAAGTGTTCAAGACCAGGCTGGATGGGGCTCTGAGCTACCTGGTCTAGTGGAAGGTTTCCCTGCCTGTGGCAGGGAGGCTGGAACTAGGTGATCTCTAAGTTGTCTTCCAACACAAACCATTCTATGTTTCTACTGTTCCGTGATTTATGATTTGTGCTCTATGTCCATGTCCTGGATGTCTATGTCTATGTCTTGGATGAAATTCTTATCTGCAAGTAAATTGGCAGTAACTCTTTGGTGGCTGCCTCTGGCTTACTCCTGCTATAGAAACCTCTTTTCTTATGAGTTAGTAGCTGTAGTTCTGAATGCTCATAGAGTGTTTTCTGGGCCTGCCTAAGTTGTTGCGATGTGAAGGAATTGGTAGGTACAGTGGCAATACCATTGGTTCAAAGATCTGAAATCAGGAAGAAAATGCATTTTAGAACATTTTCCTCTGTCCTCAAGTCACTTAGCCACAGTTTTGCTAACTTTAACAAGTCTGATTTGACCTAAGGATTTCTTCTAGATTCTACATACTAATAGCGATTCCCACCCTTTATGCTATCAGAACAGACAAAAATGCGCAAGATAACCAGAGGGGTAGAATCAAAAGTTATTTGACTGTTGATCTCAGCCTCATTCTGACACTAACACAATATTTCTTCCTTTCGTTCTTTTTTCCTCCTTCCTCATCTCTACATACCAGGGACACCTGAGAAGCCACAGAGGTCAAATGTTTCTATTTCAGTTAGGAGTGGCACATGCAGTCTGCAGAAAGGCTCTAAATCACCTGAACATCTAACAAATCCTTTGGCATGCCAACAGTTAGATCAAAGACAAAGCCATCCAGGTCTGAGTAGCTATCCATTAAAGGGTTTGATACTGTAGATGAGGACAATGTGAAAGGAAAATACATCTAACACCCATCCCCCTTCTTGGTTTATGCTTCCTGATGAGAAGTGAAGTGCAAGCAACAGAGGGATGTGTGTTGAAACCTAAATTATGTTGTCAGTGGTGCTTTCAATGCTGACAGAAGAAAGCCTGCAGCCTCTTGCCTAGAATATGTTCCTGGCTCCAAAACTCAGCTGCAGCTCCAGAGAAAGCTTGACGAGAAGATGTGTGGTGAAAATGGGAAGGAACACTGTCAGAGAGGAGAGCAAGCCCAGTGCATTCTGTTCTGGTCAGTCTGACTCTTTCCTGCTTGCAACTACTGAGTGTGACTTTCTGTCCTGTCCAGGGCTCTCTCCATACAGAAATTTTCTGAGTGATGGTCCTTCCAAGCAGCTGTGTTATTTACAACTACTTTTACATGCAGTGCTACCAAGAGAAGCTGAAAACAGTTGGTGCATTCCCATCCTGCATAACATGTTCCCTAAGTGGATTTGTCATAGAATCCCTCTGATACTGAGTAACATCCATTCACAGCTAATCCATAATGAAATAATTGGTCGCTATAATACTGATTAGGAGGTGACAGGAACAGCAGGGCTTGAAAAACCAACAGTGTGTCTTCTTGTGAGAGGTGGATGGAAAAATTATTAGTCTTGTGGGGGAGGTGGACTCAAGCTCAGTTTGTAAGGTTCACATCAAATACGTAGCAGTGGACTGCAGCTATTTCTAACTGCAGTCAGAAGGACAGCTTTGCTTGTTTTTCTACAGGCAGCACAGATTGTACAGCACCAGAGACATCAGTGCAAGCTAGTGGCATAAATAACCACTCACAGTCTAGAGCTGACTTGCACTGCCTTTGCTGAAGTTCATGCTAGTGTTCCTAGATTAAAGTGAATCTATCTAGTGTTTCTAATCCTGCTGTAGTCATACCTTTGATTGCAAAGCAGCCTTAATAACATGTTTATAGAGACTGCAGGGACAGCCAGGAGAATTCACGTTATGTTTTCAGCTTTGCATTGGTTTTACATGGTGACTTGGGACACATTCTCTGTCTTGATGTCTTTCCTTCTGTGATTAGGAGAATACTACAATTACTTTCCTGAATCACTGGAATGCGGCAAGGTAAGTGCTGGTGAGATGCTCAGAAAAAGATTTGAGGGTGCATATAAATGAAACACAAATTGTGTGCAAGTACAGTAGTATGGAAATGACAGTTCTAAGCAAAATTTCCCATAAGAATAAGCACCAAAGCAACAATGACACAGTCATAGTCAGTCCAAGCACTACTGAGGGAAGCTGAGATAGCTGAATAAATTGATACCTGTTATGACTGTGCATTCAGAATCATATTTCTAAGTAGAAGGACATATTGTATCTGATTTATCGAGATAGGCACTTTGAGCAATGTCTATGTGCCAAAGAACTCTACAGTTCCTATTTTTCCTCAGTTATATTTGTCCATCCAATAAAATACGCTACTTTTTGTCTGTAAACCATTCCTTGCTTGGACATAGTATACTACGTTAGCAAAAGGCAAAAGGGACTCCACTGTTAGAGTACTTGGAAGAATCAAGGACGGGGGTGTTTATGAGCAAGAATATTGCACAGAATCCTTTCCCGAGATAAACTGTGGGTGGTAGGGATGCGTTTTATTAAAATTAGTAACATCCATGGTTATTACACACACACATACACACACACACACACACACATTTAAAGAAAAAGGCAACTTAAATCTTCCTAAAAAGTCACAAGCTGGAGAAGGACTTCTTTTCAGTGGAAACAGGTAGCCTAACAAAATACTTACTTAAAATCCTATTTTTACATTTTCTTTGGATCATTAAGCCAACAGAACAACTACAATTGAGGTTTATTCTCAATACTGATTAAACCACAATGATTGAGTTATTCAGTGTTAATTGCCACAATTGTCTTGGGTTTGTGTGCTGCAGTGAGCAATTGCAGGTAAGCACCTACTGCAAGAAGGAGGCTTGTCAATAATGCTATACCACTCTGTCCTCAATAACATTGGGGGTCTTTCTTTAAGAAAATACTTAAAAACTGGAATAACCCACTGCTAGATGTACCTCCAAAATGGAGCAGACTGCTGAGGGAGCACCAATCCTTCAGTGGGATGGATTCTCTCCAGGCAAGGTAAGTGGGCAGAATCTAAATGGCTGCACACTCTTTTGAAGACAAGCCTGTCCTTTCAGGGTGGAAAGTGCCTCCCATTGCAGAGACCGGCTTAAACAAAAGAGAAGCTGGCAAGTCAAGATCACAAAAACCAAGCACAGGAGGTTGTAAACCAATTCCAGTTTACAAAATCAAAAACCACAGGCTATTCTGAGTTAGAAAGGATCCACAAGGTTCATCTTAGGCATGATCACCTCAAGTGCTGTCATTATCTGACACCGAAAGAAGATTCTTGTATGGAAGTAGTAACAAGATTTACGATTTTTTTTCCATTCAAAGAGTATGGCAAAGCATAACATCAAAGATTATACAATATAATAATGAAATTATATGCCTGTGTGTGTTTCTGCGATGTTTTATGGCACTTCTGCGATTTCTTATCTGCCTGTCCCCTTAATACTTAGTCTAAGTTATCATTCCCATTTACCTGTTAATTTTATATTGCTCTTTTTAAGCAGCAGACACCCTAACAACAGTTCCACTGGAAGAAAGCAAGACACATGTAGGAGCTGGACACTGTGCCAGTCTGTCTTCAGATGCAGATTAATAAAAATGTACATTGCTTGACACAATGATGTATGCTCTTTCATTTACGTAAAATAAAACTCTGAGGATGGTAAAAGCCTCTGGGTTTAGAGCCTTTTGAAGTGATCATTTCTTCTAGCAGCTGTGGAACAGGGCAAGCATCCTGTTAAAGGCAAAGTGTGAGTGTTTTTTCCAGAGCATTGTCAAGAATAATGTTAGATCTTAGTACACAACTGTGCTTGTGAGGTACAGTATACACACACTTAAATGTTGCTGTTGACTCCTCTCAAAAATAAATAATTACATTTGAGTGATGTTGCAGTCAAATCTCTTTTAATTGGACATCGTTATTGTGCTGAATATTTCCACATTGTTACTCATGTGTCTGTGAAATCTTTTAATTATTGATGGGGTGAACAAACAGAAAGGTTTGTATCAGGCTCCACAGAGAAATTTTCTCCTTCCCCACTAAAACTTGTAGCTCCTTTTTCACTCTTCTACCCATCTGGAACTTCTTTGTACTCATATTGGTATCTTTCAATACTGTTATGTGGAATGCTGAACCAAAGTTAATTCAATTAGTTCATTTTCATTTAGCAAAAATGCTCAAAACTCATTTTGTGAGATCATTTACTTAAAGGCTGCCAAAATGAAAGAAATAAAATGTTTCTACAATTTCTGGCATGTAAATATAATTTCTTTATTTGTAGTATACTGAGATAAACCAAGATAAAGCAGCTCAAAATGACATCAGAGTAACCTTATATACTTCAAGTGAAAGTACAAAATTTACATCCTGTTTGTCCCTTTGTTCTCATATGCTGTGTTTGGATCCAAAACCCCTCTGCTCTATTTCTCCAACAAATTTGCTTATCAAAGAAAAATGTCAAATGCTTCTCCACAGATGCAGGCACAGAAGTGATCTATGGTTCTTAAATTTCCAAAGTGCTTTAGAAGGGAAACTGTCCAAACCAACCATAGAGCAGCTCCATGGAAGCAGTTCAACATAGAAATCCTTCAGTTTAGCAGTATCCACACAAACCAGAATGAAATGTTAACATTTTTGTGGCCTGAAAGTCTGCCTTTTGGGAAATGTCATCAGCAATAGTCCCATTCAGGTTACCCTCTTTCCAGGGTTTTTCCTTGTACTTTAATTGCCAGGTGCTTCAATTGCCTTTGTAGTTACGTACTTGTCACTATTTATTCTGGTCTTCTTCAGGTCATCTGTTCCTTAATGGTTTTTTTCATGTAGTTCTGAAACTCTGGACATAGTCATGTATAGTCTCACATCCTGCATTCTGACATCCTATACCAATCAGAGATGAACTTTCCTGAAACTTAGGTTATATTACACTAGACTCAGTTTTGGTGGAATAAATCTAATACGCTATCTTGTTCCATACTTAGTGTTGAATATGAACAATATGAATTGAATACAACTCACCTTTCATTTTTTGCCTTTTTTTTTTTTGTCCCATGGTATGTATTTCTGCAAGGTAGAGCACGTGTACGTCTGTATCTGTTTGTGTGTTCTTGACTGAGCACAAAGATTCAATGAATTTCATTTAATTTCACTTTGTGGGGTTAGAATCTCTGACACTCTCAAAATTATTTTTTTCAAAAGCCAAGAGCTAAGTGGTTTTGAAGTAACACTGGAGACACCAATGATACCTCTTCCTCTGAGAAGAAAGGAAAATATATATAGGTTGATGGAATTCCCTCAAACCGCACTTTTCTAAAATACAGGATTGTAGAGTAAAGAATAGTTGGAAGATCAAATGTCACAGCAAGTCTCTCAGACCTTTAGCAATTGAATACTTCAGAAGAAATGTGTATTCATCTTAAACAAATATGATTTGCTTTTCTCCTCCTTTTATGTATTCTTTCCTTCTTGTCATGCAAAACTCCTTATTCATTTCCCAGAAAAAGCTTTCCTTATAAAGACTCACTGGAAAGCAGGTAGTTATTCTTAGAGCTGTCAGCGACTGCAGCTCTGAAATAAGAGTTGAGAAATTCAAAGGAAATAGCAATGGAAACTGCTGGAAACCTAGAAACAATTTAATCTAAAGTTATCTTGTTTCTTTAAAACTTGCTTGGGCAAAGTCAAAAGCATCCCTTTTTTTCTCCAGGAGAGCACAATATTTCCAACTGTGATTCATGATTTATTTCTCACTGTACACAGGTTTATTTATTTCCTTTTTCTCCAAGAATACATCCCCCATGTTTCTTCCTCCCTAATGTTCACCAGATGTGAAAAGCAGCCTGAGAGACTCCGCAGCATTCCTCACCTTCTCACTTGCTAAAGCCATCAACCAGATTCTCAAAAGGCAAAGCAGTCGTAGTTGTCAAGACTACCTGTGATAACATGATGTTTTTCTTTCGCCTCCTGGTTTTCTGGGGGTAATGTGTTAATTTCAAGAAAGATTTTTGCCCTGTATTTATCAACAAGCTTACAACATGGAGCCAGGATGAGCTGTCACACATGTGTTGGGTTTAACTTATGTGAGGGGAGGGACAACTGGAAGTCACAGTGTTCAGGCTGGCCCCTGACCACTATGCCCACTTTCTCTGTCTCCACCTCTCCCAGATGTTGAAGGGGTGCTCAAAAGTGTCATAAATACCGTCCAAGTCAGAAAGAGCAGAGTGTTTCACAGAGACAGAATTTTGCATAAAGCTATGATTTGGTTGGATGGATCATTCCCAAATCTGGTAAGAATTTTAGATACTCTTATTTTTGGTCATGGCTGTCCTGGTACTTTTAAGATGCAGTGCACTGTGATCTTACAGTTAGTTATGAGAGCTCACTGTGGCTTTTGCTTAGAAGCTGAACTACGCAGAACCAGTGGGCTTCCTATGGCCTTTAAAGCAATGAAAAAAAGGGTTTTCCATCATTTCTTCAGGAAGACATACCTATCGTTGACATCAACTTTGCCTTAGGTTTTGGCAAGCTGCAGTTCCATGGATAAGTGCAGGAAGGCCAGTTCCTACTTTTGAGAATTGCACTGGCAACCTGGGGTGAAAAGGTCTTACCTTCTTCCTTCTTCACTCTTGCCTAATCAGCAAGCCATTTATCTTCTGTTTTCCTTTAATCATTCCTCATTCTTCCGAAGACCAATCTAATAAATCCCACTCTTCATTTTCACTTCGAGTTGTTGAAGCTTTTCCTTTAACTAAAGCTTGGGCTGAAAATCTGCAATAATGTGAGTGGAGAAATTATGAAGAAAATCCTGTAAAGCTAAACAGCTGTCTAAGTCTCTGTTTTACATTGAGCAAACACTTCTGTCAATATTCAGCAAATAGCTATCACTTCTGTAGGTGCTTAAATAGAAGCAAAAAAATTCTGGTTTGCTTTATCTCCTCTCACTCAGTTCTTCTAGATTTCAGTGCTTATAATTGTTTATTTAAGACAGATTTTTTTTCCTGAAACTGAAACTAGGTTTATTTCCTACTGATCTTGGAGAAAAGAAGGAAGGAATGCTTACATGTTCATTTTCTTCTTTCAATACATAAATCAGGTTTCACTTCAGAGACACAAGTTCATTGCAGTCAGAGAAGTGTGTGTCTCTTTCTACTCTTGGTGTTTAAAAGTGGAGAAAATCATGGGAAACCTTCTCCCACAAAAAGAAATGAAAAACAATCCATGCCCTTCAACATCTGTCCAATGTCCAGCAGTTAACACAATCCAAAGGCTACAATTATTCATAGAATTTTAACAGAGCCACATTGTTCTCACATAGCTTTTCTATTTCTATTTACCTTTCTTTATGTAAACGCAGGTTTTCTGTTGTGCTCTTGCCAGCCAAATGTTGCAATGTACCTGGAAAAGAAATACGCATCACATGGGGAGCTTTTATCCTAATCCCACTACCTGTATGTGGCCCCAGCGAAGGAGCAAGTTGTGGTAGCAGAGCCAGAGTCAGCAAACTCCACTTACCACACCGAGGCAATCGCCAGTCGTGTGCTGCCATGCAGCGTGCCAGGTAGTGGAAAACGGCGCACAGGGACAAGCATTTCCCAGCTGAAGCATACTGCAGTAAAACAGTTTTTAACAAAGCGTGTACCTTGCAGGTAGAGAAATTGATTTTAGCATGGAATCACAGGATATTTTACATAGGAAATGACCCTTAAGATCAGTCCGTGCAGGGGTCCTCTCAAAGAATGAGGAAATGTTTGCATTTTCCTACTCCTGTTCTATTTTTAATTGATATTCTGAGTTGATTGGGTGAAAATTCAGATATGTGAATCTTTCCCACACAGAGAATGTATTAAAGATAAACCTTTTCCCTTCAGAAGAATTATATTGGGATTCCTCACTGATTTACTGTTCCAAATTTTCCAAGATCCCCAGAAACCTACAGAGGTAATCACAGAACTAGAGCCTCCACTCCCAGCTTTCTTTCTTGCAGTGTACTCGGATTTAGTAATATCTGAACTCCTGCCAACCTATTCTCAGACAGAGCCTACCAGGTGGGCTGCAAAAGGCCTAGGAGCATTGAAAAAGGTGCTGTCAAAAGAAAACTGCCAACTTGATTTCTAGCGTCAGACAATGAACAAATATCTACAATGGAAATAACTACAAAACAAATAGCTAAAATATTTTCCTACAGATTCTTGTCTTTTTCCACGTACCTTTGGTAATGGTCATGCTATCTTTTCCTAATGTGTGAAATGCAATACTCTTCTAAAAGCTTTGTTCAGACTTCAGACCATAGACTTTCTTTGTGTCCCTGGAACAGCTGTTTCAAAGTGTTTTAAACGATTGGGCTGCTGCCAGACCTCAGTGTTTTTCTGGTTTCCAACACAGTTTTTACAAATTTTAAATTGAAAACCTTTTAATATATTTCTGCAAGCAGCTCACCATGACCTTAGACCAATGTTTCAGTGGAAATGTTGAACAGGAAAGGATTGTACTCTGTGAATCTCTGCATTGAAATGCCTTTCGGACATAAAATAAATAACAGAGAAACAAATTATTTGCAAATGCTAATCCTTTGCAGGAGACAGACTGGATCACAGCTATGTAACTGATAGTGGCAGCTGATTCAGTTAATAGAATTAGCATGAAAATTACTGGTTTACCTGGCTGCAAAGTTATCACTGGTCAATACTCTATATGTTACGTAAGTTGCTCTAAAATCTGTTCCTAGGATATCTAGGAAGTACGAAATTTGAATGTGATAATGTTTTTTAACAGATATTACTTCTCTAAGAAAAGTAAGTGTCTAGCACCAGGGTGACCGTTATATTACAGGATGGCAGCGCCTAGAAAATCTCTGCACTATTTCACACTTTTTAGGAATATATAAGAGTTCGGATTTGGTGGTCATTCTCCTCCTACTGGTAGTTAAAATCAAAAGCTAAAAATATAAGTTTTTCTTTGCAGATGCCTGAATTCATTAGTGAAGAATGAAATATGAGGAGGTGCAGCCTTTCAACTCTTGCTGTTAACAAATTCTGTGTTCTCAAGTCGTTTTAACTGAATCCTACTGGCACAAGCCCTGAACTGCTGAAAGAAAGGTTGGAGCAGACTGAGGTGTATTTAGATGGCAATGTTTAAAAACTGTCTGTAAAAGCAAGCAATGCTAATTGCACAGTGAGGTTTGCCAAGATTACAAGAAAATTCCCAGTGCATGTTACAGCAAATACCATCAAGACAATGAACCAGCAACTGGATCACAAGCACAAATGGGGTAACACTTTGTTATGTTACTCACGCCATTTTCTGGAGTTAAAATGGCCTGTCCATTTGCTGTTCCATGCTCTAATGTAGAATACCTATGCTACCTATGATCGTGGGAGCCAAACTTCCACCATAAAAACAGAGAGAATGCTCACCACTGGCATGTTCGTGTGCAATCCCTGACATTATTTCACTATTTCAGTTTCCGCATACGTGCTTTCGGCTCCCCTTCCGTTGTTGCCATCAGCTTAGTGAAACACATGTAGCCTTTGTGCTGCCTCCATGCAGCTCTGTACGAAGTGCAAGTATGACATGGAACAACTTTTCTGATTAAAAGAACAGTGCGTGAAAGGAGTTTAGAGAGATAAACAAAAACACTTGAAACAATCTCTATCCCTGATGGCTTTCTCAAAAGGCTTGCGTTCAGCTTTATCATCATTGCCAGGGATTGCAGCCCAGTGTAGAACAAAAATCTTGAACTCTTTGCCCAGTGATGTATGAGCAAGTTACCTGATTCATTTAGCCAGAGATCCTTTACTACCTCAAGACAATGTGGGCAACACTGAGAATCCTTTGGCCACTATGACTGAGGGAGAGTAGAGTCAAGTAATGAATCCTTCTTCCAGTGTTTACCTGAATCACTATGATAAATCCACGCAATTAGAAGCAGAAAAATTAATTAAAGATTTTAATAAGTACAATTAAAAAAAAAAAAGAGAGAGAGAAAATCAAGCAGATGCGCAATGTCAAAGAACCCATGGTGCTCTGGTTCAGGTCAGAACCAGACCAATTTTTTGCAGTAGCTGGGACAGGGGGTAGCCAGGACATGGAGTTTATTCTATACCACTTCATATCAGTGCCAGGGGTGGGGGAAAGGGACTTTTTTCTGAGTAGAAGAGGCTCCTCCCTGTCAAGAAAAAGTGGTGGAGGGATCTGTCTGGTACTTTCTATGATTAGTTTATTTTTTTCATGTGAATCTTTTTTTTCTTATACCCTCTGATACCAATATTGTTGCTGTTACTATTCATTGCTTTTTTCAGTAAATTGTTCTTATCTGAACCCTTTGCCTTTTTTGCCTCCAATTCTCAACTCCATCCTGCTACAGCAGGAAGAGGGAGGGGAGGGGTGAGCAAGAGAGGGGTGCGTGGTTTTGGACAGTCTTAGTGGGGGCACTGGTATGGGGAGCACCATTCCTAAGCCACAACACATGGTAATCCTGACACTTCAATTATATTACCGTTAGTCTTATTTATTTGTCATACTAGTTGTCTATTGATGCCTTCTCTATGCCCCATTTGAATCTGTGACGTGTGTTTGTCTCTGTTTTATCTGTATTTCATCTGTGGTGCTTCATGAAGAACCATGTTGTTCAGCATGGTATGTCTTTGTATTATTCCCAGTAATTAATATTTTACTTTGCCTGCAGATTAAATGAACTGTTTTGCCTTGGTGTTTCTACTTTTGGTTGTCTGTACTATGTGCAGTCCTTCTAATGATTTTAGATAAAATGAATCAAAAAAGCCTCATTGTGTCCTTTCAGGTAAATATAATTTGAAAGAAAAAAACTACTAATTTTTAACCTCTGATTATTATTACCTACCATCAGCTCATCAGCCCACCTCACATTTACTGTACCCCTTCTGTTCCCATAAAGCTATTCTCTGGAGAGGTAATGGAATTCCAAGAGATGGAAAAGGGGATGAAAAAATAAAACCAGTCAAAATTATGCTTCATGTCTTTATCTAATGATCATGTATTTGATTTTTTTCCCTGTAGCACCATCAATATTGTCAAATGGATTGATTTCTAATCCCTTCATCTCTTCCTTACACTGATGTGCCTTCCTTTTCAGAGTTTGGAGAATCAGGTACACTACGTCATTTTAACTTGCAACAAATAAAAATGCCAGTCATTTGACTTTGCTTTATCTGATGGATACTTCTTCTCTTCTGCAGTGTAAGGGGACTGTTTTCAATGAGAATCTGCTTTTGCCCAATTTTTTTTGTGGTCACTGTTGTAGTATCTCCTATGTTTTCTCCTAGTGTTTTCTGTAAAGAAACTCCTTAGTTGAAAATGACGATAGCTCAGACAAGCATTGAACTCAATCCTGGTTTTGATGCAATCAAGAGAAAACATAGAACATCTATTGACAATGCCAAAGCAGTGCTTGTACTGAAATTGTTTACCACTGATTTTGCTCGGAGGAAGACCTTGCCAAGGATCTCCAGCACATACTTTGCAGCTGTTTCCCAGGAGGCCTAGAACTTCTTTAAAGTTGTTCTTGGCAGAATGTAAAGTGTCTGGGGAGCCAAGTTTTTAAGAAGAAGATTAAACTGAGTGCTTTTAAAAATAAATCAACAAATTCAAGGTGTCAATCCCAAAAGAAATTGTTTGTATTGACCTCTTTGGAGTCTACTAGACAAGACCTGGGGTTTTGATTGAGCACTACAAAGCAAGGCTCAGCAATAGAACTCCCAATGACTTCTGTCAGTACTTGATGAAAGAGTTGCTTTTTCATAGACTGTGGTATCATAGACAGTAGTATCAACCCAGTACCAGACAACTGATGATATTCTGCCCTTTTGCAAAAGGATTCCTCCAGCACTGTAGAAGTCATTTTCTGGCAGATTGTCAGCCCTTTGCCATCTCTGTGACCACTGCCTTGCCTCAGGGGCAACTGCAGGGCAGCTGCAGTCAAAGGCGATCCAAAAGTGGCTGTAGGTGTGGCATGCTCTAGGCCATGAGAAACAAGGGGAGGTAAAAAAATCCAGATTAGGAGAGACGTGAGGAGTGTATCAAGGTATTTATCTACGTTATAACTTTGTATCCTCTAGTCTCCTGATATTCTCCCCCTCCTGTGATTCCATGAATAGCTATGAACCTTGGTTCTAGCTACAAGTTGTCTCTGGCCCAGAGTTTTTCTCTTCATAGTCTTGTTCATGCTTCTTAGAAACAGGTAAAGGCAACTACAATGACTATATAAACTTCTACAAACATTTCCTAGAACCACAGAATATCCTGAGTTAGAAGCCACCTACAAGGATCATCAAGTCCAACTCCTGCTCTGCACAGGGCAGCCCAAGAATCACACCGTGTGCCTGAGCATATTGTCCAAATGCTTCTCGAACTCTGGCAGGCTTAGTACTATGGCCACTTCCCTGGGGAGCCTGTCCTGGTGTCCAGCTACCCTTTGGTGAAGAACCTTTTCCTGATATCCAACCTAAACCTCCCCTGACACAACCTCAGGCCATTCCCTCGGTTCTGTCACTGGTCAGCACACAGAAGAGATCAGTGCCTGCCCCTCCTCTTCCCTTCCTTGTGAGGAAGCTGTAAACTGTGATGAGGTCTCCCTTCAGTCTCCTCTTCTCCAGGCTGGAAAAATCAAGCAACTTCAGGCGGTCCTCACAGAGCTTCCCCTCAAGGCCCTTCACCATCTTCATGGCCCTCATTTTCCTCATTACCCTCAGTGCAAAGAGGATCAAACACACTGTACTGCAGCACAGCTTTGCTGCTATGACAACCCAGTGCTGGCCTTTCACAGCCCATTTTTCCATGGCTCCTTGTGAAGAGGTGTTCTTACCCTCTTACTTCTTTTTTAAATGGATTATCGAAAAGCAGGTAAAGTAAACAGGCTTGGGAGTACACATAATTTCAAGGCTGCACTGTCCCCAGATCCACACTGGTGAAGTCAAGGACCAACACTGATATTCCTATGCAGGGACTCCACCAGTACTGCAACTGGTTCACATAGAACCATTTCACTGATGAAGATCCCCCGGGCCTGTATTTGTATATGATTCCTCAGCAAATGTCTTCTCTGACTCTGACCAGATCTATTCCCATCTCATCCAGCACAGGAACTGACTGTGATATGAACAAATCTTTAACTGTAGCAGATTCTGTTTCTGTTTGAATTTATCAGACTAATGTTGACTATAGTTCATGCCTAAACAGAGTTTCCCACCTGTGTGTGACAAAGTGCATGACCACAAAAGATGGTGATGACTATCTAACAAGGAAAACTGAGGCAAAGAGAGATGATGCAACACATCTCACTGTCACCGAAGGTGACCATGTCTCCCGCACTGTACGTGGACTAAATACAAAGCCTCCTGCTACAGCAGTATTCTCTTGGTCAGAGATAGCCACTCCAGTATGTGCTTTGGTGTAGCACATACTGAACACTGCAGGTCTTACCACAAGCCAGCTAGAAATTGATGGGAAAACCTGCCATTGATCTCCAGGGCTTTTAAAGAAGTTGTAGCAGGCATGGGGGGAGTATTAAGCTACTATACATGCAGCTCTCACTTGTTTTATCAGGGAGGGCCGGAGTGTATTGGAGAGTGAAGTTCGTCTCTGACAGATAGCATCAACACTGCAGCAATGTTTATTTTACTATGGCAATATAAATCTTATTGCTCCATTTAGAGAATGAAGTGGGAACTGCCTGATGGCTGATTCAGATCCTACAGTTTCTCATTGCTTTTACATTGCATGGAGGACAGGGGTGAGCACATTTTATTACATCCCCCTATTGGGTCTACTTAAAACAAACAGTGATTTAAGTTTTGTCTTGAAGTGTTTCTCCAAGGCTTACAGGCACAAAATAACTCATCTTTGTGGGGCATTCTTGAGAAAAGATGTTCAGTGCTCTTGTTCAATGGTGACACACGGCCACTGAGTTTAATTTTTCACTGTAGTCATCGGACTAACTGCATCTGTCTATGTGTGAGAGAGTTCCTGGCAATTATCAGAATGGTACAGTATTCCTGCTACACCTGGATGTGTGCAAGACAGTAGCAGGGAAAAAACAGAGCATAAAATGTCTACAATTGCTTTCCCTGCGCTTGTGAAAGACTCAGGTATCTGTGCAATGTCTGTTCTGAAAGCTCAACTTAATCTCTGAAACAGGAGGGCTATGTTTCCGCCACTGCTGATAAGGTATAATTAGCTTGTGATACTCACTGCAGCAAAATACCACTAAGAGTAGACACTTTAGCATGATTAAATGGATAATGAGAAAGTTTCTAGTTTCAGAAGATAGGAAATGTATGCATCTATGTAAGAGTTAAGGAAGAGAAAGAGCCTCCCCTACTTTCCTTGATTTTTAGCAGAAAATCTTACCATGAGTAGGTTATGCTCCAAAATTATTTCTGTCTGCCTCCAGGAGCTAGCCACTGCCACCTGCAATCAAAAACAATATATAGGAGATGGAATGTATGGTGTAGTTCTCTTTATGATGTTAAACATGAGAAATAAGAAAAAAACAATGATCATAATAAAATGTGCCCAGAAAAATATGTGCTATGAATACTGTTTAGCACGACAAATATGTTAATTGTGGGCTAAATTAAAAAGACGTAGCTTGCAGTTGACTTAGATAACCTTCTTACAGAAAATCACAAAGAAGATAGAACAACTGAGGTAGAATCACAGCCCAATCAACCCTAGTCTCTGGAGAGAATATATGGTTTCAAGAGATTTCATCCAGTATGTGAGCAAGTTACATACAGTTTCACAGACTGATATAATTAAAAAAGAAAACAAGGCAGTGGAGACTGAAGGAGAGAACAGTAAAATGGAAAAGTGGTGAAGATGGTGCAGGTTTCACCATGACAGAAATAGCATATAATGAAACGTATGCAAGGAGTTGCATGAGGATGAGAGGATGAAGGCTGATCCAAGGAAGAGTGAACTTGAGAACTGAGTTTCTCCTTAATGTTAAATTCTGAACATCAAGTCAAAGTTATGAAGATTCTCTTCCAGCCACATTTCTTTCCCTTCACACTCCCTGTAATTATGTTTTTGAGTCACCTTTGCCATTGCAATACACAAGTGCTTGACAGAAGGCTGTACTCATGCAAACCTCACTTTCATTGCAGCTGAAACAGCAGCTGTTGGCAGCTCAGATTTTCTCCTTCCTCTTTCTTCCTTTTAAATCATGTCCTTTAGTGAGAGGAATAGTTCTGGAAAAAAAAGTAGAAATAGCCATATTGTACATGTAAATTTCTGTACATGGTCTGCTTTGGCTCAATTTTGTTAACTTCCATTTATCATTTCGGAGTTCAGAGGCTCCAGCTGGGAGTGGCTTATCTCTGATTCACGTGAGATTTACTCAGTCTCTTGAGCTGTACATGACAAATGTCTTCAGGATTAAACCTTTGAAGGAGAAACCTGCTCACTTCAGATGGCACAAACAAGACAAGCATACCAAAAGCAAGCTTAGAGAATTTTATTTCCTCTTGTCAAACATCAGAAATAAAGATATCCTGGCACCAGTCTTGGAACATCAGGCCAGTAATGGAGGTGTCTGCCTATGTAACTGGACTGACAAAAATGTCTGCTAAGAACAGCTGCACGATGATAGATTCTCTGCTCACCAAGGTGGGACAAAGCTTTGCTCTTATGCTAAGAAGTCTCAGCAAAGTGTCTCATAAGTGATCTACAAAAGTCCGAAAAAAGTTTCTGCAGGAATTCATGCTCACCCTTTCTTAGTTTGGAACCTTTTATGGAACAGCCATGGGTCAGTCAATATTACCGCTGGTTTAACATTGCATACAGAATGCAATGACAGCTAAGAACTTTCCTATTAGAAGGAATTCCCCAGATATACAAACCAATTCAGACTACTTCCTTCTCATATCCAGTTGATTTAGCCTTTTGTAGATTGCTGCCAATAAAGTGATATATGTAGTTTACTCTGACTTTTCTTCCCTGAAATATTTATTGTAAAGCACCAGACACTGTGGGTTACCCCCTATATATCAAGTTGTTATTACACAGCTCAAAGAGCTAATATAACTGCCTGGGCCACCCTAAAAAGACATACCAATTGCCTAACAATGTAATTACTACTGAATTCTCTTGCTTATGTTTTTAATGTAAAAAAAATTGTCCCTAAGAGGACCACAGACAACCAGCCGACAGATCAAAGATTGACCATAACATTTCACATGAAAATCACAAACTTATATGGACTGATTTTCAGTTTACAGGTATGTTCCCTAAAACATCTGAGTCTGTAGTGATCAGGGATACATACCTAAGAGCAGATGAACATCTGAAGATGGTGAAAATGCCTTGATTTGGGAAAAGGGGTGGAGTTTCTAGGTTCTTATTTTTTTGGACTGCTTTTTGTTTCTATTTTTATCTTCAGTTTTTCTGAAGGACAAAGTCTTAGCACATTGGACTTCCTGTTGCAGTTAACTGAGTCCTTCTGTTGCTGGTGGTAAGTTACATGGCTGTTATATGCTACAAACACAATTTCTGAGGTCACGGAAGAGCAGTGTCATTACTGTCAAACAAAAATGATAACCACTATTTGAAAGCAAATGCTTTCAGCTTGTCACCAGTCAAGTTCAAGAACATGAAACATGAATTTTGAAAGTAACTGGAAAAGGTCTGAAGGGCTTGGGGACTGAAAAATAAGAGTGGAAATGAGGAAATAAGTGTCAATTGTCTTTTAAATTAGGTGCAGATGCTTTTAATATAGGCACTGTGATTTTAGTATAGGCTGTATACTCTGATTTGTAATAACTTGTCCTGAATGAGATACGTTGCTCTGTAATTTCCAAGACACAAGGAAAGATGGTGCATGATTAGGCAGTTCAAATATAACTGAATTTGTGCCACTTTTGGTCTACCAGCTAAGCAGATCAGTGGAACACGGTTCACACAAGGCCGCACACAGGTACAGGGAACATCGACCCAGAAGCTGGATGGAGACGGGATGTAAAAATGCCATGTGTTAAACTGCACCCAATGAGGCTAACAGGAATTTTGCTAGGTAACAGGAACTGCTGCTCAGCATAAGCTTGGCATATACTTCTTCAGTGCCGTTGAGAGCTAAGATAGGTCCTAAGAGCAGTTTGTAAACATAATTTCATTTTGCATTCCTATCAGTTTCCCCTAATGATTACCTGCTGCCTTGGAAACCAGATGTGTATTTCACAGTTGCACGGAAATACAGGCCTTTGCTAAACATTATTTCAATGGGAAATTTGGGATGCAGATAATTAATGCTAATCCAGAAAACCAAGGCAACTTGACTCATTGAAAAACTATTTCTGGTCCCAATGGCTTTACTTACATTCCCTGTTTCCACATGGTTTTCCTCACTGCAAGGCTGTTGGTAGCTGTGACCTGGAGGTGTCAAACAGAGGTGATGTCCCAGCTAACTGAGTTCCCTAGGAGCAGAGGATTGTCAGGTGACCAGGGCATTGGTGAGGGCTCTACACCTGCTTTCTTCTTGGTCAAAACCTTGCATTCAGAAAACGTCTCCAGAGGCCAGCTCTGGATTTCAGTGGAACTTACAGGCTCTGTTTCTCAGATCTCAGTTCTTGTGTCTCCAGTTCCAACACGTCAGCGGGGAGTTTTGCTCTGGCTCTCTTTAAGCACTTAATGTCAAGACAGATTTCTGGACATTAAAGTGAGATACCAATGCCTGGATTCAGAGAACTCTGGCAAAATTACTTACATCCTAGTAGTAGAGAATATGGTCCCATACCAGTGACATTTTTGTTTCAGTTACAGGCACAGCTGCAAAGAACTAATAGGAGAAACTGTTTCTGCTGAAAATGTTAAATTTTATGATTTCACACAAGCAGCGTCTTTTCTCCTTTTCTTTACAAATATAGAAAATTTCAGTCCATTAAAATGCCCAAATTTCATCTTTGAATCATCCTGTGGGTAACCAAATGCCCCCATTTGCTCAGTCAAATCTGTTTAACCATCCCTGGATATCTCAGTAAAATGCAAATACATTTGGCCAGAGGATCACACAACAAATGTGTTATTTCATTCCCATTTCCCCCATATTTTCCAACAGAACCTTACTAGTATTAAATAGGCTATCCTGTGTCCTGCAAAAAGTTGTTGTCAGGAAGGATTGTGGTACCTACTACTATTAAATCCTTCATTAAGTTACTTTCTTTTCCATTCTAGAGACCAGTCTTGAGTAAAATGTGGCTCACATCAGCTCTGTGCCCAGTATAATCTCGAGTTTGGACTGCAGGGAAGGTAGGATTTCAATTTTTGCCTGCAATGAAAATCAGAGCTTCCTGAGAATCAGGATTAGGAAAGATGGTCAAAGTTTTGAAACCTTGCCAGAATTCAGTGAGTGAAGAGTCACTCTGGGAAATCAGCTTGGGTTCGTATTTAGAGAAAATTCAAGACCTTTTAAGTATCATCAAAGCCTTCTGCAGTCCACTTAACTCTTCTCATTCACTAAACCAGTAATTAAAAGTGTATTACTGATTTCTGTGGGGGTCTGAAGAAGAACTGAAGGGGAATATTCAAATGAAAACAAACGGTCATTGAATCATGGAGAAAGCAGCAAGAGATCAACATGGCCAAGAGTTCTGGGGAGAAATAGAGGAGTTCCGGCTCCACCATGGAGCCTGCTGAGGAATATTGGTTTTTTGCACTGCTAATTGTCTCTCTTCTGCAATCACCCCAGAAAAAAATTCAGGTTTGTGCAAGCTGGGCCCTCCATCATGAAACAGAAGCACTCCTCTAGCAGTTGCCTGTGCTTCTGCTGCAACCCAGCAGAGGCCTTTCCTCCAGTCCTGCTTATGTAGAGTTTGTAGAAGGCAGTGATTTTGTTTCCGCTATGCAGCTTTAATTTCTGCGCATTTTTTAGAACCTTTCAGATGAGATCACTGAATTTGGAAGAGGCATGTTTGACATCTGAGAAGGAAGATGCTGAAATAGGGATGACTTATATGTATGCACAGCTGACATGTATGCGTGATCTGCACCTAACATCTGTTGTGCATAGGAGCTGGTGGAACAGTTCTGGTCCCATTTAAGCAGGATGGCACACTAAAGAAAAATCAGACATGCTTGGATTTCAAGGGAGTTTGTCAGACCACAAAAACTGCCAAATACCTTTAAGGACCACAGTAAATCACATTGAGGCACAGCGACATTTTGTGGTACATACTAGAACAATAGCTATCTCACTGACTGCAGGAAATTCCTTACGGCTTTTCTGCGTATGGAACAACATTATTTGACTGTTACCCTCTGTGTACTAACATTGTGTGAGCAACAGAAAAGAGCGTAGCATGATGTGCATCTGAAGAAGGAAAGCAGTTAACTGTTGTACTGCAAATCATCATTTTTCTAGTATAGTTAAATTCTCACTGGGGATTGTCTGATCAAAACTGCTAATCAAACCAACTTGCTCTGTAAACGTTGGAATTAATGAACCCCGTTTTTCAGTGGATTGATATTCTACGCTCCTACTCCATGCCACAATAAGATTAATTCCTCTGCAAGTTTCTTTCAAACTCACTGGTCCTGCTTCTCCCACTATGGCCATTTCCTCCACTCATGTTCTCTGCATTGAAAGCTGAGTAAGGGCACAAATACACAGGAGCAGTGCAATAGCTCTGTAGCTTATCCTGCCTCAGCAGAGGAATTTAATAGATTCTTTCTAATTTTACCAGCCACTGATCTTCACGGTGTTTGTAAATACTTGATATTCCTGAGCCTAGTACATCCCTATTACGCCAGCTAATGGACTTGTAAGAAGGAAAAAGCGGATCTGGGCATACCTTATTTTCTAAAGAAATGTGGTTGAGAAACCATACTCCACATAAACAAAATGCTGAATTGCAGTTTGGAAGATTTCTTGGTGCTATACCCTAATTTCTTGTCAAGTACTTTTGCTGAATTCTGTTGTTTTTGCACACTCCCCTTTATGTCTCCCTATTTTAATTGTAACATTACATTGCTGTAAAAATGCTTCATTCTTGAAACAAAGGAACAGGTATTGATAATTTTTAATTTTCTCACCACCTTTTTTTGTTATTACCCCCTCACCCCATGGTAGAGAAAATATATACTATGAAGAAATTATGGCTTGACACTACGTATATAGTGAAAATCTTCTGGTTTTAATTAAAAGCACAGCATAAAACTTTTCAATGTATTAGAAAAAACAACCCAACCTCTACCTGGGTAGTATCATTCCATATACCTGTAATTGCAGCCCTCAGGTACAGTTATTTAGTGACAAATTTCCATAAGCAATCAAAGAATTTCAAATGTATGTAATTTTTTTTTCATTTTATTCAGTGGTGGGAATAATGACTGGAAGTTACACTAGCTACACTTTCAGAACTCTCGAAATTAAAAACACTTCAGCTTTGATATTGCTGCAAAACTATCTGGTTGTGAGACCAAATCTCTCTTTCTTTCGCTTTTCTCAACTTCAAGAGCATAAATTAAAGGCAGATCCCTATTTTCTTACATAGTACTAAAATTACCATTTCAGAATGAGTGATAAAATAATGAAGGTGGACTTTCTACTGATGTATATCTGGTTTTAAAGAAATGTCCATAAGACAGTTGTGTGCAGTCAAGAAAGTTAGTACCTTGCAGTATACAGTACCTGTATTTCCTCGCCGGCGAGTTTATTCCAAAGCTCCTTTTATTTCTGTATTTTGCCCAAGGGCAGAAAGGGGTGATGAATTTTGCTGTTGTTGGCATAGCCAGGAAGGCTTTCATCACTTTTCTCTTTCTCAGACCTTGTCTTGAGCATGTCAGCTTTCTTTCTTCATCTCCTTTCATACCACTTCCTATTCACATATGATCCTCCCTCCCTTGTCTAGTTCTCGTCAAGCATAACATGGCCAGCTGGTTTTATCTGTGCTGCAAACAATGGTACCAGACTCCACTAACTGATATTCTGCCAATGCCAGCCATGGGTCCCTGTGTCCTTAGCTGGTTTCAAGTTGTGGCCCACCTTTCTTCCCATATTTAAATCCTGCGTTTATTGGGGATTAAAATCTGTGAATGAGTAGTGATGGGGGTGGTGGGAGGAGGAGGTCATTCTCAGTCCAAAGGGAATCAACATTGTCTCTTTGAAAATGTCCATGTCTGTTTCCCAGACTGACCATCTGGGACACTGCATGGCACTAAATCAACTACAAAGACAAAAAAGGGAAACAGGAAAAAGTAATTAAATTAGAAAAAGGAAAAATTTCCCAGAAGCTGCTGTCCAATGAACTTCATTAAAGAGCAAAAGTGGTGCATATACATTTCAGAATAGTGAAAAATAGTGACACTAACAGAACTCCACTTTCACCAGTAAACAAATATCCACTTAATTGCAAGTGTGCCTCTTCCTTCCTTTCTAATTGCTTCTCTATTTTAAAGCACTTCCCAATGGTGATGATGTCTAGAAAACAAGATATGCCTACAAACAGAAACTAGTGGAAACATGACAGATTCAACATGTCTTCCTAAACCCCTGGCAAACTCTAACACTTGGGATGTATTGGGTCATCATTTCAGAACATCAGTTTTTTCTGGTCTCGTATTTATCAGAGAACAATAGCAGATTCACAGGATGGGTTAGCTGAGACATTCAGCTTTCAATCCATATGGAATTCTGGATTCTGCATTTGGAAACCAGCTGGGTGATGCATTTGATTCTTCAAGTGACAATAAAATCCTTCCATTTCCATCACTAATGCAAGAGGATATTCAACAGCAACTTCTGAAGTTAAACACCTTATGTCTGCAGGAACTAGCTTGTTTACTCCCATGACTTTCAATGGAATGTTGCTGAGGAGCTGTCTAATCTACTGAAGGTGCAGTGTAATATATCTTCAGTCATTAGGGAAGATTCAGAGAGTACGGGCAAAAACAACCAATGCTGTACCAAAACGTAAAATAAGTTTTAGAGTCTTGCATGAAATGATAACGAACCTCAGGTGGGACTCTGTCAGTAATTAGTTTCCATTTTGTGCAATTACCAAAGGCAATAAAGTAATTTTATGGAAAGTAGGTGTTGTCTGGCAAACTTGAAATTTTGGATAAGAGTGCAAAAATAAGTTGCAAAACTAAGCTCTAATGGTTGCTTGGTTGCAAAAATAAGCTCTAATGCATCCAGAAGATCATATCATGTTATATGACATTTATCAAAACAAAGAAATATGCCAAACAAATGTAGTATATTAATTATATTAAAAAGAAATCAATTGATAAATCTCAAAAATTACTTGCAGATGTTTAGTTATTTGTCATTCTTCCTGTGGAAAAAAATGCAAAAAAGGTCACTTTTTAATTTGTAAGATCTCACCAACAAACAGATTGCTGTCATCAAGCAATTCCCTGCAACTGCTGTTTCTAACTCTTTTTCATAGATTTATCAAGGTGCATATGTACATTAGTTAGGGTTTTGGTCTTCACAGCTGCAATGGGTAGGCTGTTCCCAGAGACTTGTTACTCAGATTATGAGGACTACTGTAATTCCCAGATGATATCCAAGGAAATGACTGGCTCATAACATTTTTTTCCCTTGAGCTCAACTTCTTTACAAATAATGCTTCTCCCACAGATTATGCATACACCAGCTACATCCCTCTCAGCCCTGCTCTGATATTCTTGCCTAGCTCTGCTAGAAACCTTCTGTCTGAAACCCTTCCAGTGTGAATTCTTCTCAGCAGACCCTGACTACAAAATTCTAGATGAGATTTTATTGGTGACTACCACTGAAAACTATCTGTCATGAACAATGTGTGCTGCAACACAGCAAACGCAACAAGGAGCAAGGTATTTTGTTACAGAAGTCAGGAGTGAATCCTGGAGGACTAAGGGGTTGCTGGCATGCGATGAAGCAAAGCAGTGCAGAGGCTCAGGGTGCACACACAGCCTCCAGATGCAGGAGCAGAAGAGGCTAGTCTGGGGAGAGCAGGAGGTGCACCAGCTGGCGTAGCTCTTCGTTGTGATATTTCAAGGGTAGACTCACCTTGACTAAAACAGGCATGGGCTCAGGGGCTGATAATTGTCAGTTCCTTGGAGATACTTGTCTGTGCTCAGAACTACAGTGGACATCTTGGATGTATGTTTTTAAAGTTTGTAAAGCATGCTCTATAGTAAAAACCTTTGCATTACACTTCTTTGCCTCCACCTCTACCCTGCCACTCTTCCAGTGAAGTACAGTCTGGGTTTCATCCACTCCATGTTGACGGAAAACCCTTCCCTGGCTATACCACCTCTGCTTGACATTAAAATCAGAACCTCTCTTCATCTCTCTTTCAGTTTTCACAGCACCCTTCCCTATTTTTCACATTGTCTGCTGTGTTTCATTCTAACTTCTTTTCACCTTCTCTATAACATTTTACTGCAATTCATCTCAAGAAGAGGAACTCAAAAACATTTAAACCTAAGTCCATCTTTCAAATCTCTGATTTGTAAGACAATTTTCAAAATTAGACAAAGCAAACTCATCTATCCTCAAATACCAGCCGGAATAATCAGACCAATTTTAATAAACTGTTGGCATCAGCTATGTGCCTGCAGCGTTTGAAAGAAAAGCATTCTCCACACAAATTATTAGGTTCCCAGCAAAGCAAGCTTGCAGGATTTTGTATCAGGCTGAAACTACAGTCAAGTTGCAGAGTGTAGAGTAGAGAAGAAATGGCCTGGGGGGAAAGAGGGCCACCTCTGAGTAGAGGAACCGATCTGTTTAGAAAGCTCAGTCAGAGAAGAGATAGCTTGCTTCCTCCCCAGTTATGTCAATGTGTATCCCACCAGCACTTCCCAGGTGTGGAGGGCAGGACAGATCACATCAGGTATGCCAGCTGGTTGGCAGGCTTCCCCACAGACAAATGCTTTACCTGCACACCTGGATAACAGGAAAGCGCTTCCCTGTAGCAAAACAGAACTATGAGTTTCTGCATTAAGGGAGAGACAATACAGTTCTGGGGGTTTTGTTTCAATTTCAGCATTCTTCTTCGTAACATTACAGTCACTATGCTGACCAATGCTCCTTGCTAGATTTTGTCAGCAAGGTATTCTTGGTAAAAATACAAAGAACTTTAGTATTTTGGCTCCTGTATCTCACATTTGTAACATCTCATCATAGGTACATTGAATGTACCATTGAATACCATTAAATACTTTCCTTAGAGGCAAATGACAGATATATCTGTCCTTGCTGTTTTAAAGCATTGGTTTATGTTGTACTAATTTTGATTTCCCAAATGACTTTTCATCAATTTAACACGTTGCCCCTACTGACTTCTTCCAATTAAAGGCAAGAAACTTCATCCTCACCCTTTGAATATGCTGGAAATAATTTTAATTATTATTTTTTTTAATTCTAAATCTCAAGTGTTTGCTGATGGCAACATTCCTTTTGAACACGAATTTTTGCTGACAAAGAAAAACTAATGCCATATACTTCAAAGGCAAATAGAGCTTTGGCCTGTCTTTCTCTTTGGTAACTTTGTTAAAGTAACTAAAGGTACTTAAAGACTGTAGTACAAGGATAGGGTTCTCCTTACGAGCATCCAACTTTCCTGAATAGAACATGAATATAAATACCATGCTGAGTCAGGTTGGAGAAGCTCCATACTACTTTATTTCTGAGCGTCTCATAACTCTTACCTGTTTCTCTTACATTTTGAACATTTACGTGGAATGCTGGACTTGTTGTGTTATTAAACTGCAGATGGAGGAAGCTAACATGAGGGAGCCCTGGAGCAGAAAAGGTGCTTTTAATACAAGCTGTTGGATTTTTAAGAATATAAGATAAACAAAACCCAAACTCAAACCAAATAAACAAAAAGTAAACCAAAAAATCCCCCACCCCAAAATCACCAAAGGGTATTTCTGCTTTGCAATTTTAGCAGCAAAACCCACTGCTACTTTACTGTACTTGGAAGTACTTCAGATGTGTAAAACATAGAGATCCATGAGTTTGTTTTTCATGAGGTGTTCAAAAATCTCAATTAACACCAGATGGTTGAGGCTTATTGAAACAGAGCTATAACCAAAATGACGAGGTTTTAAATTGATTATAAATAAGATGGATATTTCTGTATTTCTCTTAGGTAATGTTCATCCCTTGGGACAGGACTGTTAAAAAGGGATGCTGTCCATAGCAAGAAACTGCTTGATGCAAAACGGTTTCTGCCTTACAAGGTTAGGTTTCCTTCAAGCACCAGTATAGTCACCCCAGCCTGCAACATCTCTTATCTCTCTCCTGCTTCTTTCTCCTACCCTTACCTTTCTTTCCCATTCCAGCAACGTGCTTTCATTCTGGGGTCAATCACAGAATCATATAAAAGCTGAATTGGAAGTGGTCCATCATGATCATCAAGTCCATCTCCTGGCTCTGCACAAAACAGCCCAAGAACCACCCCATGTGCCTGAGAGCATTGCCCAAATGCTTCTTGAACTTTATCAGCTGGCACTTCCCTGGGAAGCTTGTTCCAGTGCCCAATCACCCTCTGGGGGAAGAACCTTTTCCTAATATCCAACCTAAACCTCCTCTCACACAGCTTCACGCCATTCCCTCAAGTCCTGTCACTGGTCATGAGAGTGAAGATGTCAGTGCCTGCCCCTCTGCTTCCCCTTGTGAGGATGTGAAGACCACAATGAGGTCTCATCTCAGTCCCCTCTTCTCCAGGCTGAACAGAACAAGTGACCTCAGCCACTCCTCATATGGCTTCTTTGGACACTCTCTAATAGTTTATTGTCTTTTTTATATTGTTGCACCCAAAACTGCCGCCAGCACTCGAGGTGAGGCTGCCCCAGCTCAGAGCAGAGCGGGACAATCCCCTCCCTTGCCCGGCTGGCGATGCTGTGCCTGATGCACCCCAGGACAGGGCTGGCCCTCCTGGCTGCCAGGGCACTGCTGACTCCTGTCCAACGTGCCACTGACCAGGACCCCCAGGGCCTTTTCGATGGCACTGCTTTCCAAATCCTCCTTCCCCAGTCTGTACACACAAATAGCATTACCCCATCTAAGGTGAAGAATCTGGCACTCTTCCTTGTTAAACTTCATATGGTTGGTGATTGCCCAGCTCTCCAACTTGTTGAGGTCCCTCTGCAGGTCCTCTCTGCCCCTGAGGGATTCAACAGCTCCTCCCAATTTAGTGCTCATAGACAAATTTATTCAGTAGTTCAATGTTTCCTGCATCTCTAAGGACCCTGGAGTAGCCTGATTTCTTAAGTGGTCTGATTTTCTCCTACCCAAAAGTAGAATTTCTGACAGTTTTAAAGAGGAGTTGGTTTCTCTGCATTTTTATTCAACCTTATAAATGACCCCTCACCTTCTATTTGGCCTCTATTAGTCAAGCTGAAGGCAGCTTACACAGTACCCCTTTTAGCAATGCTAAGTATTCAATTCAAGTTTAAAAATTTTGAGTTTGACAAATACAGTTCAGCTATCACAAACAGCTCAGTCAGGCCTGGAATGTTACGCATTTTTAATCTAAAGTTTATTTGATAACTCTCAGTGTGAGATATACTGAAGTTTCTTGTAGCAACGGGGAACAAAGCCGACAGACCCCCTTGCATGCCCCAAGAAGACCCGATCATTGCCAAAAATCGCCCCCCCTTTGCACCCTCAATCTCAACCGAACACAACCGAAGCCTAACAGAACCCAACAGCAGAAGGGCGCCCATTGGCTGGCACAGCTGCCGTGCTGCTGTCCACGCGTCCTATCACCCAATCAGCTCCCCGCCCATGTGCTGTCCACGCGCTCCTCCAGCCAATCACAGCCTCACTGCCAGCTGTCACTCATCCGACTCTCTCCTCACGCACAGCTGCCTCTCAGCCCTCAGCCAACTTCCGGCCGTGCAGCCGGGCCTTTCCCACAGGGCCTTCTGGTGAGCGTGAGCCTCAACCGCTTTAACAAATGTAACCCCGTATTCCACAGTTTCTCTATCTCAATTTTGACCAATAGCGGCTGGTTGAGATGTCACGTCTCTCATTATATCACTGTTTGTGAGGCACCTAGTTCTGTGGAGTTTTTGACAATCTGGACTTTTACCTGTCCACACTAAAGTACTTAATTTTTCCTGGTTTTTTGTTATGATTTTTCACCCTTAGAATCTATTAATGACTTTTAATTTTATTTTATTAAAGAAAAGGAGTTATTCTGATACGTGCTTTTACAGATTTATTGTGAGGCTATTAGATCCCTCATAGGAAGGGTTCTGCCAATACATTGCTACCAAATCATTTGTGATGACATAGAGGTTTAGGAAGAAACTGGTTGCTACCTAGCTTAATATTATTTTAACTGTGCTCATTAAAATAATTTTCGTGTTTAATAATTGTAGTACTACTTGTCAAGTCTCACAGATTTTGTGCTCTGATTTTTGGCAATTGTATTATGAAAATAAAAAACACCCACAAATTGTGACGAGGTATTGTGTTGAACTGTGTTTTAGAAAGAAATCACAAGCTAAAGAGATGGGAAGTAGTGCCATGCATCTTTTTATTTGTTGGTCTGAATCTACTCCGGAAGAGTTGCTGTGTTTTAATGCCTATAAAATTCCTTACACAGAAACTGTTTGATCTCAGTCCTATTCTCAGTGGAAAAATTTGTTTGTCACAAAAAAGCACTACAAGTCTCACTAATTGTTGGCTTTGTTCCTACTTGCACAATGCTTAATAGACCCTGAATGGGTTTAGATATTCTCCTCAAACCAGTACTGAAGCAAGTTAAAACTGCAGAAACAAAGCCAATACTTCTGTGTGTATTTGATACATCAGTAAATTGAAAGTGTGGGCCTATAAACTCAGTGGCTTTTATGTAGGTACACTGAAAAGACATACAAATGGGAAGAAAATGTGATTTTAATTTTATGCTCTTGCGGAGGCCCAATCTGTATTCTTCATTCAGAACTCTTTCATAGTACTGTTGATAGGACTAAAGAGGAAATAATGAATTCCATGGAGCTATGAGTTTGTACCGTTACTTAAAACGCATCTATCTCAATATCTTTCCTCATACATGGTTTGTGATATATTCCCACAATACATCATTTGGCTCAATTTTCTAAGGCAACTTGTATGTACCCGACAATTACTAAAGAAAGGTTTGGGTAACTCAGTGGTTAAGCCTCTGGTCTAGGCCTCAAGAAACCTCAGGGTGACTGCAGCACCACAGACTTCCTGTGAGCTGCTGGACTAGCCAATTATGGTAGGACCAGTATTGCCTATTTTATTTGCTTGAAAGTAAAATGTATCGTCTCAGTCAGCTCTCTTGGTCTGATTTTCGACAAAAAAAGTGTTAGAATGACAGACAAAATTAATGAGAAGCGGTTTAAAAGAGAAATTACTTCTACAGTAGAAATGCTTGTGTCATGAGGCTGAATCAAAACCTGAAAATGCCAGTGTTACTTAAATTGAAATAGGAAAATGCTAATTTTTGAACAGCTGTTTTGAAGTGAATCCTACCCTATGTTCTGCTTGAGTCCCCTTTTGTATGAGAATAAGAATACATTTTTCACACAGGTGTGCTAAGAAGCTTATCAAATAAATACGTATGAGCTGTATAGCTGTGGTAGGCTGAGAATGATCCTGTGATTGCAAAACACCTGGACAAGGAGATGTACACACGCACAGTATAAAACACTGCTCGGGAACTATTCATGGGACATAATTGGTGCTATTGCTGCTGAGATCCCAGCTCCCATGGCAGTGCATGCAAGTTCCTCAGAACTGGACCTTAAACTACAGCCTTTATGGTCTGTGCCATCACTATTCTGCAGAGAGAGATCCGTCTCCATAGCGTCTACTATTATTTCATGCAATAAATTCACAAAGGAAAACCTTTCCTGGAATAAAAAAAGCCCTCTAAAAGTAAATAAAGTAAGTAAGCTTATAGGCCAAGTCAAAGTAGTACAAGATAATTTTGCTCCATTTCTTTCCTCTGAAGTTGTAGAAAGCAGAGCAAGTAGCACCGGTTTGCAAGGGAAACCTTAGTGATTGCCACTAAGGCAGCCGGTCTCACTTGAGCAGATGAGGTACCGTCCTCTGCTGGCAAAAGGAGGCAATATTGGCTTGGCTTTTTGTGCAACACAGTGTGGTGAAGAGCCTGAAAACAGTGGGAACCTTGTCTCTCCCGATTCTCTTTCTGCTTATACATAATCTCATGGTGAGGTCACCAGAAAGAGACACTTTCTATACCTAATTTGAAAGAAAATGCAAGCCTCAATGGGCTGGAGGACAAAAGAGAAGTCCAAATGCAAGGACACATGAAAATGTAATGATTTCCAGAGTTTTATTTCACTTCAGTGCTTATCTGGGGAGAATGCCTAGGCCTGTTAGGGGTTTGTTCAGTGTCCAAAAACTAGCAACGATGTCACCAAGTAGTGATAATTTTACTGGGGTTTTATTTTGTTTTGGGTTTTGTTTGTTTGTTTGCTTGTTTTTCAAGGGGGTTTTTTCCATGGTAAACATATTTCCACTGGGAATCGGACTGAGATTGGTGATAATAGTTATTTCTATACATCATGCCATCACTAGTTTGTTTTTTATGTGCGCTTCCATTGTTTAGAGGCAGAGTGGTACATGGGGGTTTGAGATGTCTAACACCTACCTCCTTGATAAAGAAGGACTTGTAGTAGGCTTTGCTTTGTTGTCATGCTACAACAAGCCAAAGCATTGCCAAAATCAGCTGGGCAAGTGGGGATCTGGAATTTAGTCCTGCCAGTGTATTATAGTGCACAGATGGGTGGGGTGTTGCTTTTCACTGTTTTTTGTCCAAAATCATGAATCAGGCTCTCAGACCCCCAAGTGTTGTTTACATTTGTTCAACAGTTAAGTCACCCTGGCTGGAATTTCTCCCCTGTTGAAATTTAGCAATAGACAAGTATTTGCTTGGGCTTATTTTGGCATAAAATATTCTGTCTGTATTAGACTTCATGTGTTTATTGGCAAAGTACTTGTCACATATAAGTGTGTACAGTGTGTTGAGCACACAGTCATCATCGTGAAGTACTTGGAAGGCAGCCTCATGGGCTTTTTCTAGCAAAGCATACAAAACAATTTGTCAAAAAAATAAAGCTGTGGCATTGTTTAATATAATTTCTTATAATCATGTTTGCAGTATTCAGAACCAGTCCTATTACATGAAAACAATTTCAGGTCCCAGTTTCAGGAGACCCCCCATCAAGGACAGATTATGGAGCATTCAGATGTTGTGATGCAGCAGTGATGTAAAAGCCCAAGCAAACATTGCACACATCAGTTCAGGACAGTACAGAGCTGTAGAATTGTATTTGCATTCCTTATGGCTATAGCCACAAATCCTGGTATTGGCACTGTTCAGGCTAAAAAAATCCTTCACTATTGCCATCTTATAACACACTTAGCTAAACTAGTTGTGGAAAAATGATCATACATTTTAATGCTCTTGGGGCACAGTCAGAGATAGATACAGACTTTGATGCTATTGACTGCCTTTCACCTTGCTTCCAGGCTTGCATTGGAAATTATGCTTAGCTGTTTCTATCCCTGAATTTGAAACACTGATTTGAAATTAATTTTATGCTGAATTACGTGAGAGAGAAACAAACAAAAAAAGCAATATAGAACAGTTTAAATATATGTACGCTACAATAGATCCTTAAATTGCATTCTGTCTGATTACACAACTTACTGTCATATTTCTCAGAGAGTGGGTGAACTGTTCACTTCTGGATGTTTTTTTCCAGTCCCCAAAGTTATTTTCTGAAAAGATGTCACAACAACGGAATCTTGCTATAATTATGCTGTTCTGGAAAATTATATTTTTCAGTTTGTTAGGTAGCAACAGTAGAAAAATGAATGTTGGAGATAAAAGCCCTTTTTTCATCTAATTATTCAATGTCCATATTGCTTGTAGCATGTTTAAAAATAAATTAGAGTTGAAGAAATGTGATAAAATGTATTTTACAGGTAGGCTGCGTGGATCACCAGAAGTTGTTATTGGGCTAAACTTAGATTAATTCTAAAATTTAGGTTTATTTTAGAATTTATATCTGTGTTAGATTAGCAAGTAGATTCTATGTAATGGATGGCGCAAGCTACAATGACTCACCAACATGCAGATTCAACTAACATAAGCTCCTTTACAGAGGCATGATCCTGCAGATGAGAAATTTCATAAACCAATTATAGGATTCTGGAAGAACTTAACTTTTGTGAAGCTTGGGCATTACAAATCCAAAGCCATGCTATGTAGCAAAGCCATTCTAAAATTTCTTAAAGCCACTGTGACACTGTACAAGGGCCTAAGAACAGTGAGAACGAATTTCTTTCCGTAAAGCTCAGACCCATCTTGTCCAGTCTTGGATATCAACTTTCTAGGATGTCACCTCGTACTCACTTCATGAACTTCAGGGAAGCAAATACCATTAAGGCATCATTTATCACCTATCAGAATAGTTGTAACAAAATAATAAATAACAAAATAATATGTTTTCTGCAAGAGTGCTTTTTTCGATCTTCTTATCTTTTCAAATCAGGCAACGTGAACTATTTTAAGTAGAGATGTGTGCTATACATGCTAATTGGTTGGTCCCACCTAGGGAAATAAGGTTATATTGTCTACAAGTTGAAGGGAACAGAAGAAAAGTGTAAGCATCTAGAAGTCAGTGAACTGAGAATCTTCCTGCAACACAGTCCCTTTAATTGAAGGTGATGCAGACACTTAATCTCTTCAAAAAGCAATATAAATGGATCATTCTTCTAAATATCTGACAGTTCATGCCCACATAAATACTGCTGTGTCTTGCTCTTTGCTCTATGCATTTTTATTTTTGAAGAAAGTTTGCTTCCTTCTTTCCTTTGACAAAAGAAAACATACTGTCACTGAATCAGAGAAATTGGAAGCAAAATTGCGCTGACCTTGCTTGGCGATTTATTGTCCCTCCTGGTTGTTTCTGACAAATGGTTACTCTACGGAACGAATTATTTCTTCAGTGGTGTTCTGACTCCTAAAGTCAAAGAAAAGTAGCTGGGAGAAAGGTCGTTCAGCTGTATGTCTCATTTTCTTCAAAATGTGATTCTTTTTAAAATCTTAAATATTGATCTCAAATTCACATCTGTAAATGATATTGCAAAAGCTCAGAGGAAACTGAACTAAGATATGCTGTGCCTGGGATATATGTATTTTCTCTGGGATATATGTATTTGTGTCTAGGGCATTTATCATCCTAAAATAGCTTATTAATAAGACTTAATAGATGTGAAGACCTATATGTCTGTTGCTTGCATTACTGTTCGCTTCAACCCTGATTCACTTCTTTTTTTTCTTAGTTCAAACCCTCTGTTGGCATCCCAGACATGTAATGGTCTCCCAGCGGAACCCACTGCGTTATTTACTCCAGTTAGATGGGAAAAATAGGCCTTCTCTTGGTCTGCATCCCTACTTTTCTCTCCATTTAAAGTAAGAAGGTTTGATAAGATAGAAAACACTTTCAGTTTTGACGAATCTTTCATCAGTGCTGTAAGGAAGGCTCAAAGTTGTACTGTGAGTATCTTAATAGTCTCAGCCTGTGGGATTACAGGGGCTGGGAAAACTGTCCACGTCCAAATAGTCCTCATCTACCCTCAGAAAATCTGTGGCATCTGTCTTAAACTACAGCAGATGAGTACCATGTGCATACATATTATCTTTTTGCCTGGAAATTTTTCAATTAGGTCTCCAACTGAGTTTCCTGGAAACTACTGAGTTTTTAAAATGCGTCCCAAACTTTCCGTCTGTTATTCTGTGGTTTACCCTTTCTCTCTCATCATTTCCTCACTCTAGCTGCATCTCTGCAGATCACACTTGACCTTGCCAGAGGGCCATCCCGAACATTATTAAACGTATGTTGCTGATCAGGAAGAAGCAAGCACTGGTCCTCGTATGTGTTCAGAAATGCACAAAAGAAGCAAAGCAATAATACAAGCCAATAGATTTAGCAAATATGAAATGACTGGAGTGCTCCCTTGTAGGAATATGCTCCTGTTATCGCTGAAGGTGAAGGAAACTTTGCAGGTCCCAGTTTCTGATAAACTAAAACTAATATAGAAAATACAGATCAATGTACTGCATTTTCTTATAATTCTGAGACTAGACCCTGGAGGAAATCCTGAGCAGGTCCCAAGATTTGTGGTATCCTTCTTTGACTGTCACTTTTTTTTAAAGGGGGTTTTGCATAAGGTTGCAGGGCTGGCTTATGAACTGGTACTGACTTAAAAATTTAAGGAGATCACAGATATTCCAGAAAAATCAAAATTATTAAAATATGGAGCAATATCTGATGGGATTAAATTGTTTGGGAATCTGAAAACCCAAATTCAATTTCCTATTCTCTATATTTTTGAGACAGTTTTTAAAGAATCTCACAATTGTCTGTCAGACTCATTGTCACTGTGAAAAATGGCAACACAGCTATCCTACTGGCTAGCACTTCAGAATGTATGGATGAAAAGTGGATTGGGCACACTCTAAAGACAAAGGCAAAAAGGCTCCGCACCTCCTTGCATACCAAGCATTTCTGTTTTCGTTGCACTTCCTCAATGTATATATTATTACATAGTCATATAAAAATTGATTTTAAATATCGAGTATTATTACTTTAATAGAAAAAAGAGAGGAATATTTTATTCCTTGTATATCCAGATGAGCTAGTCAAGATGTTTTATGACCTACCTTAGTGTGTTGCTATAGAAGAGTCCCAAATTGTTTTCTGACAAGAATATTTTTTTGAAACATTGAGAATAACCTACTCTGGATTCATAGTTCATGAAACAGTACATCTATTCCTAAATGGAGTGAGACTATATGTATTTCCTTGGGCCTTTGTCCACTTTTATATTGAAACAGAGAGTGAGAAACATCTGCAAAGGAGGTACGGTGAAAGTTTTCATCACTATGTCAGTGACAAAATGCCTCTTCTAAAGGAGTTGCATCTACATAGGTGGTGATGAAAGAGGAATGGGGGTAGAAGAGGAAGAAAGAAAGCATTTGCATTTGCCTTGGTGGCTCACTTGTGTTCTATGCATTAAAATCAAGTGCCCTTCTACGTGTCCTTCCAGTAAAACAAAATCTGGGTGGGCAGAATTCATCCTTCATTGGGGACACTATATAGCCTCTTAAAGGTTTTTATGAGACTTAATATTCTGCTTCCCCTTACAAAGTGGCATTTTTATATTTCCTCCTGCACAGGCAGAATACATCCAGTCTCTAAATCTGCCTCATTCACCTTTGAAAATTTATAGGGGCTTTCAAGTGGGCTTGCCCAAGTGCCATTGACCTTTGTGGCCTATGTCATTGACAAGAACACAGATTCTTCTGCCCACACAATATATGCCACTTTGTCTCCTTGAAAGACAAGGAAATTACTCTTAGAGTGGCCAGGATCACAATAAAGCCAGGAGCTAGCTTCACAGTTTCCCTTGCACTGCTGGACTCTGCAAGGAGATAAGATAAGGGATCAATATACTTGCAAAGGAACACTTTGAACTCACTGATTAGATGGTCTTTAGCTTCCTGACGATCTGCTACTGGTGGTGTAGTCTACTAGCCTATTACAGCATTGAACAGTATTCATGAAGGATAAGCCACATCATAGAACCACTGTAGGCAATGCTAGTGTTCAGGTCACCAAAACTGTCCTTTGCAAGGTAAGATCTGCTGTGAGGGTTTTCTAAACCATGTTTGAAGCAGATGGAGTCCGACATGTGCTATTGCTAAGCTTTCAGAACCAGCAGTTAAAATGTTACCTGAGGGCTTGATTTTCTTTCCCAAGGATATATGTACATCCCTCACAGCTGCCATCACCTGGGGTCTTCAAGGAGCAGCTGTTGGTCAGTTTCAGTGTTTGTTCAGGAAATCAGTACCACTGAGAAAAAAAGACAACATAGATAGGTGTAGTGAAATACAGGCAGGGTGTTATAAGAAATTGGCATGAAAGCATGGAGATAAATTAACCATGAACAGACGATCTATAAGTTAATATGGGAAAAATTTAAGAATTTATTTGCTGGCATAACAGAAAGCTGGCATGAGTGCCTTAATTTCAAAGCAGCATTTGTAAGAGTGGGAATAATCATTAAGGTATATATCAAAGTGTAAGGAGTGTATGAAAGTGAAAGAGTGTGAGAGTGTAAGGAGTATTATCAGCATGAAAAAACAGTATTATATCTCTGAAATAATGGAAAGGTTTGTCATACCAGGTTACAAAGGATGAAGTTTACAGTGAAGCTGCTGAGACATCAATAGCATGGGATTAGTTTTCAAACAATGTGAAATATACATATTTTAATATCTTATTAACACGTGGTATGTACTTATGGGCAGACATGTGTGTGCACGTATTTCTGCACCAGTATGTATATAAATGTCTGTTTGTGTTTTCTTTTAACTCCAAAATCTCTCTTAAATCTCTGGCTTTAGAATATCTTAAAACGATGGGGAAATGTCAGATCCCATCCTTCATATCTTCTGGGATGTTTTTGTTTCAATATAGATAGAAAAAGCTTAATTATCTCTCTTTCTTTATGTATAAAGCACAGGTATGCATAAAATGAAAACTGATATGTAAGCAAGTGGTGAAACCACTATTTTAAAACTCCTACTTTTATTTCATAAACATGTTTTTTTTCAACTGCTGCCAAAATCCATTTGACAGCAAAATGGGAAATTTCTAAGAAAATGTAGCAGATTTGTAGTCTTTCTTGAAATTCCAAAATTGAAATTGAAATTATTAGTAACCATATCAGCAATAAATAAAATCTTGTTATTTGTTCCCACTTTCATGAACAGTGAGATATTCAGAAACTGACAGTGGTAGACACAATGGGTGTGCACAGTGTGCTGTATCTCTTCTTTCATGACCACCATGAAAGAAACAAACTTAGTTTTGGGTTCATGGCTGTAACCACATCAAGGGATTTTGCAGCTGCCTGTGGCTTTTCTTCTGTCCCTGTCTTCTTCGCTGCAGAAACCATCGCTCATTAGAGATTTTTACAGCCCTTTCCCCAGCCACCCTGACCTCTCCCCATTGCAGGATCACACATCTTCTGTGAAAGCCCATTTTATGTGTTTTTGTGTTAGCCTTGACACTTTCCCTGCCGACAGCTGAAAAGAGTTATCTGAAGGTGCTCTGGCAGACAGGGTCTGGTAGCCTTATTACACGCGGGTGGCTCACAACAGGAAGATATTCACAAGTGCTCTTAAGGTAACAGGAGCTTTTTACCCTTCCTCAGGCAGAGATAAGGGGAGAGCCACGCACTGACTTGCTTGTGGTTTAAGTCAAGCGCAACCTTAAGTGAGCAACAAGCGTGGTCCTTAACTCGATTACAGCTGCTCTAATCAGCAAAGTCGTTAACCTTCGCGCTTTATTCTGGCCTGGTCTGCATGCCCCTGGGCAGTGCAGACCTGCTCCGTGAGGCTTTCCAAAAGCAACACGTTGTAATCAGTGTGCCTGCGTAGCTCAGGCTGCGTGGGAGAAGCCAGGACAGCTGTGGCAGTGGGCTTCAGCTCCCAGCTATTCTGGTGACAGGCACCTCTGTCGTGCTCAGTTCTCACGCAGCAAACGAAGCACTGGAGCTTCTTAGCAGGTATTAACAGCTCAGCTTTTTATCCTGCCTTCTCCTTTCGTTCAGAATAGCCTGCTCTGATGTTGACTGAGTTGCAAAGCCACTCTGGGACTCCTGTGTCACTTCTTGGGTCTCCACTGTGCCACACAGTGCTTCCTGGTAGGGTGCACTGAGAAACATGAATAACACGCATGACGTGTCTTTTGTCTCTAGTGTGCAGCTTCTGAGCTATTAAGATCAAGGTCAATAAACATCTTGCACTGGGAGATGAACTCGTTAAAAACCTACATAATCCCCGAGCAGTGGGTGGTACTGAGCAACCGGGTTCACCTTCTCTCCAGTAATCACTGTGTGTGCGTGCTACACACTACCTTGAGTCTTGGTGAAACAGCAGCAGTTAACAAATCTGTGAGGGTGAGTCCTTGTCTTACAGTGAAGTTCGTTTCTTATCCCTGGCTAGCAACTCTACTCTGCCATGTACAGACCCCTGAAGATTTTGTTTGTGTTTTAGACAAGCAGAATCACATTTCAGGAAACCCTTGAAGACAAAGATGTGGACATTTATTACACAAAAATTCCTAGAGGAATGTGGCACAGAGAAGATACAGGAGTTTGGGGTGCTCATAATGAACTTTCTTTACTGTCTTATACTGGTTTATCTTTTGCCAGGTGCTGAGTGAAAAGCTCCAAACTAAATGACCCTTTAAATCAGTCAGGATGTACATTTGTTTGGCTGCAGACTCCCAGACAATATAAAGCTTCTCCCTCCTTCCTCCTCCCACCTCAAAAGCACTGAGTCTTCTCTAAACACCAGATAAAAAATGGATCAGAAAAGTCACACAGCCCGATTGGAAATACAGGCTTGTTTTGACATTCCTTTTATCCAGAGCTTGAGAAATAACTGTCTTAACACCATTCCTTATGAATCAAAAAAGGTGAAGTATTTGCCTTGTCTGAACTGACAGTGCTTTTATACATAGCGGTCCATTTTGGTATAAGATGTTAAACTGTTTGAAAATCATTGTTTAACACAGACAGTTACTGAGTTAAATATGCCAGTGATATTACCCATAATACATCTAACTTATTTATCAATTTGATTGAATACATTTTGATGGGTATTGCAATAAAGGCCAGAATTCTAACAACTTGCAGGCTTGACACACTATGTGCATTTTATTGTTGTATAAGCCTTACATAATTTTTGCTCTATTAATTTTTACTCTACTCCCACTTTTTCATGACTAAGACAAGTGCATTTTGGAGTTAGTAAGTTTGATAATGAACATAAGATACTAACGTGTAGTTTCAGAAGAGATCAATTTCAACTCCTATTTTTTTCCCTACACCACAGAGCTTGCACAATAAATCTTTCCATTCCCAGGCCAACCTCCAATCATAAATGTTACAAATATTGGAAGAAGTATCCCTTTCTGGTTCTCTCCATGGAGTGTACCTTCTGTTCTCTGCTTGTGTTCCTCATGGGTACGCTAAAGTCCACAGGTCTTTGGCAGCATGGACTTTCTTCAAATATACTTATATGATTCAAGGGAAATTAGTGAAAAGACTGAGCCAGAGATACATGGAAATGTAACTTTTCCATTCATATATCTTTGGGGTTTTTTATATTGTGCTTGTTTGGCAAAAAAAGGCACCCTGTCTTCCACTCCACTAAATTTTTTAAAATTATTTTTTTATTTTTAACTACATTGATTTTTTTTTTTTTTTTCAGGATGAGAGTACTGAGAATTTATTATCCTCCCTGTAACATGGCAGTAGTTGAAATTATGACCCTGGATATTAGATGTGAGATAGCCTTGACCTTCCACGTGATATTAAGGTCATTTTATTGTCCAACTCATCTCGCCAATCTACTTCTATGAAACAGTTTTTTCTGGAAGGTACCATGTTTCTTGTCTGTGGCAGTTTTGATCTGTTGTCTAGTTTATCTGTATCCCCAATGATGTTAGATGTCTGTTTTCTTCCTGCCTCAAATCCCATGGTTAAAAGAATCATATCTGCTCCCTCGAGCCTCTAATGCCCTACTTCAAATACATGCTTTATTAACTCTTTGAGCTCAGATATTTCCTTTTTGAGTCACAGTTCTTGGTGGAATTTTTTGTCTAATACTACAGGGAACAGTGAAATAGGACTTCAGAGAGAAAGCTAGTATTTTCTAGTATGAATATTTCTTAAGGGTAGAGAAGAAAGCGATCTTGTTATCTGGATGTTTTTATAACAGCCTTCCTTAAAGTCCCTGACTTTGCACATATGACTGCAGGAATTAGGACTTTCCCTTGCAGCTGTTAATAGGGCAGAGATGACACATTGCTTCCAAAAGGCTCCATCGTGTAGTACAGCACTTACACATTGACAATATTAAGCATGTTCCTGAAGCTGAAAGTAAGAGATAGAAGGTTACAGTCCTCCCTTGAGTTACAGTCCAAGGGAATTATTTTTTTCCTTGTATGGTAGAGGTCTACTTTTTCAGAACAGAGTATTACTGTTGTAGCCAATGTTTCTTTAATAAATGAAAGAAAGCAAATGAGTAAACGTAAGTGTGACTACCCCGGTAGTTCCAATTTTCAAAGTGTGATATTCCTCGGTGCCTCAGTGCCTGTCAACAAGAAGAAGGAACCATCTTTGGAAGCAGACAGCACTTAAGAGGAAGTGTTTTTAATCTGTGCGCAGAACTTATTTCAAGAACCATGGTGTTCCATTTAAAGCCGAAATTATGCCATGACAAGAAAGAAGTTTTTTACTTATCTGCATGACAAATAATTCCTGTGTGCTTCATTGTGTGTAATTATGTTCTCTCAGATGTAGTGGACCTGTGAATTTGTAGATGTGTTATCTTGCTAAACCTGAAGTGGTGCCACAATGCAGGCTTGAGACATAAAGAGAGCATTCCAGAAAATAGTTTTCTTGTGTATTTTATTTCTTATTTCAGCAGAGAAATCACTGTAAAAAACCCACCTGTATTCTCTGTTTTTCCTATTCACTTACTTGTGAATTGGAGGTTTTAAGCCACTTGTGCCACCTTCCAAACTTAGGTCATGGTTTAATATCTGGAACAGTGCATTGTGTCCCACATGCCTCTTTTTTTCATTGTTCTTCACCCAGCACACCCTTCCCCAAAGGAATGGATTCCATTTGTTGCATGCAGTTCATTCATTAAGACACAATTCTAATGGTATTTCTGGTCTGGTCCAGAGTTCCCCAGCCAAAAAAAAGGTACAGGAATGCTAGGAAAAGTAACAGTGTAACAAGGGTGATCCTAGGTATGATGGTTTTCACGTGTGAAAAACTCTTTGGTTAGATGCTTCGCTTCGTAAGGGAATGAAAAAGGGAGTATGAAAGAAAACGGCAACATCATCTGTGGCTGGAAAAGGAGTTTGTTTACTGTCTCTTCTAAAAATGCATCAAATGTGAACAGGAACTAAGGGCTTCAAAGCAAAAATAATACAATCAAACTGAAATTCTGTAACTCTGCCAGTAGTGGGCATTAAAAGTTTACCTGTGGCAGGGAAGAGAAACGAGGGCTACAAAATGCCAGTGCGCTCAGTCAGGTTCAGAGACCAGTAAGGTCTGTGGAGTACAAGTGTGCAATGTGTAAAAGTAGCAGTACATGCCTGCGTTGTTACAGTCTTCCTCAGGCATCTGCTATTGGTTACACTTGGAAACAGAACCACTAAACAGGATAGACCTTTGATCTGATGTGATATGATCATTCTTATGGTTCCCATATGCTGCTACAACATCTAGCCAGTTCTGTTAGCTTCATCTTAAGAAGCCAGAAAAAATCGAATAGATCTTTTTATTACTGTGGCTACCAAACTTTACATACAGACCAGTGCAATGCTTTGGCGCAGCCTACTGCAAGGCAATACATCTCCTGGTGTCAGGGTAGAGGTATTTTGGTGAAAGGGCATTGTTTTGCGCACACGTAGTATTGTGGGAACTGTGTGCAGGATGCCTCTAGCTCATCGCTGATTTTCACAGTTTACTGGGGCAAAAAAGCAACTTTCTAGCTGTTGTGAGTGCCTTAACCACCAGAGAATGATAGCAACCAGCAAGAAAATATGGTCCTGTGTTCGCATTCAGTACACATGGCTTCCAGGTGGGACTGTTGAAGTAGCCATTTTTACAGCTTAGACTAAGAAGTGGCTAGAGAATGAAAAAGCAGTAACAGTGCTGAATAACTGAAAATTTCAAAAATGTATCACTAGGCCAACTCATTGCATGAAATTCCAAAGGCCAGTTATTTCTTCTGTGATGAAGTACATAAAAAACCCCAACCAACCAACCAACCAACCAACCAACCAACCCACCCATCTCCATCCAAAAAAACTACCAGAACTGAATCCAACCCAACTCAGCCCCAAAACCCTACAAAAAACAAAATTGCCAAACAATCAAAGCAAACAACACCTGCCCCAAACCCCCAGCATTGTTTTTGTTGTTGTTGCTGCTACTACTATTATTATTATTTTTATCATCATCATCATCGCCATCATCATCATCATCATCATTATCATTATAGTTGTTAGTATTATTACAACAATCAACAATCGAAACTTGCATCATCAGCCACTGCACATGAGACAGATGGGAAACGCTTTTTAAAGAAGAGCCCCGTGTTTTCTGAGAGTGGATTTGTACGCCCAGTGAATACTGATGGGAGCTACGCGCGCGGCACGGTGGGTGAACGAACCCCTGCGTCCGTGGGAAGAGGAGCTCTGCTGGAATCACCCGGGCCGGTGGGAGGTGGCTCTGCAGGATGCACCCGGCAGTCCCCGGTCCCGGGCTGTCCCCGCGGCCCCCACTAGGTGGTGGTAAAACGCTGCAGATGATCGCGCTGCAGTCAGCGAGGCGCGGGTGTCTGCACAAAAAGCAGTTCACGAGCAGAAAACCTTTCAGGCTTTTTCAAATTCTGAAGGATCGGTACGTCTTTACTGCCTGCAGTAACAGCCTTAATCTGATTATCTCCCTGGTGACTGAAGGACCTTGATGTCTACAATAGCAGTCCACACTGTACCCAGAGAAAGCCTCGTGATGGACGCTTTCTGGACGCATACATGCTGTTCCATAGAGTCACAGAATAGCCTGGATTGGAAGGGACCTTAAAGGTCGCCTTGTTCCAAACCGCCTGCCGTGCATAGGCATACCTTCCACTAGACCAGGTTGATCTGAGCTGCATCGAACCTGAGCTTATATACTTCCAGTGATGGGGCATCCACAACTTCTCTGGGCATCCTGTTCCAGAGCCTCATCACCCTCACAGTCAAGAATTTCTTCCTACTATCTAGTCTCAACCTACTGTCTTTCAGCCTGAAGCCTTTCCCTGAGTGCAGCACTCCAAATGGGGTCTCACCAGAGCAGAGCAGAGGAGTCCTGCGGGCCACGCTGCTTTGGATACAGCCCAGGATACAATGCGCTTTCTGGGCTGCAAGTGCGCGTTGCCTCCAACAGCACTCCCAAGTCCCTGGTGAAGACAGAGAATTGCCTGTGCAAAAGGGATGTCCAGCCATGGAAGGGTATGGCGGCTCTTCCTGTGGCAGGAAACAGCCCTTTTGTCATGCCGAGGGCACTGCTATCCTGCCACTGGAGACAGACACACTTGGACAGCGTGTGCATGCAGCAGTAGTGCAGCATTTGAAACGCTGCCTTGCAGAGGAATATACGGTCTAACATCTCTATAGTTAAAGGACTGGGTGAAGTAACTTGTGGACACATAGTAACAAATTATTTAAATTCACAGTTTTAATCTAACTCTTTAACTTTCAGGCCTGAAAATAGAAACACGAACGAAAGTTTCCTGAAGTTTGAGAGAGATAGATGGAGGATTATCTAGATCCAGCTCAAACCATGCAAACATCTTTTAACCTGTACTTCACTTGACAAGATGGGAGTTTCTCTGCAATATTAATCCAAACCTTAAACCTAAAGATGAATAAAACATACTTTTGCTTTCTCCTTCCTTACCTGTTTCCCAAATTTCCATCATCCTGGATTCCTCATATCTTCCTGAGAATGTGAGCTTTCATACTATGCCAGGAAATGGGTTGCTTAGTAAGAACTGGAGTGTGAATACCATGTGTGTAATAAATGCAAACGTTCCTGTTCAAATGTGTCAAACCAAAATAGCGCAACAACAGCCTCTCTCTCTGAACGTTATCATTTGTCCTAAGAAGTAATGTTAAAAGCATGCAACACGTGAATGTGCAGACACAGAAGAGAGCAGTGAATGTGTGGTCAACATTTATGTTACACATAAATTTTCTTATGAACCACAAAGTACTTTCACTGATTTTTCTGGAAAATGCACTAAGGTTTTTGTGCTTGAAATTTTACTGGTTTAGCTGTAGACGTTCAGAAGGTCACAGTTTATTCCCACTTGCAAGTTGCAGTGTAGCTGAATGCCGATGGCAAAATTTGTTAGCAGCCTGATTTTTCCTGTCTTGTAGCTGATAAGTTATTTGCCAAATAAGCGCTTTTAAATTGCCACATCTATGGATTCAGTTGGGCCCCAAAGCCAGATTTTTTTCTTCCCTTTGTCAAGGTAACACAGTATTGTGAGGTAACAGAGAAGCATGTTTTCTAACAGCTACATCTGTGCAAGAGTGGCCTGCCTTCACCTTGAGTAAGAGTACAAGGTCAGTGCTGAAACCTACAAGAGCTAAGTACCAGAAGACTGAAGAAGAACATAAGAAGGACAATATCTCAGTGTCAGGACATGCTCTTGGTCCCTGTGAGCTAGACCAGATGTTAAAAACTAAGCTTGTAAATATGAAGCTGGTTCTAGACCAAGAGCACTTTCTTCTCCATATGCTCAGATTGTTATTTATATCCCTGGGATAAAACAGCTTGTCCCCATGTGGTAACTGACACTTCCAGATCAATAGCACAGACTGAACTGTTGCTGTCTGAAAGCAGAGGGGCCTGTGCTATTGGAGAGGACAGGCCATGTCCTTGTTAACACCTCAGGACGTGCAATCCCATCTGGCACTGTTTAGCTAAAGCTTTACAGGAAAGAAACTGCCTTCTGGAGTTTGTCCTTTTAAAACAAGACTGAGGAAATACTGAAGACAACTTTGTCTAGCATTTTCAATTTTATCCTCTCGTTGCATAAGGAGAAACTCTCCTTCTTCTAGGCTGTTGAAGAACTAGGACATACCATGCAGTTCAGCCTGAAAAAGAGATGAGTGGGGATGCTATGAGAGGGTCTGTATCCTTGTGAGTGATATGAAAGGCAGGTATCTACATCTCTTTTGTCAAAAGAAGATGTGAAACAGAAGGCATAAAGCTAAAAGCTCGACAATTTTTTTACCTCTCTCATGAATAAAGCTGTGGAGCTCACAGACATGAGGTAATTTTAATGGGCTTAGGGGAAGAGTGCAGAATTTTGTGAAAAACAAAATCATCAAGACCCTTAAATGGAAGGGGGGAGAAAAGAACATCTGATTATGTCCTTGAGCCTGAAAACGCTGCTGTCTGGGAGAGCATACTGGGGAAGTGCTGTTGTGAGCTGGCTCTTCCTCAGGCAGCACTCTTCAGCTGCTGGCTTCAATGAACCCTTGATCTTTCATGCTGAGGTGGTTGTTTTCTTCCAGTGCCATGAGGGAATTTACTTTGGACTGTCTTTGCAGACTTCTCAGTTGCCTCTCTGGCAAATTGGCGTGATTATTAATCTTACTATATTCTGTTAACAACTTTCTTACATTTATTGCCATTGGTGAAAGGCAGGCATACTTGGTAAGGTTTCTGAAGCTTCAAAGAGTAGGAAAAGACTGAGACAAAATGGAATGAGGCTTCATCAGGCTAACCTAAGGTGCTGAATAAGATATAGAAGATGGAGTCTCTGTAGCATTCATAATAGTTTAAAAGCTTAGATGCAGTGTATGTCACCCTCAATCATGTCTTTGTGGTATTACTTATTAACAATGATCATAAAAAAGTAATTGGCAAAATTTAAAGCATCATGTTTCTTACTGGTGGAAAAGAACTAGGCCTTCTGAGCTCATCTTCTGAGCATTGCAAAATGCTTTTTCTGCCAGTGCTCTGCTGGCAAACTTTGAAGAGGCACAGGCTGTAACTATCAACATTCCACCTGCAAATATTTAACCTACTTGCATTTCTACAAGGGTTTGGGGTCAGTTAGGGAAAAAATATACTAAAAAATACCTGCATTTTTCTGCATTTCTTTAACCATATGATTTTTGGAAGCCATTCGTGTATTTTGGATTTATACCTCAAAACTGTGCTCAGTGGTCACATTGCTAAAGGTCATATGTCTGCACTGTACCTGTTCTTCATATTTCCTCTACAGTGAAAAGCTGCATGCCTTATAAAAACGTTAAATACATGTTTGCAGTTAGCTCTAGAGGCTTGAAGGGAGTTGAGCTGGTCTGACATGATTCTTTAGCTGTCACTGACACGAGTTTTTTCTGCACTGAATATATAAGTCCCAGGAGTCAGATCCTCAGTGTAATAGGTCATGGGCTCCTGTAATTTTGCTTTCAGTAACTGATTTATCCACTGATTAACTGTTCTGCAAGTTTATGCAGCTGTGTTAGAGAGCAGAGCTCCATTTTCTCTTGTCCTGGTGTTCAGATGTAAGTGGCTGAAATGCCCCATCAAAGAAGTAGGATGGTCTTTCACATTCAGGGTACACACCAGGTTAGACCACAGTCTTCTTGATCTTCGTTGTCTTTTACATCATACATCTTACAGTTTCCTTGTTCTGCTAGTGTTGTTTTACTCTGTGATTGCCACTAAGCCAGCCCTCAATAAATTGAAGGAAAGGGCTGATTCCAAGGAGACTTTTCCAAAGAAAATAAGTCATTTATTGGTTCCCCAACTTAAGTATTACCACTGGAGAACTGATCATCTGGAAGTAGCCTCTCGTGACAATGCTTGTGCAATCTTCTGCTTGTATAGGTATGCTGCAGAAATGCGGCAAATCATATAGCAGCCTCCATTCACTCAGACTCATGAAGGCCTTCATCAGTTGATTAATTAATTAACTTTTTAATCAAGACCTTAGTAAACAGATGATGACATGTGTTGAAGAGTGGACACCTTAATCAGAAATCGTCCACACAAGGAACTGCGTGGCGCAAAGGAGGTAAATTTCTGGCTGCTGTGATAATCACCTCCCACAACTCACAGATGCACTTAAGAGTCCTAACTTCCTCCATTACCTCAGCTGTGAGAATGCAGATGCCACTTGAGTGAGAAAGAAAGCAGTTAAATACACAGCTGCAGCATGAAATAATTGCTTCTCCAGTTCTCTTCTCCATACTCCCAGAGGATATTCCAAGAAAGTAGACCAAACCCATTTTTAGCTCAGTCTTGAATTATTGAACATACTATATACCAGGCTATTAACCAAGGGAAAAAGTGGTTAAGAAAAAGACTTGCATGTATAGAAGAACAGGATATTTATTAGAAAAAAACAAAGTATTTTTCTCTTGGGGGGATTTTTTTGTTTGTGTATAAAGCAGGTAAATCATCATTTTAAAACTAAAAGCTTTTTCATCCTATGAGGATCCAGTTCTCGTTATTGGTAGAATCATTATGCAGATGGCAAGTGCTGTGAATTAATTTTTTTTTTTTTTTGTTAACATCTCTTTATCCCAAGTGGATCTTCCAAAATGTAATGTTAATTCATGCAGTGTATGGCATTGCTACCAGCCCTAATACCTCTCCCAGTAGAGGTATGTCTGCGGTGCAAATCCACGGCATGGCTGCTGTTCACAGAAGTATCCATCTCACAGGTAAAGAAGTAAAGCTACAGCAGAGCATGATGAGATGCATTCAGTGAGTACCCAGGAGCTGAGTTGTGTGGTACCAAAACTCTGCTGCTAGTGGTCTGCAAAACATTCAGTAAATCTACGTCTAGATAAACTGCAAAAACATCTCTGCACACACTGTCTCTAGTGGTGTTAGTGAGCTACTGATCTTAAATCATATTGGACTAAGAGACGGGAAAACAGACTGAAACATGCCCATGAGTGTACTCCATGGCACAGCTGGTACTGGTGTACTCACAGCATAGTGCCACACTAACTTACAGTCTGGCATCTGCTCTGCCCTTCCTCTTGTCCACTCTGCCTGCTCCATGATTCTTTTGGGAGCCCCAGGAGCAACTCTTCAAGGAGAATGGCAGGAAGCGGTGAGGCACTGGAAGAGAGAGGTACCTCCACTTGAAGGTAAGGACTGAAACATCACTTTAATAGCAATTCCAACCCCTGCAGTGGACATCTTTCTAAATGGTTACCATGCAGCTAACAGCAGCAAAAAGAGCGATGAAGCAGCAAAGCAGGACCTTAAAAAGCACAGCTATTTCCCACCACTGCTTGCTGTGCTGATCTGCAACTGGGTGAGGGTTGCTGGCAGCTCAAAATCCAGCCTGACCACCTGGACAATTAATTCATAGTAACTTCCATCCCACTTGCAAAAATGCCACATCGTGTCAGTGCTGTTGGAGCTATGCATATGAGAGGACGAATAAATTATACAGGGCTTTTTGAATGCATCTGTGCAATCAGTGAGGAGAAGTTACATAAGGCTCCTCTTCCTGGTGAAGGGGAGAGTGCCTTTCTTCAGCGCAGTTCATCCAGGGACAGGTTCCACATAGGAGAGTACTGACAGACTCTCTTGTAAAAGACACAGAAAATAAGGTGACAGTTTTCCCTACAATTCTCAAAAATTTCTTAGAAAAGCCAAACCCTATGGAAAGCTTGAGCAAAACAGCTTTTAGGCCAAGGATCTCAGTAGGCACAGGCAAACCTTCGAAAGCATTGCAGTTTCAGGTCTCCTGCACGTTGTGCCCTTTTGCAAAGAAGAAAGCTTAAAAAGTAGATACATATACTTACAGAGCCACAGTCGCATATTTACATGATTTCCACTCTGGCAGGCAATATCCAACCCTTTCTGGGATGCAGGAGTGGTAAGACATGGTTCCTATATCAAGCACTCTTCAAGACAACCATTTTGGTAGAGCTGCCCACAGAGTTTCCTGCTTTCACAAATGAAACAAGACTTGTCTGATGGTTTGCAGGCACATGAGGGTAACCTTACAAGAGTACCTATAGTCTGTGAGTTTCAGTGACTAGTTCACAGTGCACAGTGTACAGAGCAGTTACTGATACCTCGTGGCTAGTAGCAGAGAGAAACTTTTTTTGCCAATTGCTTTAAGAAGCCATGAACAGATGGACAGAGAACTGGGAGACATCTCTTGAGACTTCTGCTTAGCATTTGGAGAAGAAGGGGAAGATGCCTCTCCAGAGATGCCAGTGGGAACAGTTTTATCTCCAAGTGAAGAAGAATAGCTAAAGAAATTCCTGTGCACACACCGAACTGCAATAACTGTGTGCTGTTTATCAGAAGGCAATGCATCGTAAAGCATGCTACCCCAGTAGAAGGCGTTTTTCCCCTCACCTCTGCAGTGGATTATGAGTACTAACACAGACAATTACCATAACTCTGCTACTTCTGATGGCTTGATTTAGGAAATAACTTTGTGTTCCCCACAGCTAATCTGCAGTAAAAAAGTACTTTCTTCTTGTGTGTTTGTGCACATGTGTGTATGTGCGTGTGTATGTATGTTTATACACTTTTTGTGATAGCTCTGTGACACAAGAAATCATGGCCCCCAAGTGTTCTGGGTAATAATTATAACTTTCCTACAAAAAACCTCTGTGATTGCCACTGCTTTTTCTGATTAAGACCCTTGTTCTGACCCCATTGTATAGCTGAATGCCTGGTTTAACCTGCTGTAACTCTTCTACTGTTTTCTGAATCAAGCTGGCAAGAAACCAGATGTCAATGTTTATTTCCAATGCTATTTAAAAATAAGAGATTCACTAGAGACACCTCTGCTGCATGTGTCTTGTTGCAGATGGACTCCAGCCACTGATCAGAAGCCAGTGGAGCAGCAGATATGGATTGTAAAGAAGTCTGTTCATATTTCATAGCTGAGAAGATGCAGCTTTCTTTCTATGTGTTTGTAGCTTAGAAAGAAAGAGCCAACAACAGCAATAACAGTAATAAAAATAACCTAGTATGGACCAGAGACCTATTTAAAAAAAAAAAAAAAAAGTGTTACGTCATCTCTGTACCTCTGTCTCACATTTCTCTTTCTGTCTTGAATTCCTTGGGTTTTTTTATATTTGCCTTAGTAACTTGACAATCATTATCAAAATACAATATCAGAATACAATAAGAAGCTACCTTCACAGGGAGCAATAAGAATCCAGCCACTACTAGACATTGTATTAGAAATATTACATATTTCTGATTCTCTGGAGGGAATGGAGAAACATTTCTGTGTTGCTCCTCTTTCTCCTCAGTTTTACTCTGCAGTCATTAACCCAGGGGATTCTAACCTGCAGAGCTCTCTGCCCACTGCAGTGCTGACAGACTTGAAATCAGCAGAGTGCTCTCACCACAGTTATTGCTTGCACAGCAAGGGGCTTCTGCTGCTTGCCCTTGAAGAGGCGGGACCCCCCAGGGTAGGCACAGGGCTGAGTACCCAAGGCACAGCTCAGTGTGAAAAAACACAGCTGTCAATGATGAAATACCATTCTGAAGAGGGCATCTGGAATAACAAGCAAGTGTTATAAGCTCTAAGCCTCTGAAAGGGTCAGAGACAAACCAGGTCTTTGGATAGTAATTGGAAGCTGTAGCTTACACCCCACCACTCCAGAGCAGATATGCTGAGGCTGGGACAGCTGCTAGCAGTTAAGCAGGAGCTCTCTTGTCATAAAATTGCACGGCAGTGTGGCTGAAGCCTGTTGAAAAAGAGATCAGACAAGCATATGAGCAGTTAGGTAGATGAGATGAAAAAGTACGGTCTTGCGTGTCTGTCTTCAGACATAGGAGGTTAAGAAAATTCTTTTAATGTACTAGGTTGATGGGACAAATGGGAAACCATATTCTTGTTTACAGATATCAAAGCTATTTTATTTTTCCAGTCAATTTAGTAATTCTATCTGTCTCTGTATTGCTTTTTCAACAGTAATGTATTTATCAAAGCTGCTGACACTGTAAACTGGGTAACAAATTTGCATGTGCCAAGACATCCTCATTAAAACAAGAAGAGATTTGTTAGTGAAATTAGTAGCACTGAAGGACTTGAACACATAGCAGTCTGGGCATTTTCTTATGCCTAATCTTCTAGGAAAGTGACAAGACCTTACTGAAGAGATAAACGTATGGAAAATTCTGTAGGAGTAACAGAACATGCAAGGAAAGCACAAAGAAAAACAAAAGCAAAGGGGGAGGGGAAAGGAAAGGGAAAAGAAAACCAGGAAAAGGGAAAAAAAATAATTTGCCAAGCATGGAATTTGTACCTGTGCAGTTATTAATAAAATTAGTATTGCCAAAATTTGAGGTAAGTTTGAACTTTCAAAGGAAATTAAATTTTTTAGTCACCAGTCCTATATTTAGAAAAATAACAAAAGACATGGTACATCTCTCTGCAAGGCTGTAGTAAAGGTTAAGGTGATTCTATGCATGTTCCAAAATTAATATTTTTTAAGAAGACAATGATGTTGGTCATGGAAACAGAGAATGTAAATAAAAATATGGAAAGGAAGCCTGTAGCCCAAGTGTTAAGATTAGAGCTAATTACGGAGTATTTAATAAATATAGTTTTGAAGGTATCTATTGTGTATTTACAAAACATGCTTTTTGAGATCTATACTATGTAAATAGAAAATAGTATAAATAGTACCAGTATTGAAAAAAAAAAGGAAAATGCAGATTCAGCCACTAGGCTGAAGTTCTATGATTATTAAGGTCACATTTGCACAACAGCAGATCATCTGGCAGAGGAAAGCTGGGCTGGACCAGGGGAAATGCATGATTCCCATTTCTGTTGAATTAGGCAGCATATGTGACACTGTGTTATGTCAACTGCACTGTCTGTAAAAGACAACTCCGGTGGAGAGACCAATTAAATGCTTTCCTTTGCTTACGTGGATAAAGTTTTGGACCAATCCTTAGAAACTGGATTTACTGTAACATGACCACTGCCTAAAAAAAGCTTTATATCACAAGTTCAAAAAAGGTAATAGTTAAAAACTTGTTTGCAAATGGGACCGAACAAAGGCCAGTTGTACAACATGCAAATGAAATGAAAATTTAATATCTTTATTTAACAGTGTACCTGAATTTTCATGTTTCTCAGGTGAGTAAAATGTCACAGATTTCTCTGAGTGAACTTTTAATAAGCGTTTAATATACTGCCCTTTTAATATACTTCCATATGCAAAATTAGGTGATAATGCAGGGTATTGGACTGAAGATTATCCACAGTCATATGTAATAGGTTTTGCAGCAATGAAAATATAAATGATAATCAGGTGATGAGTGGCTGCTTGAGAGATTTTCTGCTGAAAATCATGGTGAATCTACTGAGTTTAAAAACGTGTCGTCCCTTATACAGTTTATGTCTTTTACTGATGATATTGTAAAGTTTTTACACACTCTAAACACTTAGTCCTTTGCAGCTCCCACCTGAGCTTTTTGTCCTCATCCTTTCTTAATACGTACAGGAAGTAAAGTTTCATCCTTAAGGAACAGTAAAATATTTGATAGAGAGAGGGGAACTTACTATAAACTGTATGCCTTTCAGCACAGTTTAGCAGTGCAGTGGTTGCTGGAATTTCTCATTTGCTCTGTAGTGCAAGGAAATGTTACTGTGTCCCTCTATCGCTACCCACAATGCATCATTGGAAGCCCTGGTTGATGGCAATTTATGTACACCTGATTACTTATTAAGTCTGATCTCAGTGAGGTCAAGGCTAATCTGTTCTAACATCCAGACCTTCTGCTTTTGTTTAATATAGCCCACTGAGATTAAAATAGGATTAGAGCTCATCTGATGGGGAGAATAACCTCTCCAGATGAAATCTTCTACTGTTCTTGTAAAAAAATCACAACAGTGTCTTGCAATGGCCATGGTTTCTGTATGCCAATAGACATAAGACATTTGGTTGTTTTTTTGTTTGTCCCTGTGATAGTTTTGAAACCAGACTTATTATTTCCTGGAGTCAGACCTAATTGTTACTATACACAAAGAATACATGATTATGGACATCAGAACGGGCCATTTTCTCATTCATCTCAAGGTGGTTTTGGTTCACTACAGCAATAGAACTAAAACAAATTGAAGTGAATTAATGGAAACTGTCAATATTACCAAATTTGCATTTTAAATGCTTTTTCTTCTTTAAACACATGCAAGTGCTAACTGTGCAGAACTAAGATGTATTCATTTCATCTTGGTTCAACATCTGCATTATATATAATCACAGAAAAAAGTAGGTCTATGTTATCCAAAAGATATGCCTCAAACTTCATTTGTTATGAAGCCAAGCGTAAGGATTGCCAAAAAATTTAAACTAATAATACATTTTTGTGGGTTTTTTCCCCCCTAGTATGTTCAGTAAAGCCATTCTTCTGCAGTATTTTCAATCTTGACACAGTAAATTTTGTATTAAAGAGTAAGATTTTGATGTGAGCCTAAAAGTACAGTAAATCAAAAGAAAAAAGAGCAAAATTATTCGGTCAATGTGTTCTCATTATTCAGATTCTAAGAAATGCAAAATAATATAACTGTCAATGATTAGGATTATATAAAATATCACAGGTAGCTTGCAGTGAAAAGATCAGCAGGGAGAGAATTCTGAAAATGTTATTTTTGCACAGACTGGCTGCTTGGCTGCTGTCCTAGATTTCAGCCTGTTCTAGGTGGAGGTCATGCTGTGGCTAAAGTAATTAGCAAGGTCAATCTGACCAGCTCAGTATAAACCTGGAATAACTCTACTGAAGTGTAGAACAAGAACAACTGAGAAAAAAACACCGTATTTTTGTCCTGGTTGCAGTACTACCCATACTAGAAATGATACTAGTAGAATTCAGGAATTTTTGTCTCTGGGATGATCCTTGGCCATTTTATTCCACTGATGCAGGATGTTATCTCTTGGGTGATGTTACTTCTTAACAGCAGTCTGAGAATCATTCGGCCACCAAGGTTTGATCCTTACTTTCTCTAGCAGTTAAGGTTTGGTCCTGCTTGGGTATCCGAGTGAAGGAAAACCCTCTTAAAAGACAGACGTGCATGCTAGAGAGTTGTTTGAATTTTAAAAAATTTCTCAGTGGGACCAACAGAAGGTATCTTTAATGACACGTGTAATTACATTTTCTTAACTGTATGGGATGAGCTCCCATATGCTTTTTACTTCAAGGACACAGCAGCAATTGAAAACATCACGTCTCTCCCTAAATGAGAATGTGTGACAACATCAGTATCATTCCACAAAGGTTCAGATTTTTAATCTGATCAGGAAGTTCATAGTTTATAATGTAAGAGTATGCAACATGAAGATATAAAAAGCAGCATTATTGCAGATCTGGAAAATAGACTGCTACATGATTGTTTATCAAAGTCTTTCTTGCCAGACACTCTACAACTCATCTTCCTGTTCTCTATGTTTCTCATGTAGGAATAAGTTTGATTTCTTAGTTATGAAGGCAGAAAAGCACATGAGCATTGGACCTGCATATGTGTGTAAGGAAAATAATATTTTTTAGAGCTAAAGCAGTAATCACCTCTATAGTCAGGAGCTGAAGATGCGTTCTGTGTTGTACATTGCCTCTGAAATTATTTCTTAAGCAATCTTTCTCGGTTGATTCCTGTATGCTAGGAAAAACAATGCAGTTTTGTCTGCTAGGCAGAAAACATGAACTTCCCACTCTTCTAACTCAGTAAATATGGTCTTTTTTTATTTCATATTCACAGAAGGAAAATTTTATTTTGTAATAGCAAAAATTGCCATGCAGATCACGTTGCACAATTACAACTAAAGTGAAAGTCTCGTCCACAACTCTGTTTTCAATAAAAAAGTTAAAATTTGTGCTGTGTGTCAGAGGTTCAGGCCAAGCCAGTACCAAAAATGCTTACATTGCATATCAGGAAAAATTTGGTCCCTTTACAAAACTTGGGTATTGTTGACTGGGAATCACATTATTATTCTAACACCTCAGAAAAGCTTTTTTGGAAAACAGGTCACAGACCACTGTGTGATTGTTTACCAAAATTTTTCTTGACAGATACTATACAGCTGATGATGTCTGACAGTGGAATGTTATATACTAGTCATCAGTTTAAGTAATTTCTGGGAAAGTTGATTTCATAATTGTCAGACCCGGCTAAAACTGGTTGAAAAATTTGGTGGAAAGCTCAAAAATTTGGGGAATAATTAATCAGCCAACTCAAATTGCATTTGAAGTCAGAGTTTGAAGGTAGTTAGCACTGTTGAATGGCAGGACAACGCCACTAAATCACAATTCGCCACTACAGAGGTTTTTGGTAACATCATTTTGAAAATGGGAATATGTTGTTAAACTGAGGTCTGGAATCTGACAATTAGAAGAATTATGATGAAATGGGCAAAGCTGCACCCAAGAAAACACCAACTGTTTGAAATTATGGGGGCTGCCACATGTTTATAAATTTATGGTGGAATTTAATTATTGGAAATCATAGGAGTGTCATATAGACTTACTGAAAGAATAGCTGATACCTTTTTCTTCAGAAGAAAGAAGGAGAAGAGATGAGCTGTAGCACCTGGGAGATCCAAATTTGGCAACACTCATCAACCTAACTCAAGATATCAACTGTTGTAGGAAAAGACTAAATTACTACCTCCTGAAAGTCACAGCAACTGAATGAGATAGTTGGAGACCAAATATAAGGAGTTAGAAAGCTTAAATGTATTTGACAGTGCATATTATAAAATGTTAAGGTAGTAATATGTTTTGGAAAAAACAGGTATGCTGTTGGAGCTGAAACTTTAGGAAAATTTGGAAATCTCATGGAGGTGTGCTGTAGTGGTTGAACTGCTGCGCAGAAAAGCCTGCGTTCTTCCAGAGCTTTGGGACCTGCAACAATCTGTGGTTGCTGGTGTTTGCAAACATGCAGCCCTCCTCTGGGAATTCACAGCAGCCCGAAGAATGCCGAGAGCTGGTTCCCTCTGCCTGTGGTGGTCTCCAACATACCACGCAGCATCCGTGGGCCAGGACATCTGTGAGGAGCAACAGGGAAACAGGGCTGGTCCCTGCCTCATGCCTCCCCTCCGCAAGACCTGCGCCTGCAGGCAGCTCTCACCTGCCCACAGATCCTTAGGACTGCCCCAGAAGCAAAGTCTGACAGGGCAGTCCCAATACCAGCTGTGCAACACCACTTGGCAGCTCAGGCTAATCTTCTATGGGACATTTCCTCCATACGTCTCCATTTCATTCTTCATATATAGGAGAATATATACGTTCATATATACATTCACAGAGCATGTGGTACTGCATGAAAGCAGAAGCACCCTGGTCGTCACTTCTCTCCCTGCAGTCCCTTTCTCACATTTGTGTCTTTTACTCCCCTCTGAAACTCATGGCACATGTGCTCTGCTTGTTTGTGGGAAATCTAAGTTTCTGGAGAGCAGAGAGACACTATTTGGCTCTAAGGTATGTTAATTTATTAAGAGAAAGCATTAATTTCTGTTCCAAGTAAAGTTTCAGCAAATTAACTTTATAGCATCTGAGTTTAGTATGCCTGCATAAGAAGAGTGTATCATGTCTGCATGTTTAATTTTGGTTTTTAAAATGTATTAGTCAGCAGTTCAACAAAATGACTGACAGAATGGGACTGATGAGAAAACAAATCCAGTAAATAATTACACTTCCAGTTTCTGTTGCCAGCAAAGTCCTTTGTTTCGAAGCAGCCAAAATTTTCCCTCTCACTCCCCCAGAATAGAGCATCAAGCTGGGATAAAACTGAGTAACACCTAGATTGGCAGGAGTTAAGCACCACGCAACCCCCTGGCAATTCAGGTAAATCCCACAACTGAGGCATCCATTTTGAAATCTTGGACTAGCTAGGCCACAGATTAAATAAAACAAAACAACTCCCGGGCTCTTTAGAAGGGACAGATATTACTCACAGATGGAACAATATTGCAGAGGTACATTTGGCTCTTGCAGTTTGCAGGCAAGCCCACACAAGCCACAGAATGGAGCTAGCTCCATTCTGAAGGCACCTAAACCACAAATCCTTTCTTTACTATATAAACTCTTACACTGACCCCAGTGACTTTCAACCCTTCATGTGTCCATTTCAAGCTTACTTCCCACACCCAAAATTCTTCCCCAAAATGTCCCTTCAGCAAGGTGCAGCCCCTGCCACACAATGTTTTTGCCTGTCCCAAACATTTTCATGTTGGTGCATTTGTACTTGGATACAATAAAGCAAATAGCCCGTATGCAAAGGATAAAATTTGAAATAGTAAGAAAACTGTGAAGCATCAATGCTCATGCTAGCAAAGGCCACACAGACCTCTGATACACATGTAGGGCATCTACGAGTAATGACAGACCCAGTCCTTTGTTTCTGAACACCACTGTTGGTGCTGCTTGACCCTACAAGTCCTTACTACACCTGAGGTATGAGAAAGTCCCCTTAAAGGACAAAAAGAAGAAATTAGCAATTTGACCTTCTTTTTGCCTGGAGAAATTTCCAGTCTTTCACTTGAACACACACAAAATATCAGCACACGGCCACCCTTTTCCCCAAATCATGCAAAATTGCCACTTAGCATGTTCACATTGTCATTTAACAAATTCACTGTTCTTCCAAGAAGGTCTGACAATAAACGAATTGCTGAAAAAAAAAATCATACTGTCATAGGCTGGCCTGCTGTGTTCAGTAGATGCATGGACATCAGCCACACTGTTCTGAAATAGCTGAGTATGACCACACTGATTTCCAGGCCTGTTCTTCCTAAAGAAATTACAGAAGTGTGCGTTACAAAAGGTGAGAAAACTTCAATAAAGAGCTACAGCTTTCATCTCAAGACATCCTGCAGTAGATCTGAACATGTTCTTTCAGGTTTTAGGTTGTTCTTTTCTTGCTCTATGCCAGCAAGATGACTCAAAAAATCTTTAGGTCCGCAAGGATTGTCAATCATTTGCTCTACATGTTTAGGGAGAGAGGACAAGTTTAATGGACTTTCATTACCTGGGCTCTGCTGGAACAGTTCCCAGGTGCATGGAGAGTATCCCAAGGTAGCACTTCCCTTTCTTGCCAGCCTGTTCCCCTAAAGGCACAGTATGCAGAAGCAGACTTTTTATCCTCTTACAAGTGAAGAGAATGCCCTTATCACTAAGTGTTTGCATCTCAAACTGTCTATACAGCCCATACTGAGAAAAACTGCTGTATTAAACTCTAAGCCAGAGCCTGTGTGCAAAAAGTTGCCAGTTGGTTTTGTGAGGAGTATCATTTCTCTTAGTTGAAAAGCTTGCCCCTGTAGCATCAGCTGCATTGTCATCAGTGACAAAAAGTCTGTAAAGTCACTCTCCTTTTACCCACTCTGGAGTAGTTCACCTTAGTTCAGCAACAGCATTGATTAGACCCACTTTCATTTTCTCAGAACATTTACAAGTTCAGCTAAACTGATGGATCTGATGTTGTTATCGTCCAATATCAAGCTTATAACTGTTCGCTTACCTGCCGAAACATTGCATCAGACTTCCACTTGCAGAAATGATCACAGATGTATGTGATAAAGACTTCATAAACCACAGGAATATTTTTAGTTTACTTTCTCTAGCTGATGCTGAGAAATACAAATCTTGAGCACCAAGATTAAAAGGGAGCTAACTTGCATTTTCTACTGCACTTAAAATGCTCGGTTTAATTTTAACTGTGTGTGTTAGTGTTAAGTCTTCTTTGACCTGGGGCATGGTGCATACCATTTACCATTAAATGACAAGTGATCATAAAAGGCGACTCTTTCCCAGTGATTAGAGAAATCAGTAAAGGTCTTTACTCATTCTTGACATTAAAATAGAGCTAAATTGAATAAATTTTGCACTTTTATGTTAATTTCATGTCTTTTAAACACAGATAAGGAGACAAACCGAGATGCCACAAGCCAGTGAATGTCAGTGAGACAGTCCAAAACTGCCTGAAAGCAGTAGTAAAACAATTTTGGAGCAGCACCTTCCCAGATCTTTTGGCAACGAATACTTATCACTGGATATAACCTTCAAGGTAGCACTGGCCATTTGGTATTTGGAGGGAGACTTTTAGGTACTGCAGGAACCGATGCTAGTGGTCCAGCTTCAGAGAGTGCAAAAGTCAACATCTCTTAAATCTGACATACAGCAGAGGTTCTTAGAACTAAAGATCACATATCTGGGAGAAAAAAGCCCAACAAACACAGGTCAAGTAATTGCATCTGTCTTCTTAAATTGTTCTTAATGTAATGAACATTTTACAGTGGCCTTTAGAATGTCTAATGGGTGATGCATTTAAGCTTTTTGAATATTTAAGCCACCTTCAAATTATGTTTCACTTGTTTATTTCTTCCTTAGCCTGTGCACTGAACTGCATCATAATCAAGATAGATTAAAAAACAACCCAACCACTACATATGGATAGTTCCAGATCTTGTTTTTGTATTTTGTCTTAAATCTCAACTATACAAATAATTCTCTGTTTCTCCTGAAATACTATTTGGTCTGGTTTGTTATTCTAATTCTTAAAAAGATGACTGCTCTTTATTTGTGATCAGAATAATTCTACAGAAGACAGGTTTTTAAGCTTCAGAAATTTGAATAGATTTTGGGATGTGTTTCTGTAAAAAGCTCTTAATGAATGCAGGAACATTACACACACTTGAATTATTTAACTCATGACAGAGAGTCTTCCAGTTTAAAAAAAAAAAAAGTGTGTCTTGTCTTCTGAAAGCTTCTTAAATCATCAATTTATTTTGGTTTCAACTTATATTTCATATTCTGGTTCCAGATACCATTGTCAGTTTCGGAGGTCTGGTTTTTTTTCTTTTCATGGGACTAATTCTTTAGTGCTGCTTTAAATTACTCTTTCACTTTATTCTGAAATTCAGCATAGTGCAACTCAGTGCTTTGACCACTACCAAATACAAAGTCCAGTATGTCAGCTGTTCTTTTAAAGATTTTGTTCCTATTGCAACCACTGCAGATTTTGAAATTCTGCTGATAGATGGGGTCTCTTGTCTACTGACCTGGGCATGTTTTAGTCCATGATATAAGCACTTTCAGTGCACGTGTACAGGACTCTTTAACTGAGCAATGCTAATTGGTACTATGCACGCAAGGACCTAGCAATGTAAGAGGGAAATGACTCATGAGTTTCCTTTCTTGTCACTGGCAGTGTCAAGGTGTTAGCATTGACTTCAGTCATAAAAAGATTTTCTTATCTTTCTTTTTGCCTCCTCTATATACCACCTCTGTGCATAGTTGAGCATAGTTCATAAATTCTCACTGTTTCAAACCTCACTATTTGAGGACGATTTTTACTTCATATTTATTTCCTTGAAATAAATCCGAAAGAGTGTAAGAATTTACCTGAAAACTAGATTACTGCAGAGATGAAGACAAATAACTTGTAATTCACTGAGTGCAAGGATTATGAGAATGTAAGGGTGGAGAAATGGTAGGAAAAGGTAATTGCTGTGTGATGGTATAGCAACAAAGACAATTTAGTTTGTGAGGAGAGTGTGGTCAGTGGGAGACATTCCTTTCCAGCTCTTTCTGGACAATGGCCTAGTCATAGATAAATCGCGTAAGAAATCAAGAGCTGTAGCTCAAGTTTGACCTCTACCCCTGAGGCACTCCTCAGTATTACAAGTCACTGGGAGTAGAGGGTTTCAAGCTGAGGCTTCAAGCAATGTGACATGTGGAACTGCTGGGCAATTGGCAAGGATGCTGGAGTTCATCCACCAAACCAACAATTGTTCCTAACTCTGATGGCTTGCCACCTTGCAGGTGTTCTTATAAATGGGACTGGTAGGCCACAGATTATAGTGAAATAAACATTCTTGTTGATTTCAGGACCGTCTGGGGTTACATTAGATACAAGGAGCTTCAGAGGAGCAACTTAGACCATCTGAAAGAGAGTATACTGTGAAAGCTAAAGACATGTTGCTCCATACTGATGAGTTTTTTGGAACTACCCTGTAAGTAAAAATAATAATATATATATATATAATATAACCAGGTTTTTTGGTGGATTTCAATAATGATAATTCACAGAGTATTTTCTTCTGTCATAGCATTAATGTTAGGCTGTTGTGGCTCTGCTTTGAGATAGTCCTCTCAAGCCTAGATAAAGAGAAGGAAGATTTTTGCTTTCATTGGATTAGACTATCCTTTAAGGAGACTGGCATGTTATAATGACAATGTTTACAATTGCCTTATGTCTAATTAGTGTTTTGAACATTACATTAGAAAAACATGTTATTTACTGTTCTGCCAACATGGCCAATAAAGCTTTTGTGTTTAAAGTTATACTGAGTTTGTATTTTCCTAGCACATTATTCACTGGCACATTATTCACTAGAAACTGAAATTTAAAAAATGCAGTTAGCTTTAGCCTCCTTAATAAAGTCGTTCATGGTATTGGTTGTAACTATGCAGTACACAGGTACAGTCTGCAGATTTCTCATTTATTTCTAAAAACAAACAAATAAAATAGACAAATTTTTAAAAAACCCTCAAAAACTCTCAATGCCTTTTAAATAAATTATTTATTACAAAATGTAAGTTTTCATTACAACTTATCATGATATATAATAATAGTACCAAGACTGTTCCAAAAGACATGTGTTAGCAAGTAATATTTAACCCACTGCAAGATAAACAGAAATGTCAGATGGTCCTTGAGGCTTAATAGTAAGCAAATACTTACAATTGAAGGTAAAGCACATACTTTGCATCTTTTACACCTAAATCCCACGGTCTGGCCAGTTGATGGTGTGACAGCAAACTATAATAGTTACACAGTGATACCGGTCTACAAGCCATTTTAGCTTGTGGTTTTGACTTTAGTGAAGAACGTGTACCATTGTGTATATGTGCGTGCTTTATTTCCCAATATATGGTGTGCCAATAACTAACATTCCTATCTTAAGGCACGCGTAGGATTTAGTCATCACTGATTTTTATTTACCGAACATTAAGTTTAGATGTCCTCTTTAATGTGGGCTACTGGAAACTTGTCATGGTAGTTAATTTAAAGAAGTCTGATTAATTTTGCTCAATATATTCCTCAAGAATGTATTACTCAGGTGATATAAACAGTTTCTGCTCCATAAACACTATGGCTTATATGCAATGTGTTTGCTTATTATTACTAACAAATTATTCAACATACTTTAATTATAAAGACCATATTCAGGTTGTTCCCGTTTTGTGTGGGATAGAGTTATCCATAAGGACTAAGGGCTATCTTTCGAATTTGTGTTGGAAACAGTGTTGATGACACAGGAATGCTTTCATTACTGCTGAGCAGGGCTTACACAGCATCAGAGCCTTTTCTGCTCCTCTCAGCACCACACTGGTGATTGGGCTGGGGATGCACAAGGAGCTGGGAGAGGACACAGCCAGGACAACTGACCCCAGCTGACCAAAGGGATATTACAGTGCATATAGCATCATGCTCAGCATATAGAGCTGGGGGACGGAGACAGAAGGGTTCCTCACCCACAGCTACAGTCCTTTCACGAGCAAACCTGCTCCAGCATAGCCTTACCCATGGCTGTAGTCCCTCATGGGGCATACCTGCTCTGCTGTGTGCTTTTCCCTCGCTACACACACTGAGGTGCTCCAACAGGACCTCATGCATGCTTCAAGGTGTACTTGCTGCAGCATGGATTTATCCCTGGGCCACAGTCCTCTCAGAGGTGTACCTGCAGTGATACAGGCATAACCATGGCCACGGATACTTCAAGATGTACATACTCTGGCACAGGCATATGCATGGCCACAGATGCTTTGGGGTGCCGTGCTCGTTCCTGTGTGTACTTATTCACAGGTCACAGTGCCTTTCAGTTGATTTCACAGTGGAGTTCCAGCCTGCCCAGTACTGTAGCACAGAATGAGCAGTGATGCCCTGGCCATCTGCCAGCCCGCACGTATCGCCACGGCTGTTATCAGAATGCTCCCAGGCCAGCAGAATAACATGATCAGCAGCACAGCCCTATGGCAAGCAATGAAAGCGAAAAGCAGTCACTAACGAGCACTAGACTCTAACATACAGCTGGGCAAGTGAGCCCCATGGCAAGCACAGGAGCCTGTTGATTAATAGCTAAGCAGCTTAACTGCTATAAATTCAATCCAGCACATCCCAATCAAACATTATCTTGCACCCTTTGAGAGTCACGTTGGGTGACAAAAAAGACTGTTGTGGTTTAACCCCAGCCATCAACTAGGCCCCACACAGCTACTGGCTCACTATCACACATCAGGATAGGGGGGAGAATCGGAATGATAAAAGTGAGAAAACTCGTGGGTCTGCAATAACAATGATTTAAAAAGTAAAGCAGAAGCTGCACATGCAAGCAAAGCAAAACAAGGAATTCAATCATCATTTCCCATGGGTAGGAAAGAGCTTGTCCATCTCCAAGAAAGGAGGCCTCCATCATATGTGCTGGTGGCTTGGGAAAACAAAGACAATCACTAAGAGCATTTCTTGTTCCTTCCTCCTAGCTCTATATGCCAAGCACGACACTATATGATCTGGGATATCTCTTTGGTCAATTGGGTTCAGCTGTCTGGCTGTTTTCCCTTCCAGCTCCTTGTGCACCCTCAGCCTTCTTGCTGGTGGCATGGGGTGAGGAACAATAAAGGCTTTGACACTGTGTAATAAAACCAGTAATAAAGCATCTGTGACTGAACAACACTGTTGCCCTCACAAATCCAAAATATAACCCCATAGTGGCTGTTACAAAGAAAATTAACTCAGCTGAAACCAGAACTAGTGTTTTAATTTAACTCTATGTTGTCATCTTTTCCATCCTATTTCACTTGTTACAAATTTCAAAGTGTGAAATAATTTTGATATTTCAAATGTCACCTGTTCCCAACTGCAATTAGCATTTAAAAGCTTAACATCCATTTTCATTCAAATATGCCGCCTCTGTAGTCATGGTAACTTCCTCATCAGCTTTATCTTCCAGCTTTAGAAGGTACTGCTGGGGTACTTAGACATGTTTTTATTTAGGGTTTTTCATCTGACTCCCTCCTCCTTCCCTCTCCAGCACAAAAAACACCTCTGTGCTTGCTTTTACGAAGTTGAAGGTTTACCACAGCAAGGAAATGGACAAAGTGAAAATACTGTTAAAAAAAAAAAGAAAAGGTTTTACTTCTTGGAGCTTCCTGGAAATAGGAATTGGTGAAGAAGAGTGGCTTATGAATTCAGATGACTCCTCACACATGATGCAGTAAACTACAGATAAAGTATTAAAAACTACATATTCAGCATAAATATAAATAAATATAAATAAAAATGAGAACCTAGTCCATATACAAATGTGCAGGTGTAGAACCTAAATACTCAGCAGAAGTGCCCTCTCTCCTTTCTTTAAAGGAGAAATATTGAACCAGCTGTGAGGCAAATACTGTTTCATTCAAATAGTTTAATTATTCTGTATCTAAGCAGGATATACTCTGGTGTTTAATTTTGTGAGAAAAAAAGATGGGATTTCTTTTATTGTTATTATCCTTCTTATACTAATTTAACAGTGCTTATTTATTTCTCTCATAATTATTAGGCAGCATTTATAGGAGAATGGGTCAACTGATTCCAAATACTTAAGTCGTTGGTAAAGATATCCATCTGTGAGCTACATAATTTTTGTTACAGATATTATTGTCCCTGGCTTGAAACACATATTTATTGTTGGGAGAAAAATCATTGCAAGTACAGAGAAACAGATGGATATTAGAATTCAGATACATGGACTTTTGGGTAGTAGATAATATAATGATAGGGAATATAATAGCATAATTATAGGTATTTTCTACATATTCTCCCTGTGGTCATTTGTAAAAGTCACCTGCTTCCACTTTTATTTCAGAAACTGGTAGAAATTGGGGTACTACGCACATATCTCAGCCTGTCTCTGGGCCATCTGTGAAGCTGTGAAACCATTTTAGGTATCTTTTCCAGTGGCCACTTCTCACAGACTGCAAGCCAATAATTCAGCAGTCACAAGAAACTGTATAAGCATGCCTACCCTTAATCCCTGTCACCACTGTATAGGAGGCACATGTTGAATGTTTGAGATGTAGCTACTCCATTTAGGTCTTGCATACGTGGATACAGAAGTAAATTCGCATTTTAATTAATTCTTACCTATGTGGGGTCTCTAGAAGCACAGTTAAAAGCAATCTCTACGGTCTCCTTGCCTCATCCTGAGACTGAGCAAATGCAAGTTGTGACAGTCAACAGGCCCCCTCTATCAACTGTCAGCCACTAATGACCACCTCCCAATATGTAACATGAAATAAATATACACTGCACATGCAGACTTCTGGCCTTAAAGGGCACTTCATGTGTGTGACTCAGCTATGGCTCTCACTAGAAACTATTGAAATTTTGGAAATATCTTTGTAACCTTTCGTGGACACATAGTTTCTATGATGCCTGCTGTACTTTGGTGTATCTGGTTTTGCCATCTCCTAAGTCTTTAGAACTTACAGGTTTCCCGTCAATGCCAAGGGCAACCCATACAGCTCAGGTGCTACAAAATGCCAGTGTGGAAATATAAACAGACTGTGCACCCCAGGCTTACCCCAACAGTCCTTATTTTTCATGTGATGTCCTAATAGTACTTACATCTGTGTACTATCACTTAATTAAAATTCTTATATTTTCGTATTCTTCATGAAGCACTAATTAAAAGTTATTTTCTGTTTGCCAAGGGATGAAATCAGAATTCAAAATGAAAAAGGTAGAAATTGTATAAGGTTATTCTTTATCCCAAAGAGACTGAGAGTTCACCTCTTATAGTAGGATTTTTCAGGACGTGCAAAGGATGTCACTGAAAGCAGAGAAGCATCAGTGAGCTGTTTACCAAACTCTTCCACCAAACTCTTCCTAGATCTCAACCTCTGTCCTACCCAACCCATCTGAATAGCCTTACTCTTGTCTGGGCTCCGCATTTTCCAAGGACTTCCACATGAAGTTTTTCTGTAACTGCCCCGAACCAATCAGGGTCTTCCTCGGCTGTTGGCCCGCCTACACTGGATTATTTCGGTTTATCCGTGGATTACCATGTAGGTTTTTCTAACAATGGCATAGAGGAGGAGTGCAACGCGTATTTCAAAAGAGCATCACCTGTGTACTCTAATTGATCTCCAGCACATGTCAGAGGAAATTAGCTATGGCAGAGCTGCACTGTAACTGTTTCAATGTATGTGAATTTTGAAGCAATTACTTAAAGAAGCACAACTTATTGGGGAAATACTAATGTTAAAAGCGGAAGATCAGAATGAAGGGGACTATTCTGGCTAAGGAATTCTCATGTTTTCTTGTGTGTTCAGTGCACCTTTATTGTTCTCTGTGGCAACTTTGAAATGCAGTTTGAAGAAATTTCTGTTCAGCAGAAATTAATCATGATTAATAACTTAATCGTAGATATGTCATCTTCCCTAAAATCAAAACCAAGATGAAACGTCCTTTTCTTTCATTTCCCGATTTCCCTTCATTTGGCATAAAGGATATTTTGATCAGAAGGCCTCACCTTTTTAAAATAACCCCGCTCTTCGAGGCTTATTACCTTTGCTAGAAGCGCTGGATTTTACCTCGCTTAAACCGCGCCAGCTAACCCAGAACGAAGGGGGAAAAGAAAAAATAATAAATTCCTTGCCCCCGTCGCTTGGCCGGTGACCCAACTCCCGTGGGAGCGCGGCGGGCGGGGGCGGGGCGCCGCCTGCCCCGCCTTTGCGGGGCGGATCCCACTGCCAGCGCCCGCCGCAGTCGGTGCCGCGCGGGGCCGAGCAGGGACCGCCGTCCCCGTCCCCATCCCGCTCTCTCCCGCGCCCCTGCCGAGCGTCCGCGGGCCGGCGCGCAGCGCAGCGCAGCTCCGGGTGAGCGCCGGCGGAGTGCGGGCGGGGGTTGGGCTGCGGCGGTGCGGGGACTCCCATCCGCAGATTCCCGCCCCCATGGGCGGTACGGGCTGCCAAGGGGGGACCGGTGCCCCGAGCCCCCGGCCGCTGCCTCTGCGGCTCTCCGCGCTTGGGGCTGGACCCGCTCCCCTTTCGGAGGTGGAAAAAGTTTGTGCGGCGTGGAGCGCAGCGCGGCGGAGCGGTGCGAACTTGGGCTGAGTTAGGCGAGGCTCTGCGGCATCTCCGCGGGGGGACGGGGAAGAAGGCGGGGCGGCGGTGGGCTGAGCTGCGCTCCGTCGGAGTCTGGGGTCCGCCGCGTCGGGAGCAGTCTGGCTGGGCTCTGCCGTGCGAGTGCCAGGGCAGGGGACAGCACGAGCGCTTCTCCTGTATCCCGTTCGCGTAATGGTCAAGGGAGCGCGGACACCGGCCCGTCGCCGCCGGCTGCGCACGGCAGCAGTGGTGTCGTTCCGGTGTCTTTCCTGCTAAATGTTTTTGTGGCAGTCCGTCGGGTATTAACTCAGAAGTGGAAAATAAATATCTCTGCTGTGGTACTGTATCTTGCGGATGAAGTATGTCTCTATGACATCTTAGTATGGAAACTGTTTGAAAAAATCAGGAGAAACTGCAAATGACTTAATAACTTCTAGGGAAATAACTGCATGTAATAATAATTATTACATTTTAAATATTATTAATAGCTGTAATCCTGTATTTGAGAATACGAAATCAATTATTCTGCTGATTGGTAGGTTGTTCATAATTCAGCTATCGCTACAAATGACTTGAATAAGAGATGTAACAAAGTATTTTGGGACAGTAATAGTAATGATCATTAGTAGACTAATGATCAGTTTTATTAAGAAAGTATCTTATATTTCATTTCATATAAAATACAACTTACTTTGCAAGACGTATATGTAACTCAGTTCTACATTACAGATATTCTTCAAATTCCTTAACCAAAGCACCTGTTATTATCTAGAGGTTTTTTTTCTGTGTTAGAAGTGCTGTTAGTCAAGAACGCTCATCTCTGGCATACATGAATAGTCATTCTTGCATAATTCTGTACCATTTCGTTTGTTTTAGTATCAACTCTTGTGTAAATTTAAACTATTTTCTTAAGTATCTGTAAAAGGAACACTTTTAAAAGATACCACATAGGTACTAAGAAGAATAGGTATTCTTAGTAACATCCTTATAATAACTTACTGCTGAATGCATAACATGAATCGAAACAAAACAATGGATGGCTGAAAATTTTGTCTTGTCTCATCCAAGATAGTGTCCTAGGTCTGATCAGAAGCAAGCCAAGTTCTCTCTGTAAAACGGACTTGATTTTACAGAGGAGCTAAAGAAACTCTCATTTCAATCCTGTTCTAGCAGCAGTGTTCCACTTACCCATCAATGACTGTTGCCCTGTGCACACATAACATTTCAATTAATGCTGCTTCAGCTGTCTAAAGGTCTGATGAGATGCTTGTTAGCACTTTGATTGCTTTTTCTGACACTATTGCCCCTGCCTTTGGGATTTGGACATTGCATGTTCATAGTGGAAAGTAATTACAGAAGGTAATAATCTTTGGTGTATCCATTAAAATAATAGTTTCTTCATTTTTGTGCAACATCTGGGGAGAGCTTTTACCTTCCACTAGGATTTTTTTTTTCTCAGCACTGAGGACAGCAGTGGCTCAGAGGCATATGAGAGGCATAAAATGAGTATTGGTAAATTGTTATCCACAGGGTTACTGCTTAAACAAACATATAATTGCTGTGTCTGGTGGGATGTGACATGGCTTTATGTTAGATATTCTGCTTCAAATTTTAAATGTAACCCAGTCTGTAAAATGCTTTTGTAAGTTTCTAATCACTTCCTGTTTCACTAATATCAATATTATGTTTGTCCTTTTAAGACGAATGAAGAAAATACGTCCTGCGAAGAGTAAAAGTACTTGATTCTGGGAAGACTCTTAAAGCACTTCTAACTTCAAAGCTGGAGAAAATTATGAAGGAACAGTCCATCTGACTCCCTCACCATCTCACACAGAACACAAAATGGCTCTTCAGAAAAAAACTATTGCTGGTGTCTTGGGGGAGTGGTGTTTGGAGGAACCACTGTTTGGTTGCAGGCGGCACCAGAATGTTAGGAAAAAACTGAGACTGATACGAATTGTAGGGCTCCTTGTCAGTGTAGTGGCCATTAGTACTTTCTCACTTTCAATGAGTGCCTTTTTCAAGATGGAACCACATAGCATAGCACTGGTCAGCAGCCTAGATAGCCAAAAGCTGGTGCGTGGGCACCAAAGAACTCTCTTGGATTTCACAGAACAGAATGAAAACGGCACTCCAGATCCACATGCTTCAATGAAACATGAAGGTGGGCACGACAATCAAACAGATGATCATGCAAAGGGAGAGTACCCCGAGGACCTTTTCTCTCTTGAGGAGAGAAGACAGGGAGCAGTGATCCTCCATATAATTGGAATGATTTACATGTTTATAGCCTTAGCCATAGTCTGTGATGAGTTCTTTGTTCCTTCCTTGACTGTCATCACTGAAAAACTGGCCATTTCTGATGATGTGGCAGGGGCAACCTTCATGGCTGCTGGTGGTTCAGCCCCAGAGCTCTTCACTTCTTTGATAGGAGTCTTTATATCCCACAGCAACGTTGGCATTGGTACAATAGTGGGATCTGCCGTGTTCAATATCCTATTTGTTATTGGAATGTGTGCTTTATTTTCTAAAGAGATCTTGAACCTTACTTGGTGGCCACTCTTTCGAGATATGTCCTTTTACATCATTGACTTGATCTTGTTAATCATCTTTTTTCTGGATAACTTCATAATGTGGTGGGAAAGCATAACGCTCCTGACAGCATATTTTTCCTATGTGACTTTCATGAAGTTCAATGTTCAAGTAGAAGAATTGGTGAAGAAATTTTTAAACAGGAACAAGGTTGAGAAGGTAACAACAGACGCTGAAGGAAAGGTTGGTCAATTTTTAGTTGAATTACATGTAATAATGTCCCTGTAAGTGCTGAGTCCTTCTATAGCATAAGGACTCTAATATAGTACAGTAACCAATATAGGAAAGTTCCGTGTTTTGCTCAAATGTCTTTTTGTTTAATCAAACTGATATTATTGAAAATAAAAAAACAAGTAGCCTTCTAGTAAGTCAATAGCTTTTAACTCCAGAATGATCCTGATCACATAGAAAGCAAGAAAGAAAATGCCAGCAAAAAGACATAAACCTTTACTCAGCATTTTGGCACATTGATGAGGTCTGAGCTATAGCTGTTATTTTTTCCCTAAGCTTTTGGATTAAGCAGTAACAATATCTGGGGAGGATCTTGTGACAAAAATTTGGCTTTTTAAAGACTTTTAATGCACTTTCTTCCCCAGAGAAAGCGCAGATAATTCAGAACAGTATACAAAGGTATCTTTATACATGTTTGTCGTCTACTGATGCTGATAATGCAACATTAACTTCCTGTTGTAATTAGTGGCAATTACATGAAAAAACCTCTTGAAAACAGTGACCACGTTGGCAAAAGTCATAGGTTCTCTGTTTAAGAAGAATGGTTTCCCATATGCTATTTGCAACTATGCAAACTAATTTTTGTCCACAAGTAGATAATGAAATTTATGCACAGAGGGCTTGGTAGGTCTTCAGCAATTACAATAATCTTCTAAACAGCTTTCTTCTGAAAGCAAGCAATATTTAAGGGACCTATTATGTTGAGCTGATAAATACTTATGCATGTAGCAGTATATTGGGTGGAATATCTGGTTTTATATGACATCGGGTATATTCATCTGATAAGGTTTTATTATGCAGTAATTATTCAAATTATCAGGGACCGAGTTGCTCACTGTTTCATTTCTTTTGTTTAGCAGTGGTATATGAAGTGGCTCAGGAGACACAATTCATCAATATAAGTGCACAGGCACATAAACAGGAGGAGAGAGACATACCAGAGCTGGGTATTTTAAAAGTTATGACAGATACATTCAGTTTTAGGGCAGGCCACAAACCACCAAAATTAAAACCCAAAAAAGTCTCATTTTTTTCTTTAGTTCTCTAACCAGGTTTAACAGCTGTACACTTACTTGTAACTTTATCTTTTCCTTTCTGTTCTTTTTCCAAAATCAGCATGCTCATCTTCATCTTTCTCAAAATGCATAATTGGGATTTTATAAGTAAATTAAAAGAAAGGTCAACACCAACAAAATACTTGCCCTCATTAGCAAAGGGCTTCTTTAACTACATTAGTTGCTTTCTAAATAATGTGAGATTTCACAGTGCATTATAAGTTCTTTGACAGTTTGTGCTAAAAATATGTAATGTTAGAAAGACTGTGGTATATGAAGCAACCTTCGTCCGTCCAAAACCGGACAGAAAATATAAATCCGTAACTGGTATGAAGCAATTATCAGTATGAAAAGCAACTGCCTTGTGTTGTCCAGGCTACAACGTGAGGGAGAGTGGCTGTATATCAAAGTGTTCAATTACTTTCGGCTGGACAGAAGAATAAATCATTTGCAAGCCCTATTGAACATTATTTATATTTTAAGCACTCTAGATGGACTTGATTTTAAAAGGATACCTTTAGGACCACTCATTTATTGTTTAACATTTTAATTACTGAGTGTTTGTTTATGTTTATAATACAGGTGCACAGATTTCGGATAGGGTTGAAAAAAATCAGAAATTGGCTACTTTTCCTAAAACCACAAGCTTTGCAACATATATTTCATGAAAATATTTTTCCCGAACTAACTTGAATTTAATTAAAATGATAAAGTAATGTATTCATAAATCATTGAGGGGTGAAGAAATTTGCTCTAATTTCGTTGCAATTTAGCTAATACGTATTTTCTGCTTCCTGGGGAAAATAGCTTCTGAAGGTGTCAGACCATGTTTTTCCTTTGTGAGTCATGCTGTAAAGACATATTTTTGAATATTCCACTGACACTTTGAAATCATAAGTCATTATGAATTATTTTATTCTTCAGTTGAACAGTGTTAAGCAGGATGAATGAACTGATTTTCTTATAGCAAGGATGTCACAGATTATGTTTGTTGGATAAAATCTCAGTGAAGTTCTCTGTTAATTTATTTGCTATTATTAGATAATTAGTTTTCTTGCTTTTTAAATTAAAAAAAAAAAAAAGAAGAAGGAAAAACTATTACATGAAGTCCTACGCCTGATAGAGATGCCTAGGACTTTCAGCTTAAAGTTATGTCTAAAGCAAAGGATAAAATGTTTTTATAGTCTGAGGTCTGGTGCCTAATAGTGAATGCAATGCGCATGGGTGTTTATTTCCTAAACACTGAGGGTTATAAGTATCACAGAAGTGATAGTCTTGGCATTTGGTGGCAAAGAATATTTCACTTCTACAGTGTTAGCTGTTAGCCTAGATTGCTTCCACTCACCAAGAGTGTGTATGTACAATTGTATGTATCTAATTGGTATACTGAACACAGAATTTGCAACCTCAGTTGTTTCTGATGGAAACTTTTTCACTCTTTTCCCTCCCATTAAGGCAGAGAATTGCTAGGCAGCTATCTGGAATTGAGTGTGTTAAAGTGTCTTGAAATATTTTAATTTCAGGAGAGTAGAGAAAATTCTCTTTTCTCTAACCAGAACTCCCTATCTGTTGTTGATTTTGCTGCTGCCAAACTGGCAAGTATTCTGCTAAAAAAACTTGTGCATCGTATTTATCTTTAAGACTATTGTAATCTGAAAGCAGCTCAACAAATTTGAGAAGTCTAAATAAGGCATCGTAAAGCTGGATAGTTGAAGGGTTAGGTGGCTTATTAGCAAACGAGTGCCCAAGAGTAAAAAACTGATCAGATGAGATACTAAAATGTGTTTTAATGTTAATTTCAGTACTTTTATTCTCAGTTGTCTTGAGAGGTTGGAGAAAGTTCTACTTTCTCAAGGGCAGTATTTCCCATGAGAAAAGGCTTTAGACATGAACTTGTTTTTCTGTCAAGCTTTCATTTGCTCTAGGTGTATTCATCAGGTTGCTGGAATGCATGTGTATCTCTGTAGATGGCTTTTAGATTCCTATCCCCATTGAAGCACATTTTTTTGTACTAGAAAATTGTGACTGTTTGAACTTCTGATCATATTTTCTTTAGTGTGTTGGTTACTTGTACAAATGCAAATACGGACAGAGTACTCTATATGAATTTCATTGTGCTCACTGTTTTCTTTCACAAGCTTTCAAACATACACAGTCTGGATTATTAAAGTGTCCAGATTGTGAAAATATGCTAACCTTAATTTTTGGAACAATTTTGTGACACTGATGAGAACAGACTACAAGCTTTTTGCATTTAGAGTTCATAGGGTTCATTGGCAAGGTTCTCTTTAAACTGTGGATAGTTCTGCGCCTCTTGTCACCCTCAAGGAAGCCTGATGGCAGTCTGATACTGATGAACTCCAGAGATCACTGTGAAAAGGATGAAAAAAAGGAGGATAGATACAAAAGCAAGACAGCATGAAAAGACAAGATAAAAACCAGATGGCTAAGTTCTACAGCGTAGGATGGCATATGGTATATGCAGATCAAGATGGGTCCCTAACAAGTGGCACTGAACCTTACGAGCTGCCCTGAACAGGTCCTACAGTAGTAAGTGCCATCCCATCACCAGATATCCCCAGAATCCTTTCCAGCCTAACTTACTCTGTGGCATGATTTTTAGGTTTTATGTAGCTATCCTGCAAAGAACAGATGATTTTTAGGACTGAGGTGGAGACTTTGGTATTAATTTGGCATCTTCCTCAGCTGAATGAAGGTACTTAAAAACATGAGCCTGAAATTGAGTATAATAGACAGGAAGAGGAAAATAGAAAAAGCTGATGGACAACGTTCTTAAAAATAAGACTTTTTTTTTAACTTTCTGCTGAGATTTCAGTCTATTCTTCATAGTCTGTGTTGGTGAAGATATGTTGAATGTATTAAGTCACGTTAAAACATCATGTGAAACTAGTTTTCAAGTACTTTTTTCCTTTAATGTTGCATGGAGATCATTGCAGGAATGCTTGAATCTGATCGTTCAGTAAATAATTTGAAGCAATTCTGTTTGGCAACTAGGAGAACAGAATGTGGGTGGCGCAGGGATATTGTGCAATGACATCTGTTTCACTGACAGTACCATTTTAGATAAATAGCTTATGGTATATACGAGACAGTTGCAGGTTTTCTACATTTACAGAGAACTGCATTTGGAAAATGAACTATTTTTACCAACACGGCATAGCTATTATTTTCTTGCCAATTTTGTTGTCTTAAGAAACTTGAATAGCTTATGTGTGGTATTTTAAGATCCACATTGATGTCAAGTGTTGCCACGGTGTATTTAATGGAAGTATTTGCATTCTAAAGGAAATTAACAGTATTTTAGGTACTTCTCTGCTTGGTGGCTGTATTAGCATTGCACGTGCACATTCACTGTTATAATGTCTGATCTAATATGTGTTCAAGGTAAAACACAAATTACCTGCATGTGTACAGGAAAAACTGAAACTCCAGAACAGTTCTTTTTCAAGGCTTCTTAATGTTGAATCCACAGACCCAGTAAATGTAACTCGGTCTATAAAATAACCTTTCTTTTCTTGCTACCAAGAAAAGATACTGTTTTCGTGGTTTTCATAGTTCATAGTGTTTCACAGTTCTTAGGAAGATTTGACTTTTATTCTACAGACATTTCTCAGTTGGTCTACTTGTGCAAGCATGTATGTGAACATAGAGCTATGAGTATCTGGATCTTGAGTATCTCAGCAAGATAGCTGCATTGTTTTAAGTACACGTTTGAAACGTAAGCCTCAGCACTGACATTGAACCATCTTTTGTTTAGATAAATGTCTGGGTTTGTGTCATGTTTTGTCTACTTTTATTCTCTCAAAAACTTTCAATCTACTTCTGTGTTAATGTAATGTTTCTCCAGTAGCAGTAACTATGAGTTAATTCGCCTTGAGTTTTTAGCATTGTTGTTTCAATTTAGGGCTATTAACTGACATAACCAAAGGCTGATACTTTATATATGGAACCATTAGTACAGTGAAATGAATACTATTCTTAGTTTCTTTTAGCACTTCTCAGTAATTTATTGACTACAAAGCAATGATTATAGTTTTCACCATTGGAGTCTCTTGGTTTTGTATTTATATACTCTGGTAACGAGCAAAAAGTGACAGCATGCAAATGTAGTGTAGATTAAATGCTCTTAAATCATGGCCATCCACTAAGATGAAGCCCTTGTTAATTATGACAGGAAAAGGAAGTTCTACAACTGTGCCACCATTAATTAATAGCAAGGGGACAAAATATCCATCAATATATTTAAAAATAAAAAGCATATGTAATTAAAAAGAAGTCAAATGATACATCTTAGAGGCTGCACAAAACCAGCTGTGTTGGCAAATGTTCACCATGCTGTATTTCAGCAGAACTCCAGACATGGTTAAATTTGTTGTAGAAGCTGTACAAAGAGAGGAAAGTCTGGGGACTTTATAAATATTTTTCCTTCTGTCATCTCAGTTTTGGAAACTTTGGTCCAGATCCTCCACAGAATGTGAGAGCTACAGAAGACTGCAGGTGGGATTTCAAGCCACAAATCAGTATGCCAGACCTCAAAATACCTGCCAGCTTTGGGGTGCTTAATCTCTGAAGGAGCTGTACTTTATAACAGAAACGAGGTTCAGAAATCATTTTTTTGCTTAGAGGCCTGTTCAGAAATGGCAGACTCAGCTGCAGCAGCATGGTACTGCTTTTCCATCCAACCCATATCCCTCTGCCTTTTCCCCCAAGACAGTTCTCCAGATTTACCTCTCAGATAAATATTTAACAAAATCTAAGGGCTTTTTACAATGTCTTCAGATTTTGGGGATTAGAGTGCTTAACTTTTATGAAATTACATACAGATTTCCCACATTCACTGCTCATTTTAAGTTGGTGCCACACTCATCATGTAAGTTTTGAGTGGCAAGGCACAGCTGACTCCCCTACTTTCCTGGTCTTGTTTTAAAAGACAATAGTGACCACTCCACTATAGACATTTTAAAGTGCGGGTGTGTGATATGGGTAATGGAAGCTGCCCTAGAGCAGTGCTTGTTGCAGTGTCGAGGGTGCCACATTTAGAGTGTGTGATGCCCTGAGCACTGCTGACTTCAGGGTGACCTTGGCCTTTCTGAGTGGTGACACTCCCCAGGCAGCCAGCACTACACTGCCAGGGCCATAGGCCAAAAAATTAGGTTTGATGAAGTGCTTCTTTCCTGCTAATGATCTAGGGTTTTGTTGGTTATATTAGCAGGAGTCAGTTTTCCACTACCAGCTGTAGAGATGAGAAAATAGGCTCTATTGTGTCCTTTCTCCTCTGATTTTTTCCTCCAGGAATTCATGGATTTTGCTTTTGTAGCTGTGGAATAAGATTATGACCAATTTGAATTTTTTACTGTGTAATGGATAGCATGTTCACACCAAAGAAAGTCGTACAACAAAAACGATATAGAAGTGGAGGTCAGGAAAGTTCTTAAAAATAAGGTATGTGCCCATGCTTCTCTTGAAAAGATCTGTGTGGGATAAATGAGTATTAAAAGTGTTTTACACATGGTGTATAGAACAGATGGGAAGATGTATTGGAGATGAGTGTAAATGAACAGCTGTAAAACCTGTAACTCTTCAGACATTCTATCTAGCAGCCTCTGTTACTGTTTATAAAATAAACTTCAATATAAAGAATAAGACTTCCTTATTTCTCCCCAGACACGTACCAAGTTTTGTATAACCTGCAAACAGTGACTAGTATGATGTTGATAACTCTGTAGAATAAATGTTTCCTTCACCTTAACCTAGATCAGCCATGTTCTGTTGTTTTCCAGCCAGCTTTTATTTAAACATCACTTTTTATTATTTAACTTAATTGCTGCTTCCATTAATCTGTGCAGCAGTAAGTGTGCTATTGGCACAAACTAGAGATTCAAATTATTTCTTGGCACTGACAAGTTTTTTAGAACCTACAATGACAAATACCAGGTAATTGTAATAAATTTATCATGCGCAGATATGCATCATGAGATATAGGTGGCTTAGAAAAAGAAAGGTGACTGGTTTTGTGGGTTTGGTTTTTTTTTCTTTAAATTCAAAACCATTCATTAAGCACTCCTGAAAATCACTATCTTCCTTTATCAGTACAGACCAAATACCTTAACAATACTTAGCTGTGCATTTCAAAATGCTGGAAATGTGGTCTCTCAAGTAGAATGCCTTATACAATGGTCCTGACACGGTATTGTTCTGAGACAGGCACATATTTTTTAACTATTATTAATTTTCCTAGCAAAGTAGTGAGATGATAATCTGGTCTCCCCTAGACTAGGTGCTTAGTTAACTGTATGAAATCACAGTTTCTTTCCTCAGTAACTCATCGTGGGAAAAAGATTCCATTCACAGTATCTGATAAGAAGAATATGATTTGTCATGTATACAATTCTATGTACAGTTAGCATACCATCAGTCTTTTCCTCCTCACCCGAGCTGTCATTGAGTTGCTGATTATTTATTAAACATAGACGTCCAAGAACTAATTTAAAGAAGTAGCTTATTTCTCTATATGATCTTGCACTAGATCTTCACTAGTGACAGTCAGTCAATGATATATCTGGTAGAAGGCAGCACCTTTTTGTATGATAGGACCTAAGTCAAAACAGTACTGTTGATGCTCTGTTTTGCTTTTGGGGAAAATAGTCAGATCAGATGGTTTGTATTTAGTTTGGTTTTGTTGTAAATTTGTGCGTTTGAAATTCTTGCAATTGTATTGTTAAGTGCAGGTCAGTGTCACAGGCAACCTGAAAATCGTGAGTTAGAGTAGCCTTAGGGCATACTTTTGGCAAGCAAATTGGATCTGACAGAAAATACATTGTAGTACATTACCACATATTTCATTATTTTGCAGGCAATAGCTGTATCTTTGAACAAATACAGTAGTTATTTGCTGTCGTTGGTGGTTTGTTCATTTACCGGTGTTCTGATCCGAAAAAACAAAATGAAAAAAAGTTCTGTGTTGGAAAAACAGCCACTGCCTTGCTGGTAAATAGAAGTGGGCCTCAGGGCTGGGGAGAGCAATGAGAATTCAGTGTGTTGATCATGTACTTGTTTCTACAGCAGGTGGAGGGTTCAGAGCTCATGTTGTCTCTGAAGCAGCTCTATGTAGTGGTGTAACTACAGCCCTGCCTTAACCACTCACTCACTTTGGGTGATTTTACTGTCCCTGTCAGGTACAATTTCATCAGGGCAGCTCAAAGAACAATTACTGCTAAGTTACTGTGTTTTGCACTATTCCATTACCATTCCATTGTCGTCCATATTGTGATTTGCATGGACAGCCATAAATAGCTGTGCTCTTGGATGACTTCCTTTAAGGTGAGTGTGCGAAAACAGGCTTAAACGTGTATCTGTGTGACGATATTAGAAGTGCTACACTTAAGGGAATAATAGATTGGTGCAAAATGTTTTCCTGTATGAGGAAGAGTAAAGATAGTGAGGAATTTGTACTACAAACTATGCTGACAAATTAATCAGAATTTTTCCTCAGGAATTAATCCTGCTTTATCACCTCTTAACTGCTTAATGCTGTGAGTCTAGTCTGAAGTCAGCAGTAATACCAGTGACATTTATTGCATAACCAACTAGTGTAAACTCTTCACCCTCTCACATTGCTGTAAAACAGCTCTAGCTGATATAGATCACTAAGCAAAAGGCACGTCTGCTGTCACAGCCTGTGTTTGGTGACCTTCAGGGCATCATTTGAGACCTGTCTAGTTATATAGACTTTTGCCCAAGGGAGAAGATTGAAGTTTGTAGGGTTTGTAACATTAGAGGATGAGCACCACTTTTGGGATTAATCAGATGTTAATTTTGTTGAGGTTTTTTTTTAATTTGTGCTGAAAGCTTTTATCAAATTACCAATTAAAGTCCTTCTATTGCTACCAGGCACACTCAGAAAGTTATCATTTAACTAAAATTCATGGCAATCAAATGTTTGAGTGGAAAACTCCCACATTTTGGAACTCCAGGAATTTCTTTGTCTGAGAGTAGTTAGAAATAATTCATGTTATTAGTTACTTATGGATTTTTAAAGTCAACTGAAATAATTTGAAAGCGTCATGTTGTCTCACAGCTGATTTTGTTTTCATATACTTTTATTTAAATATTCGTATTTTCTGCTTTATTCTTAATATTAATTGTATTTATTTACTACATTTTCTTTTCATTTAGAATGTTTCTGGGTAGAAGCATAGTCTGTTTGAAATCTTCATCTTGGCTGGATTTTTAAATGCTGCAATGATATAAATATTATTAAATATTCTGCAAAATTTGAATTAAGAAGTGGTTAGTTTTTCCTCTCTATATTGCAAACCGTGGAAAGTGGTTAAGTTTTCCACTTCTGAATGAGTTTTTTGGAAGGAGGCACAGCAATGCTAGAAGTCACAGACAAAATACCTGAGTCTTTCAAAACCAATGGCAAAATTCCTTTAAAATTTAGTCAGAGAATGATCCTGGGACTACATTGCACAGGAATATTGCCATTGTTTTTTGTGTTCCATTTCTGAAATAAAATCACTACTTGCTGCCACTCCGAATCGTACTCTGCACGTTATAATGAAGTGATTTTTTTACCTTTTGATTGTCTCGTTGTCAGCGTGCACCGGAACCATTTCCCGTTTGTGTGTGCGTGTGTAGGCATGCCTATGTCTACGTGTGCATGTGTGCACTCTGTCAGTCTGAAAGGTGCTGTATGGGCCATGCTAGAGGTGAATGAGAAACGGAACAGTTCTCTAGATTATTAATTTGCCTGCTTCCTGTGCCATTTCACCTCTCTTCTACCTAGTTACCCTTTTCCGTAAGACTCACTCAAATCGTTAAAGTTTTTGATCAGCACATTCCTCACAGGATTTTTCCAGATTAGTTATTCAGAGAAAAATGTCTGTGTTTTCTTCTTAAGTATGGACTGCTTCCAAGCAACAAACGAATCACTCCTGCCTGAGGCCAGGGACATGATGTACTGAACTATTGACATATTTTACTGTACCTAATGTATCACATTAGTGATTCCCTATCCTGTGACTCTACAGAGATAGAAACAGGAAACTGTGCAGTAAGCTGGGGTGAGAATGTATTGCTTTCTTCACTTAAAGTTGCCTATTAAGTGTAAGTGCTTTTTAGCAAAGGAATAGAAATATTGCCACACCCATTCTCTAATGATCTTGCAATATATTAGTGCATACATTTGCAAATACATTAGCAATTATTTGCAAATATCAATATTGAAAATCAGTATTTTCAGATATATTAGTATTGAAATTACTTAGTGAATTATTTGGATAACTTCCTGTGTCCATTTTTACTTGAAAGCAACACTGTAAGGCTATTTAGAATATAATATAGCGTATATATATTTATCATTAAAAAAAGCATGCAGCCTCTTATTTTTAGGGCCATGGGAAATAAATGTTGATTTGTGATCTCATATATAGACACGTGTGAAGAAGTACAGACTCTCATCTTCAAATAACGGCAATAGGCTTAGTAACACGCTGGACTGAATTGCAAACTCGTGCCTTAGCTTTGGATTTAAGAGTCAATATGTGGCTCTCTCTTTCATTTAATTGTCTTAGAAACCTGTGGCTTTCAAGCCTTGTAGAACATTGTACAGTGTGCTGTAGGAAAGTTTTATTTCTGCTTGCTTGACTGGATTACTGTATGCAAGAAAAAAATAGGTCAGCATATTGATGGCAAAATGGTCTTGAGGCAAAGCAAGAAGATGGTGGTGTCTGAGAAAAAGGTAGTCAGGCTTGGTGGACAGAAACCAGATAGCATACATGAGGCTCTCATTTTGCACCATGATGTTTTTGAAGCATCTTGGTAAGCATATCCTCTTTGCCAAAGTTTTAAATGTTAGTAAATTTTCTGCTTAAGAATTCTTCCCATCAGTAACATTTTTGTCCTTCCTTAACGTATTAGGAGGAATAGCTGGGGAAAAAGTCAAATTGAACTAGAATAAACTCTATATGTGCAGATTTTTGTAATTTCAGTAATTACTTTATTTTCTTCTTTTGTGAGGGAAAGGACTAAACTGAACAAGACGTAGCTTTGCAGTTGATGTCAAGTTTTCCTGTTGATTTTGATGAAAGTGAAATTAAGCCCGAAAGTCAGGACATGGCGAATTATGATCTTGCTGCTTCTCTGATCTCTGTGTGCCACTGTATGATTCCAAGCCTCTGAGCTGCTCTCCTTCCATATTAAATCACCCCTAGCAAACAAGAAAGCAATTTCTTTTGGACTTGTAGCAAGTAGAACAGGCTTTATCAGTTTTCAGTGCCCTTGGACTCAAACTGGAAAAGGGCACTCAGTGTTTCACAGCATGATCTGCCCTGTCATGTGATTAGTTTTTGGATTATTGATAAATATCAAACCAATTATTGTGTGGTGGGATCATACTGTCTTTTCTCAGACCACTGCTAGAAACCACTGCTGCTTTCATCTTTTTTAAGGGGTCTATTTCTTAAGGGGAGCTGTGGGCATGGAAAAAGTCAGTTAATTCCTTTCTGAAATGTAGGAAAAGCTATTAGCTATTTTATTAATTAAGTACACATACAGGAACATTTTTGTGAGTGATAAAGTGGAAGAAACTTTCCTCTGTGAATAACCTGCTCTTCCTATGGAAAAGTACTATGCAAAAATACAGAGACCAATTTTTAGATTAAGTTGACCTACCTTCAAAATTATCAATGAGAAGCTCAAGATGTAGACAATTGCAGAACCCAGCTCTTGGCCCCAGATTCACCTTGCTTAGCTGTGCTGCCTGACCTATGAATATAGTCTCCTCAGGTTACTTCTGTACAGAGAAATGGGCATTTTTACAGTGTTGTAGATTCATTGAGGTCACAAAAAGCGCTTCAGATTACTGAGTCCAGCTGTTAACCTAACACTGTCAGCTCCACCACTAAACCATGTCCCTAAGCACCACATCTACTACATCTACACAAATATCTCCCGGGATGAGACTTTTCTGGGCATCCTGTTCCAATGTCTGACCACCCTTTCAGTGAAGAAATTTTTCTTAGTACCATGGTGCAACTTGAGGCCATTCCTATTGGCCTATCCCTTGTTATTTGGGAGAATAGAGTGACCCCTGCCTGGCTACACCCTCGTTTCAGGCTGTTGGAGTCAGTGGTAAGGTCATCCCTGAGCCTCCTTTTCTCCACGCTGAACACCCCCAGCTCCCTCAGCTGCTCCTCACAGGATTTGTGCTCCAGACCCTTCACCAGCTCCATTGCCCTGCTCTGGACATGCTCCAGTACCTCAATGTCTGTCCCATAGTGAGTGACAGGCCCAAAACTGAACACAGGATTTGAGGTGCAGCCTCACCAGTGCCGAGTACAGAGGGACAATCCCTGCCCTGGTCCTGCTGGCCACACTATTGCTGATACAGGCCAGGATGCCATTGGCCTTCTTGGCCATCTGGGCACAGCTGGCTCATGTTCGACTGTCTGTCGATCAATACTCCACCAATAGGATCTTTATTGTAAGGTTTAATCCTTTCCTGACCTGGAACTGGGCAAAAATCTGGACTATCACCTGCAGCAATAGTTTGGTAAAACCTAAAAATCTGTCTCCTGTGCTTTTATTGCAATACCATGAATAATTACCACAGTGCTGCCTTTTCTAAAACCTGGAATTACATCAGGTTGCATGAGGGTGATAGCCTGATGTCATTTAGCACAAGGTCACCTTTGAGATGGAGGTAATTCAAAGTTGCTGTTTTTCTATGCCACCAAGCAAAATAAAATGCTTATTTAAGTGTTAATCTAGTCTCTGAACATTTAACTTGCTCCTTTTGTATTCAGGTCAGTATCTAGATATTACATATGGTTCCAAACAGGTACTTCAGGCAAATAAGCTATTAAGTGAGTCTTACTGTTATTTATAGAAAAGTTATTGGCGCTGCAGCCACAGACACTGTTAACGTACATGATTCATAGCAGATTTTTCTGGGTTATCTTTTTTATAAAATTAGGCATAATTTTAACTTTCAGAGAATTACAATATTGGTTAACTATTGGTTAATCCATTCTTTAATTGATCAGATTTCTAACCTTCCATGTAGATTTCTGAACATCTACAACAAATTAATTAAATTGCATACAGCTCCTAAAATAACAAGGAAACCCTTGTTAGGATTCAGCAACTCCAGCTTCCAATGGAAAAAGGAGTGGTTAATTATAAAAATTCAGATTACATTGTTCTTGCTCCATCTGCTTTTAACTGTTTTTGGATGTTTGTTCTTCACAATTAAATGGTAATTTTTGTTTTCAAATATTTCACAATTTAGTGAGGAAACAGAGCCTGCTGTAAGGAGATGTGTACATACAGTCCTTAACAAAAGGAAATCAGTTTGCCGTCGTGGCTCTTTCAGGCGGGTTTGTTGAATTTCAGCAAATCATTTATTTCACAATGTCTCAGATCTCCTCAGAGTTGTAAAATCCTATGCCTGCCTTACTCATTTGTGAAAAAGAACCCAAACCCTGAATGTTCTTGGATGTCATTCCATTAAAATAATCAGTGTTACAACATCTGTGTGAAGCAGGAAGGCAGTTGGCATTTCACTGATGACATGTAGAGCATCATCTTTTCTTCCTGTTGCAGTGGTTCCGACCATCACCCTTTTTTGACGTCATGAATGAATCATCAAAGTTAGATCAGTATAAGGGTAAAAGGATAAGGCATAAGTGTAGGAAGTCAGTATTGAGAAATGGGTATTTTTTTAAAAGGCAAAATTCCTTCCATTACAATAAGGATTTGATGCCACACTTCATTATTATGCCTGTGTTACTTCATGTTAACCTCTGATTTTGTACCATACATATCAGTGTCCATTTGCCATGGAAAACCTAAAATTTACTGTCTTCCCTTTGCTGACCACCCCTTTGAGACATCAGTACCTTCTTTCTAAGTGTGGAGGATGTGGAGGATTGGCCAATGGCAAGCCTCAATCCCTGTTCCCTGACCTCTTCTAGAGCCAATGCTGGTTGCAGTTTTGTTCATCAAGCCTCTTACAGCAAGGGAAGAGTAAAGAAAACCATCAGGTTCTGGTCAAGGAGTCATTACTTACCTGATTTCCTAATATGTTGGCATTTCTGTTCTAATGTGTCAGCCTTGTCAGGTGCTGTCAGGGACTGACATTGTTGCATCACTGTTCCCCAAAGTGTGGGCCAAGAAACGCTTTCTGGCAGCCTGTGAAAGACCACGTAGCAAAGTGCATGTTGACATCAAGAGCGGAAGGATCTGTTCTTTCAGCTCCAAATGTCAACCAGGGACTGTGCACTGCAGAGTGCTGAACTGCTGCATGGGACTGGCTTTCTGTTCACGGTAGATGGATATCGACATTGTTGGTTTTAATGAGTTTTGGATAGATTCAAAGTGGTAGAAGGACTTCATGTAATTGCAGCATATTCTGTGCAGAAAGTGCTGACCATTATGATTTTTTTGGCATCAAACACTGCGGAAAAGGGAAGCAGGATTTTCTAACTCATAATGATGTCCTGTACCTGTCTGACTTTCTGTATTGGAGAGGAGCTATACTGCTCAATATTAACCCCTCTAGCAAGGAGAACTTTGATAGAAATACAGTTTTTCTAGGCTTGAATTGTTACTATAGCATGCAGTGCTCCTGATATGAGAAGCTTGCTTAAGTTCATGAAAATATGTGGGATGAATATAAGCTCAGTGTCAAGCAGAACTGCTGATTTCTATGATCAGAAACAACTATGGAATGTATCTGTGTTTATGAATTTTACTTTTGATAAAATGCAGCACCATTTCCTGTGAGAAATGCTGCTGTCTTTTTCAGTTTACTTCCAAAATATGGTGCTGCTATATTGTCTGCTGGGTGACTTTATTCAGTATAAAATGCATGAAAGCTTAAAAAAGAAATACAGGAGAAATATTTTTCGTGTGATTGAACTATGTGTGGGGACTTCTGGCAGGGCTTCTCAAGGCCTGTGGTTCTGTTGCTTTTGGTTAGTTCCACTGGGGTACTGAATGTCCAGGGAAATATGGACTCTCCAAACTGGAATATAGGAGAAAAACGTTTGTTCAGATCATCAGTAAGATTAGATACAATACTGAAAAGCTAGGCTCCTTATCAGCAGAAACAGTCATGCTTCTGGTGTTAGCCAGTGTTTTTCTTCAGAAAGGTTGCTAGCATCTCCAGTGCAGCATGTATGCAAATAATACACTTGTCATGAAGTAAACTTCTTTCATTAATTCTGCCATCACATAAATCCCATTCAATATTATGAAAAGGTAACTGCATTTTGTCAGAAAAATTTCAGTCGACTATGTGTGGGTCAGGACTTCTTGTAACAGTTGGCCATCTCCATCCAAAGTTCATGACTTGTTTTTTTTCCTGTTTCACCACTTACGAGTTTGTTGAAGGGATACAGTTAACATACAGTTAAGATACAGTTAACAAAAAAAATGTGTAGAATGAGGTATGTGAAAGCAAAATAGTAATTTACTGAGTCTATTTCTTTGTCCTGTGAGTCAGGAAGGAACTGTTAGGCAGCTTGGATAAGCTTTCAACAAAGCTGTATCTGAACAAAGCTAAAAATCACCTACAACCTTGAAGCATTAGCAAGTCTAAATTGCTAGTCTAAATTACTCTTCTAACAAGCTATAGAATTAATCATGACACACATATCAGGGGATCATGAATTAGTAGCCACAGAAACAAGCAGTGGTTTGCTGTTGTAAAATACACGTATCAAGAGTTGTTCAGACCATTTTGTACGTGCTGTGGCAATTAGGAGTGTTAAGGTTAATATTTCTGCTCGTGTTGTTAAAAGATGAGCTGAGGACAATCAAGAGAGGTTCAAATGTCAGCTTTCATTGTGTGCAGTATTTTTCTGATAGGTCTGCAGATGCATTTTAATTGGGTCCGAGATGCACCTTGGATATGCTGGCTGTCTGTTAGTACAATAGAGAAAAGTACATATTAAAAGTATGCCTAGGGCTTTTAATCTCTGTGTAATGACAGCAGAGGGCTTCTGCTTACCAAGGAGAAAAAATCAGCATAGGCAAATGTGTGTGCGTTCCTGCTGTGATGTGTTCCCATTACATGCTAGTCCTTGAGCAGAGAAATACATAAATAACAGAACAGTCCGTACCTTTCCTCTTTTTATGTCTGTATTTAAATCTGCAAAAGAACATCTGGTTCTCAGAGGACAGTTCCTCTGGAAGAACTTGTTAAGGCTGCAGAGATTAAAACAGAGATGATACTCATCACACTTGCCCCAAATAAATGTAATGCTACAGTAATGATAACACCAGTTCTTCCACAATTAAAAATTTTTTGTGTGTATTAAGAGACTGAAATCAGGATGACAACGTGTAATAGTGCCATCTGGTGACCTTCTTTCGGATTGTGCAGTGAAAATATGTGATTCAACTTAAGACATTCCATTTAAAAACACCAGAAGCCTTTAGGTTTAATTTTTTAGATTCAAATTCCTTTGAATTTTGGAGTTATCAAGAGAGGATATTGTATCAGCCCATTAGAGATAGATGAGGGTATGCTGTTTAAGCATGTGTATAAAAAATTGGAGTGTTTATTTCTCTAGTGATACTGATATTGAAAAAATAAAAGTTTTATATATCCTGATAGGCGTATGTGTCTTCTTACTGCAGCTGAGAATGGTGCTACCCATTCAGTTTGATGAGGAATTCAGATTATTATTTTAATGCTCTGTTTCTTCAGCAAGTCAAATGACACCTCTTTACAGCCCAGCCTTGCTGTTGCCGATTAGAGCTGATCTGTCACGGCATTTGTTGTAGGGTTTAATCTCCTGTGGGAGCAGCAGATTCTCCACACTGCTGCAACCCGTGACTCTCGGTCTCTTGCTTGATCCTGAGCTCACAGGGCTGAAGATCCTGTTCCATTTCTCAGCTGCAAAGAGCCACAATAAAACAAAAATACAGCCTCCTAGCTTTGCAGATGGATTGCCTGGAGGTCTCTGTACCCCTGCTGGGCCTACTCAGAGACAAGACAAGAAACCTGATAATGCATCTTGCGCTGCAGCAGTTGGAAAATGAAAGATCATCTTAAACTTTTCCTAAATATGTTCCCCATTTTCTTGTTTCTGAAGCACGGCAGAGGTAAAGGAGACACAGTTGAGACCTTAAGTAAAAGAAAACTAGTGCATGTACACTGTTATTATTATAAAATACGGTATCACATATCCGTAATTACAGTCACTTGTAATAGGAAGTGCTCTTCACCTGTCTGTACAGATAATGAGTTATCCACGCTTTAGGCCAGAAAGCAGTAGGTCCCATCACAGGTCAGTCATCAGGTGTATCATGTACAGCAAGTAAGTTCATGTAAAGACCCGGATGTATGTGGAATGATTTTCAGTAGGTTACCCATGTTGCAAGTATAAACAGAAATTTGCAAATAAATAAGAATTTTTAACAGGCAAGACTAAACTCACAAATACTATGATTTTATTTAATGGCAGCGGGAAAAAAAAGTACTGCAAGGCCCATACCAGCAAAGTATTTTGTCCTTCAGGTCCTTAAATTCTGGAGGTCAGATGCTTTTGTTAAATTTTGCATGCTTGAAAGGCAAGATGGATGTAAGTTCAGTTTTTAGCTTTCTTTTGTTATTGAAGAAGTTCGAGTGAATATATTGCCCTTCTGAGCACAGAGAGTGTAAGCAAGCTTATTGAAATAAACAGCTTTCATTAAAGTATCTCTAATGAGGTTCTGCATTTAGAATCACACCAGGGTTGAGGCTTACCTGCCTCTGGAGATTGTCCAGACTCAGCCCACCTCAGGCAGCTCAGCTGCTGCAGGTCATGTCAGGGCCATATGTGGTTGGACATAGGTACCTCAAAGAAGAGAGGATCCACACTGCCCCTAGGAAATCTGTACCCCTGTTTGACCACCCTTGTAGTTCAAAACCATTTTCTTCTGAAGGTTAAGAAGACATTTCTTGTATTTCAGTCTGTGCCATTGCTTCCTGTCCTTTCCCTGGGCACTACTGAGAGGGGTCTGGCTGCTTTACACCCTCCTGTCAGGTACTTACGTACATGTGAATGTTCGCTGTCCCTGAACCTGCTCTGCTCCAGACTAACCAGCCACAGCTCTCTCAGCCTCTCTTCCTGTGACATGATCTGGTCTGCCTGCTACCCTGAACATCTGGAATGGAAAGAGTCAAGTATTCTTTCTTTCCTAGGGGCAAATTTAAGAGTTCGGCCTCTTTCCCGAGACTTAAAACTGTCTGTATTTTAAGGAGTTATTTTCATGTCTGGGTATTAATTTTCCATGGGTTTTCTGAGACCGCCATTAATGTTATACAGAACACCCTCACATTTGTTTCGTATTTTAAATTAAAAGGGAGAAAGAAATGAGATTAGACTGAGTCACATACACTGCATCAAAGTAGCTAATTATGTATCAAGAAGAATTCTTTTTGGTAACCTCCAAGTCAGTTTTTAGCCAGGGCAATGTGTGTTTGTGTATTGTGTATTAAGTCTTGTAGATGCTCTTGTTCCAGATCAGTGTTTTAGATTTTGCAGAATAAATTCATTCCATGTATTTCAGCTTAAACTGTTCGGAAGGGGCTAACTTGCTCTGCATAGCATGAGGTTTGGGGGAATGATACTTTTTGGAGGAGTTACTTTAATGTTGATCTGGACTTCTTGCTACCTATTTAGGGTATCTTAGCAAAAGCATAAAAAATGGGTATATGGAGAGGAGATAAAAGAACTCATTGACTGACGTCCATGAAGAACATGACGTAAGCCAAAGGAGAACAGGTTGTCTTTCTGGTGCAGATAGAATGTGAATGAGTAGGGAACGGGACACTTTTCTTACAGGGCCACCAAGTAAAAGATGTTTGTTGAACATGCTTGAGGTATGCTACTTTTTAATAGCACAAACCTGTTCCTGCAGGTCACTTCAGCTGTCTTGCTCGGGACAGCCTCATGGCTGTCTCTTGGTGGAGAAACCCTGGGTAGTGCAGAGCTGCCAGAAGAGATTGAGTTGAGATTGAGAGATTGATTTTCTGAACAAAAAACAAGGTGCCCTAAAGCACCACTAATGCCAAGTATTTTTACCCACTCGCAAGTCTAGCAGAAAAACGTACAGATCTCTGATGAATTTTTCTTCAGGCACAACATAAAAATGAACTAAATTAGTTGTTTGATTACTTTAGATTGTCGTGATGAGCTGTCAGCACTAACTGGTCGCAGTGGAAACCAAACGCCTTCTCTGTGAGCAATCTCTGAAGTATTACCTAGGACTAACTCAGTGGGTCTGCTTTCCATAGAACTGACGTCTCATTGAAAACTTGGACTTCCAAGCAACTCTAAACAGCATTAAAATTCAGTGGTCTTCCCCACCCCCTTTTTTGGTTGACATTAGTAATAACAGAGCTTTTTCCTGAGAAGCTGATAGTTTTCTCATGATATGAAAATAAGTTTATTATCACCTTTATTTTATCAACTGTTTCTTCCTCAACACATTTATCCTCTGTGCCTCACAGATTAAAAAAAAAACCCCACCGTTATATTTACTTACAGTTACAGCAGCATTTAATTTTGGAAGGCAATAGAAATACACAGAAAGCCACATCTGCTTGCTTTCATGTACACCAAGATGAGATTTATCTGGCATAAGACTCCTCCAGTATGGGTATTACGATCTGACTCTCCTTATAGTATGCGAATAGAAGTAAATGCATCTGTAGTGCCTATCTAAGACAAGAATTCCTGTGTTGCACTCAGGAAGTGGTTTTTTTATTTTGTGATGTGCAAGGAAACTATAAAAGTCCATCAGAGTTATATTACTACATTTAAACTAATGGACCCTATCTTAGTCACCTGTACGAAGTTTGTCTTTAATTGTATACTCTCTGCAAGGAATGAAACATCAATCAATTTTAGGGCTAACTTCAGTTCATTAAATCGCCCTAGTATCAGCTGATTTCCTTCCAGTTACTGGAATGTGTCTGACAGTCCCTAAATGTGAAGATCCTTTTGAAAGAGACGAATAATCAAGCAGGTATGTGAGACATGAGGTGAGGTCCAATGGGGTGCTGCACCCCACCTTTTTAAGGTCCACCTTATTCCCCAGGAAGACTCTTCAGATATGGCTACACGAAAAGTCCTCAAAAGAGTGATCAAGGTTGCTAATACAGGATTGACCTGTGTCTGGGATCCTTTTAGCTAGCAACCATGATGGGCAGGAAGGACACAGTTTTCTGCCTAATGTGTGGCACGTATTAGGATCATGTTGCCATGAAGTCTTAAATCAGACCAAATTTCATTTACGGCAAAAAAGTGGTGAGTACCTTCAGTATCTAAATCACAGAGTCACAAAGATTTCAAGGATTCACAAAGATTTACCAGTCCCTTCGTTCCCCAACAGAAAGGACATCACCACATCAGGGGGAGTAGAAAGGATTAAAACAATTGAATAATAATGGGTGACTGCCAAATGCAAATTGTAAATTATCAAAAGGTGGAAGAGGGAGTAGAAAAATCAGCTGGCAGACGTCGTAGCATTGCTAGTTTCTATCTTCTGTACACTTATGAGCGAAAAATATCCTAAATCTTTGTAAAAATAGAACTGGTTTGCTGAAGAGTTAAACAAGATTAATAGCAGCTGTTAAGCTAAATGGTTAATTTCAGTTTTGAATGAGTTATTTAGGAATGGGCCGGAACAGGCGTGGCTGTTGTGATCTTGGCTGAAATAGACATACACAACTGTTCACTTACTTCAGTTTTTTCTACTCCCAACTTTATGCCCATGTCCTAAACATAGAAGTATTTATCAGAAATCCTCTGTAGATGCACCAGTGCTTAAACTTCCATAGGTATGACAGCACACTCTGTAAGCACTAGGATGTGATGAGAACAGTGAAAGCTGTGGTTTGCTTATGTGTCTCACCAATATTCAGTGCACTGTAGTGGTTTCAGCTGTCTGCAGAAGCTTGCCGTGGCATAGCAGTGTTCTTTGCATTCAGTAATCCAGGGGCAATTTTAAAGCAGTTGCCTCGTTCAAATGTGGTAAAATTTATATTTTTCTAGCAGGGAGATTTCTCTGTGTAAGAGTCCTCACTGAATTAGAGCTAACTAGGCATGCTGCATAAATTATGGTAGGACTAAGTAGGGCTCTGTGGGGCTGTTACTCAGCAAGAGTGGCAGAAACGTATCTGTTCCACTACGCGCTGTTGTAATTCTGTGAAGCAAGAACACTTTGTGACAAGACATACTTGCTGTCTCTAAGACCAAGTCCTTCTCTGGTAGCTTGTACAGCCAGTGGCAGGGTGCCTCATGCTGATGTGCAGTCCCTCAGTTAAACTTGATGCAAATGCGTGTATTGTTGTGAAAGCCTGCCCAAAAGCACTTGTGCATCTGAGGATGCCATGGCATTTTGTCTTTATGTCTCACTATAAGATAAAGGCAATGGATGAGGGTAGTGGTGAACTAAGACTATATGATACTGGACTGAATATGTTATGGGGAAAACTAATTCTTGGACAAGACCTAAGTACTGCTGGATCTTTTTTTATTTCTTCTTTCATGGAAATGTGCAAAATACCTGGGAAGTAGATTCTTACAAATACAAATTGGTATTTGGTTGTTCTCTGGGCAGAAGATAATCTTTCTGTCCATGCAGGTGGAGAGTGGTATTTCATCCTGTATGCAGAAAACAATATCAAAAAAGAGACATTCAAAGCAATACCACCTTCCATTTGTGACCCCTCCTAGACTTAATCTTTTTAGGTTCTTACAGGAGGTTATTAAGACTTGTGTATGATAGCTGAGGCATAGAATGACGAGAATATAGAGATGAAGACAACTTTGTTACAAAGGTCCATAATGAGTCCTCATCTCTTGATACAGGAAAGGCATCCTCAGACCCTACATCATCTCATTTTGTGCAAAAATCTGTGGAACATTGGTGAATAATAGGTAATTAATTTTAAGGAAGCTAGCCAGCAAGGATAATCCCTCTGTCATATTAAAAGCTTAGAAAGCCTAGTAATTACTTTAAGTGAGTATCTACATGAGAGCTAGAAATTCAAAGCTGAATTGCTTTATTAACCAGCCGGTATCTACACACCTATCAGGTTAACCTATGCTGGTTAAAAAAACAGGGAAGGGAGGGAAAATCACATTTCACAGAATGTTCAGTTCTGAATAGGTCAGTAGGTCCTGGTGATTCAAAGCAAAGTTGTCTTTTAACATGTCTTTGTCTTTCTGTAGAAACATCATTTATTCCAGCCATCCAGCAGGAAGCAGAGATACTTTATTTAGTATCACTTGAATCTCTTCCTACTGTAGGCACTGCTCCACACCTTACATAGACTTAGCATTCAGCAGCACTGTTATGTAAACTGAATTATACACCACTTTGTTGAGTGGAGCTCAGTAAAAGAGCTCACAGCCGCAGTTCCTGGTACCTGAACAAGGACAGCATTCTCTAGGTTGGGATGGAATTGTTGACACTATGAGGAGCGGTTATGTGTTTTTTAATTAAGGTCTATGTTCGGCAGCACTGTTAATTGGGAAGGGTGATTCTTCGACGAAGCCAAACAGCTGTTGGGTAACTACGGAATCTCTCAATAGAAACAATGAAGTTTTCAATTATTAAATTGCTGCAATGCAGTATCTGTCATCTCATGTAGATATTGTGCTGATTCTAAGTATCAGATAAGCCAACAACAGCACTATGATTCCTTATATTCATGAGTTGATTTTTCTGAAAACTTTAATATTATTTGGTCACTCGTAGGTGAGTAGTGTTAGCCAAGAGCGAGTTTCTGAATTATAGTGAATACTGTTAAAATAATTATTTATGTAAATGTGTCTGCACCCCATCATTTTTGAATTCTTCGTTTTCATGGACCTGGATGGCTCTGTTTGTGGACAAGGGAGAGGCAGAGGAGGGGCACAACCAGTGAAGTGAACACAAGGTCAGGGGTGCTATGCAGCGTTTTTCCTGGGAGCCTCAGCAGCAGTGGCAGTGGTGGTCGCATGGTGCCTGTAAACTCTGAAGTGGATTGCTGCACCACGGTGCTTCTGGGTGCTTCTGAAATGTGGGCAGCTGTAAAAGAAGTGGCTCTTTGCCAGGCAGGAGCTTTCTCAGAGCAAGTGCTGACATTCAGGAGCCAGCCATAAGCTCAGGCACAGCAGCAGAAAGGTGCATCTTCCTGCCACCTGGGGTGAGGTACCAAAACTTTCCTCTGTCTGTGTCACCACACCCACCATGTCCTACTGTCTGTCCCAGTAGGTTCCCTGCTGATGAACATGGGCTGAGTGGGATTTCATTTTGATGCACTTGTTCCGTGCACTGAATGCAAAGCCAGCGGGCCTCAGTTAGGAATTTGGTTCCAGTTTTCTGTCCCTAAGATCCTCCACTCTTGGAAGACCCCACCTGGAGTATTGTGTCCAGCTCTGGAGTCCTCAGCACAGGGTGGACATGGAGCTGTTGGAGAGAGTCCAGAGGAAGCCACCAGGATGCTCAGAGAGCTGGAGCACCTCTTCCCTGAGGAAAGGTTGAGAGAGTTGGGATTGTTCATTCTGGAGAAGAGAATGCTACAGGAAGATCTAGCTGTAGCCTGCCAGTACCTGAAGGGAGCCTGTAAGAAAAATGGAAAGAGACTTTTTATCAGGGCCTGTTGCAATAGAACAAGGGATAATGGTTTTAAACTAGAAGAGGGTAGATTTGGATTAGATACTAGAAGGTTTTTTTACAATTAGGGTGGTGACAGCCTTGAACAGGATGCCCAGAGAAATTATGGATGCTCCATATGGAAACATTCAAGGCCAGGTTATATGGGGCACTGAGCAACGTGGTATAGTGGAAGATGTCCCTGTTTGTTGCAGAAGCATTCAACTTGATGAGCTTCTAAAGGTCCCTTACAACCCTGACCGTTCGATAATTCTAAGACATGCTCACAGGCCTGAAGAATTTTGGAGCTGTCCACAAGTTGTGTAGTCTCAAGTATGCTTTTGCTCAGTGTGTATTGGAATACTGCTCATTTGCTGTGCTCTGCTAAGCAAGAAATATTGACATGATGGTAAGGGAAGTTGTGGAAAGAGAGGTTATTGAGGGTGACATTACTTTCAGGAACTGATAAGCCTGCAGAGGAAGAGCCAAACAGATTTTTTTTCTTTTTTTATTCCTTATTCATATAAAATAGGATGGTTAAATCAGGCCTCAAGTAGCTCACAATGGCATTTTCTGCTACAATGCTACTGGCAAGATAATTTAAATGAATACTCCTGTTCCAAGAGAAGAAGAGGACATGTTTAACTCCAGAAGTTCTTGGCTCACTTGTAGGCAATATTTTAACTGAGGATTTTCCAAATTCTGCAAAGAATTACTGGTATGCATCTTTATGAATAATTTCTATATGTCCAAAGTATAAACAGAACTCTTTGTAAGATGTGAAAAAAAAGTGCTATGCTTATATTGCATTTATTGTTACAATTTATCTGATACTATGATGTCTATTTTATTTCCTGGTTCTTTTAAGTTTTCACTTATAATTCATGAACTCAAAATTGCAAATGAAAAGTTTTTAGTTATCTAATGTTACTGTTTGAATGCTCACTTCCTATATAGAGAACGTTGTAGATGTTAAGTAAAATTATTTCAAGGTAAAATCATTTTGCCATAATAAGACACAATGCTTCAGGTGATTTTCTAATTTATATTCATTGCCTGTAGTAGATTTATGCAAGTAATAACTGGGTGCTCCTATTGAAATATTTGCCATAAAATATTCTTCTGTTAGTAAGATTACAATCTATTTTACTAGATAATAGGCTGCAATAATACAGTTGGTTAGAGTTTGACTGCTTTTATAAATGACATGCTCAATTAAATGTGTTAATATCATTATATTAAACTGATTCTAAGTTAGTCAGCTTTTGTGGAAGTATTTCATTTTTGAAGATGAATTTATTAATTTTTTTAATTAAGTGGTTTTGGGATCTATTTACAATGGTATTTGTTTAAAGATAATTAAAATTCAAAAGATTACTTTAAAATGGTAATACAGCAGACCCACAATAATCCACATATTTTTAATTTGCACAAAAATTGTCAGTGTCTCTCCTGTTCTCAGGAAAAGAGGGGAAAGACTTTCTCAGGAAAGACTTCACATCAGGTTTCTGTAGCCAGGATTACTAAACCATTAATTTTTACAATGTCTGTTTCATACAGCTAGTACCTTCTGATGTGTTACCATAAATAATTGTCGAACAGCATGTAGTTCTTGTACCAGTGCTCTTTGTGGCACCACAGTGCACCTGTGGAGGTACTGAGCTACAGTTCCCTACGGAGCTCCCCACTACTAGTTCCGATGTTGCACTGGTTGATCTATTCTTCTAGAAATGTGAAATCCCATTTTTGCCAGCAACTGATATAATTTTTGAGTAGCCACATGAAAGGATGTGCTCCCCTTTCTGCTCACTTTTTTAGCGCCCAGGCTTTACAGAAAAACCGTAGAATCACAGAATGGTTTGGATTGGAAGGGACCTTAAAGATCATGGTGTTCCAACCCCTCTGCCATGGGCAGGGCTGCCACTCACTCAGTCAGCCTGCTCAGAGCCCCATCCAACCTGGCCTCGAACACCTCCAGGATGGGGCACCCGCAGTTGCTCTGGGCAACCTGTTCCAGTGTTTCACTGCCCTGTTTGTGAAAAATTTCTTCCTAACATGTTATCAAAATCTCTCCTTTTTTAGTTTGAAACCATCGCCCCATGTCCTATTGCTCTCTGCCTGTGTGAAAAGTCCCTCTCCCTCTTTTTAATGAAATTTATAAGTTTATAAAGTATTGATGCTATTCATGTTAGAACAACAGGAGGGGAAATGTTTTCCAGTGTGACTAAGTTGTGTCTGTGCAGTATCAGATAATACTTGGAAATGGTTGTGTTTTATCTCACTTCATGCGTTCTTACAGTCAGATGTAATAATGTGCAGCAGGTTTTCATTAGCACATTTCATATCCCTTTTTTAAAATAACACTAATGAATTATTTATTCCAGTGATGCAACATTCTAGGGGTTAATAACATTAGGAGATTGCTACACGTGACACTGTGTCAGCAAAATGTCTCTGCTTGATCCCATGGGAGGTCCTAGGGGAAGGGCATAAAGCAGGCATCATCAGAAAGCTGTTGCACAATGGCTAATATAAGTTGTGTCTGAAGCTCATTGTAAAAGTCATGAAATATAAATCAGGGTCTCTCACCAGAACTTGAAAAAGAAAAATAGGCATTCTAAACCATTATTTTACTAAAGAAACATTCATGGGACATAATTTCTGATGTGGTGATTTAATTCCTTCCTTCTCCGTGCTCTAGAGACATAACTGTTCACGGCTACAAGCTATTCTAAGGTTTTTTTCCCATATCTGTAGTAATGTAATACATGTTTTTTTGAGTTTTGAAAGATTAAAGCAAAAGTCACAGTTTTCTTGAAGTCCCTGTCTCTGTCTTAGCCAAAAATCTACTTACTACCATGCCACATTATCACATTGCAATACTATTGCTGGCAAAAGAATATAAAGGCAGAAGCAGTGAAAGAAGTAGATTGGCTATGCATTTTTCCCAGGACTATATATGTAAATTTTAAACAGAGATTTAGCTGCTATTCTTGCTTGAAGTAATTTTCAGTCAAAGATTAAAAAGAAACCAATTACACATTGAAATAACTCCATAGGAATGCTATGAAGAAGTGAGTGGATGCCATCATCAAAAAAGCTTTTTTGCAGAAACTCTGTCTTTTAAAAATGGACAAAAAAATGGGAAAAAAAAGGGATAGACACTGCTACACAGTGAAGCAATCTCTGAGCCACAGGGATTGAACTTCTGCGCCATTCTGAAGAGGGGAGGAATAGGAAAGGGGAGGTGGGGAGGGAGGAAAATTTTAGTCCTAGTTAATGTTTTCCGTGATAAAACTTAACCCTTATTTTTTTTGCCTGGGAGATGAGACCTAACAGAACAGTCTCTGAAGAAGTGGATTGGGACAGAGGAACATTTGGTCAGTGGAGAAAGGAATATTCTCTTCTGGAATTTCATATCACATGTGCAGTTTTTGCCAAAGATGCATCTGCTTGAACTTTCGTTAATCCCGTTTCTAAAGGGTTAAAATTCTGCCTTATCAGAAGTTTTAGGGGAAAGTGAATGAATGTTTTTCTTGGGGGTGGCAGCGAGGGGGGAGGCAGCAGAGATAGGAAGGTTTCTGGGTCAGTTTCCCTGCCTGTCCGCTTCTTAAATCATTTGCACCCATGGATTAGACTGCAGAAGTGTTTGTGACGGAGTTTAAGGTACCTGCTGTGCAAGGCAAAATGGCACAATGGCTTTAAGGTGTGTTCAGCCACCTAGGCTCCTTAAGGAGCCTGAGCTTTTGTAGTTTTAAATGTCATCCGGTTTCCACAGTTTGATGCCTGCCAGACCCCAGTGGTATGACTCAGAACAGTGCGCAGAATGCTTGCTTTGAAGTAGGAAATCGAGATTGGGGGTGGTGGTGGGATTTTTAAATGGAAAAAAAAAATGGAGAAATGGTGACATCTTCGTCTTTTAGCACTGTATTAAGGTACATTTTCTCAGCATCACTTGGACTTAAATCTAAGCACCTTGTATTCAGTTAAGCATTAGATGCTTGCACACTTTAGCATTAGTGGTTTTGATATTTCATAAAATTAGAAAAAACTAACTCGTTAGAACTAAGTGGGGGTTTATGAGTTGGGTTTTTTTGGCTTTGCTAACACTTTTTAAAACCATGGACAGCAGTGCGCCACTGCGTGTGTATTATGCCAGGAATAAGGGGTTGCTACATTAGACTTTCAGCTGAAGGGCAACCTAAATATTCTTGAATACTCTCAATAAGAATATTCAAGGCAGTGCCCTCTCCTGTTGTACAATGTTTTATTTTTTATTTGTGTTTGAAGGTCATTATTTCATATGAAAGCATATCATATCAGTATTGTCACTTTGCAGTCAAATTAATAATTGCATTCTTCTTAAGTGTCATAGGAACGAAATTTCTTTATAAAACCCAAATTCAATAATCTGGTTTTATATTGAAGTATTCAAGTAATATTTATTTGGACTTCCTGTCATACTTTTTAGTTCAGCCATGTGGGTTTATTTCACAAAATGTACTATGTGGATTTTGCATTTGAGCACAACAATTTAAAGTACATTGTCAAAATACAAATTTTTAAGTAAATCATATTTATCTTTTAATTTTTTGTTGTGACTCTTTAATATTTTATCAATATGGCTCAGTATTTTGGTGGACATATGTTGTGATAAATTAAATATACTACTGCATTTATACACTCGATTTAGTCAACCACATGATTTCCAAGGAAATTATTGCTGTTGCAACATATATACATATGTACTGCCCTTAATTTTAAGTGCTGGTATAACGCAGTAAAGATGGCCTTTTACAATTGCTAGGATGGAAGGATTTAAAAGGCAATATGAATATAGTCCCCTGCTGAGTTCTTGAAATAGTCACTATGTTCCATGGCTTAAGCACAAAATATCCCATCTTGGTAGACATGAAATTACATATAATTTCGAATTAACTCTGATTGTCACTTTACATCTAATTCTAGTTTGCTCATAGTAATTCTGACTGTAGTAAAAACCTGCAGAGGTTTTTGTTTCAGTATTTTCATTTAGTGTACACAGAGAAAGCAATTATATTAACCTTCTTGCTCTTCCATCACAAAAATAAGCAGATTTCTCAAAGTGACACATGAGCATCACTGAGATGCAAAAATGTGCTCACTTTCTGTCACTGAGATTTATTTTTGTAGGTGACTATAAAGCTTTCTAAAATATCCTTTCTGTCCAGAGTTCCTTCCTGGGAAATAATTTACCCCAGTTTTTCAATCTTCTCTTCCCCATTACCATGTTTTAAGTGGGGAACAGTGACAAGATCCCATCCTACCAGGAGTCTGCAGAAGTCTAACAACTGGTGAAGTGATGAATTACCAGTGGATTGTATTGACTAGAAGACAATTCGGAAAAAAATAGGGTTTGCTTATTGAAATAAAATTTTGCAATAATAATAACATGAAAAAGAACAACAACAATAACTACCACCAAATCAGAGCCACAAATTCTGCTTCATTCAAAATGTAGTGTTTTGGGGTTGGAGGGGGAGTGTGTACTTCGGTGTTTTCAATTTGCTGCTATGAATATCAGTTGTTAAAATTAAGGAGAATTCTGTTACTTGCATATCACCAAGTGGATGAAATGCTCTTTTGATAAATACTAGTAAAATTCAAATCTCCTCCTGGTTTTTCATCAGGATATGCTGCAAGTATTCATTGCAGAACCAGACAACATAGCATTGGTGTGGACTTCTTTGTCCTGGGGATTGTAATCAGAGGCAATTATGTTATGAGTGTATGTATCCTTTGTATACACTTGTCAAAGCCACAAGAAAAAGGCAGATTCAAGTGTGGGTGCTCAGAATTTGACGGTTCCCACATGTCAAACCCCTTCTTATTTCAAGACTAATTGTTTCTAAGACCAGCTTATAACCTTTTTTTCTGTCCTTGTTTCACTGATAAATTTTGAAAATGCCTTTGTGTTCCCGTTCTCCCATTTTTCCTACATAGAGAAATCACACTTTGAGGTCTCCTCTTTTCTCCTGTTTGCTGGCGTGTCCTTCCCATCATGTGTCCGAGTCAGAACCCCTATTTCCTCTTGGCATATGACTAGGAGCTGTTCACCATCTTGCAGTTGAGCCTTTGTTAGTGCCTTTCTGAAGGGCTGCCGGTCTCTACTGGAAACACTTCTATTGGCACATCCTAGCATTTAGCATTTCCACAGTGAAAATGTACATAGCTCATCATCATCCTGTGACAGAGTATGACCTTTCTCCTTTTCTGTCATTTCTTACTAATAGTTCCTTGCAACAGTTATGTTGCTACTTAATGAACTGTGATTCCCTAGGTTTTGATCAGTTCTGCTTAACTGAGATAATGTGATGCCTTAGGTTTTAACTTTCATATTTTTCAAATCCTGTACTGCCTAGTGTGTAACTCTGAAGGTTCTTGCAGCCTGTTAACTGCTGTTCTCTCATGTAGACATAACAAAGCCTCTCCAGGCCTGCTCTCCGAGGACACTCAGACCATCCTAGGCCCAAAAAGTATAAACCAAAAGCCTCTTAAGGTGGGACAAGGTTGGGGAAATTACATCATTAACTGAAGCTTTAATTGGAGAATTAACCCTGATACGCAAATGAATCAAACCTATAAAAGTGTGAAGAACTCGTGACCTGCCGTCCATCT